>OW679200.1:31321731-31667504 GCA_940337035.1 Agriotes lineatus | reverse complement strand
GTGAGTGCTTGCACGACTTTTTGAGCTATTTTATTAATTGCGAGCCTTGATTAGCTGTCGGCTCAGTAGGCTGATGGTAAACAGGATGTTATAACTTCAGTGATCTTGCGGTGCAGTGTTTTCAAAAGCCCAGGACACTATTAGACAGGATTTTTCACGCTCCTGGCGTGCAGGAACCGATCAAAGGCAAGTACCCAAGTCAGATTTTTACAATATTTGATTTCGACAATCCGACAGGTTGTAAATTTCGGCTTTTGGCAGCTTTGCCCGGATAAGCTGTCCGTAAGGCGCTTCTGAGGACTAAGTCATAAAAGTTGTAGGAACTGCTGTTCGCAAATACAGTAGGCGCTATTGTTTGCGTAAAATACGCGACAGGTAGCAGTTCCACGGCCCTCTTGATTCTGGATTGCAGCAGCGCTAATTAGCGCGTTAATGGGCGCGTGGGGCTTTAAATAACTTTGGAGGATGTTATGACTTCACCCATCTCGGTGCAGTCGTTCCCCTTCGGATAAATAAACACGTTAAGATATCGTGCACGTTAAGTATCTCCGGCTGCGGCTTTCACGGAAAAATCGAGTGCCCAGAGCCGGCAGGAAAGGCAAATTCTGAATTTTACAGTAATTATTTCGACGTTCTCCGTTTTTCGATGCGGTCGTTAGCTAATGGGAGAACGAGTGAGTCAATCGTAGGCCACTTGCGCGTTTTTGAGAAAATTAAACTATTACTCACGAGGTTATATGTGTCATTTATAATTTCATTTTTTTTATATATTACTTGCATACTGCTAGACATCACAGACAATCTTTTGTGTATTTCGTTAATGTAAACGTAAATAATTGGCAAACAGTGTAAATGTTACAGGGTGAGCCATCACTGATCGCCGTCGACGGTGTGTTGTACCTATATTTGTTCATGCAAAGAATTATTAGAACATTTAAATGTTGAAGTCGGAATTTTAGTTTAGTGAAAATGGAATATGTTCATAATATGAATCTGTACAAAACAAATGAAAAACAACAAAAACGAACACAATAAATTGATAAGAAAATATGTTGTGAAGTATCTCCCCAAAAATTTTTATTATAGAATTGATCATCCCTAGAATACATTTAAAGAGACCTCGACTCAGGTTTACTTTTTAAAAGCCATCACTGATCACCATTCAAGATTCAAGGTGTGTTGTATAATTTGGTGCAAAGAATTATTGTTAGAAAAATATTTGAAGAAAAATTGTTCATGGATTTTAGTTTGTTGAAAACGTAAAAATATCATGGATCTATACGATATGGTGGAATTTGTAAAAAAAATTAAAAGCAATAGAACGAAAATAATTGATTAAAATATTTTGAGAAAAATATTCAAAAACAATTTTTCGCAATTTTTATTTCAAAAAATTCCTAATTAATAATTGGTAATATTACAGAATAGTTCTGAATTTCCCAAATCGTCGAAAAACGTCGACTCAGGATCGCTTTTTAAATGTAAACAATACAAGGTGAGCCATCACTGATTGCCATTGGCAGTGTTGTATATTTGGTTAAAACAAAGAATTGTTAGAAAAATGTTTGAACAGAATTATTCAAGAGAGGATGTTAGTTTGTTGAAATGGGAGAAATATTACAAGTCGTAAAAAAATGGTGTAATTCGGAAAAAATTAAAAACAAAAAACATTTGATAACATAGTTTGGAAAATATCGTAAAACATGTTTTATTTATAAAATTCATAATCGATAAAATGGTAATATTGCAGAACAATTCTAAATTGTTCAAATCCTCTATAGTGCATCTGAAGAGACGTCGACTTAGGATCACTTTTTAAATGTAAACAATACAAGGTGAGCCGTCACTGATTGTCATTGGCAGTGTTGTATATTAGGTTAATACAAGGAATTGTTTGGACAAAAATTATTCAAGAAAGGATATTAGTTTGTTGAAAATGGGAAAATATTATAAATCTGTAAAATATGGTGGAATTCGGAAAAATTAAAAACAAAAAACATTTGATAACGTAGTTTGGAAAATATCGTAAAACATTTTTTATTTAAACAAATCATAATCGATAAAATGGCAACGTTACAGAACGATTCACAATTGTTCAGATCTTCTAGAGGCCATCAGAAGAGACCTCGACTCAGGTTCACTTTTTAATTTTAAATGTAAGCAATACAGGGTGAGCCATCACAGATCACCATTGTCGGTATGTTGTGTATAGTTTGTTAGTGAAGAGAATTGTTAGAAAAATGTTTTAACAAAAATTGTTCAAGACAGGATTTTAGTTTGTTGTAAACAGAAACATATTGTGCATCTGTACAATATCGTGAAATTTGCAAAAGAAAACAAAATAAAAACGAAAGAGCGGAAACAATTAATAAAAATATATTTTGGGAAATATTCTAAACAATGTTTATTTTTAAAAATTTATAATTAATAAAATAGCAACATTACAGAATGGTTCTGAATTCGTCAAATCTTCTACAGTGCATCTGAAGAGACGTCGAATCACGTTCACTTTTTAAATGTAAACAATAAAAGGTGAGCCATCACTGATTGCCATTGGCAGTGTGTTGTATATTTTGTTAATACAAAGATTCGTTAGAAACACGTTTGAACACAAATTATTCAAGACAGGATGTTAGTTTATTGAAAGGGGAGAAATACTACAAATCTGTAAAATATGTTGAAATCCGGAAAAAATTAAAAACAAAAAACAATTGATAAAATAGTTTTGAAAATATCGTAAATATTTTTTATTTAAAAAATTCATATTCGATAAAATGGAAAATTTACACAACGATTCTGGATTGTTCAAATCTTCTAGAGGGCATATGAAGAGACGTCCATTCAAGTTCAATTGTTAAATGTGTGCAATACAGGGTGAGCCATCACCGATAACCATTGACGTGTATGTAGTATAGTTTGTTAGTGCAGGAAATTGTTAAAAAAATGTTTGAGCAAAAATTGTTCAAGGCGGGATTTTATTTTTTTGTAAAGGGAAACATATTATACATAGGTACGATATCGTAGAATTTGAAAAAAGTAAAGTAAAAGAGGGGAAACGGATAAATTAATAAAAATATATTTTGAGAAATATTGTAATAATTTTTATCCTAAAAAAATCATAGTTGATAAAATGGCTACATTACAGAACCATTCTGAATTGGTCAAATTTTCTAAAGAGCATCTGAAGAAACGTCGACTCTGGTTCACTTTTTAAATGTAAGCAATACAGGGTGAACCATCACTGATCACCATTGTCGGTATAGTTTTTTAGTGAAGGGAATTATTAGAAGAAATGTTTAAACATGGATCTGTACGATATCGTGGAATTTGCAAAATGTAAAATTAATACAAAAAAGCAGAAACAATAAATAGAAATATTATATGTTGAGAAATATTCTAAACAATGTTTATATTAAAAAATTGATAATTAATAAAATGCCAACATTACAGAACGATTCTGAATTGTGCGAATCTTTTAGAGAACATCTGAAGAGACGTCGACTCAGGTTCACTTTTTAATTTTAAATGTAAGCAATACAGGGTGAGCCATCACAGATCACCATTGTCGGTATGTTGTATAGTTTTTTTGTGAAGAGAATTGTTAGAAAAATGTTTGAACAAAAATTGTTCAAGACAGGATTTTAGTTTGTTGTAAACAGAAACATATTGTGCATCTGTACAATATCGTGAAATTTGCAAAAGAAAACAAAATAAAAACGAAAGAGCGGAAACAATTAATAAAAATATATTTTGAGAAATATTCTAAACAATGTTTATTTTAAAAATTTATAATTAATAAAATAGCAACATTACAGAATGGTTCTGAATTCGTCAAATCTTCTACAGTGCATCTGAAGAGACGTCGAATCACGTTCACTTTTTAAATGTAAACAATAAAAGGTGAGCCATCACTGATTGCCATTGGCAGTGTGTTGTATATTTTGTTAATACAAAGATTCGTTAGAAACACGTTTGAACACAAATTATTCAAGACAGGATGTTAGTTTATTGAAAGGGGAGAAATACTACAAATCTGTAAAATATGTTGAAATCCGGAAAAAATTAAAAACAAAAAACAATTGATAAAATAGTTTGAAAATATCGTAAATATTTTTTATTTAAAAAATTCATATTCGATAAAATGGAAAATTTACACAACGATTCTGGATTGTTCAAATCTTCTAGAGGGCATATGAAGAGACGTCCATTCAAGTTCAATTGTTAAATGTGTGCAATACAGGGTGAGCCATCACCGATAACCATTGACGTGTATGTAGTATAGTTTGTTAGTGCAGGAAATTGTTAAAAAAATGTTTGAGCAAAAATTGTTCAAGGCGGGATTTATTTTTTTGTAAAGGGAAACATATTATACATAGGTACGATATCGTAGAATTTGAAAAAAGTAAAGTAAAAGAGGGGAAACGGATATATTAATAAAAATATATTTTGAGAAATATTGTAATAATTTTTATCCTAAAAAAATCATAGTTGATAAAATGGCTACATTACAGAACCATTCTGAATTGGTCAAATTTTCTAAAGAGCATCTGAAGAAACGTCGACTCTGGTTCACTTTTTAAATGTAAGCAATACAGGGTGAACCATCACTGATCACCATTGTCGGTATAGTTTTTTAGTGAAGGGAATTATTAGAAGAATGTTTAAACATGGATCTGTACGATATCGTGGAATTTGCAAAAAGTAAAATTAATACAAAAAAGCAGAAACAATAAATAGAAATATTATATGTTGAGAAATATTCTAAACAATGTTTATATTAAAAAATTGATAATTAATAAAATGCCAACATTACAGAACGATTCTGAATTGTGCGAATCTTTTAGAGAACATCTGAAGAGACGTCGACTCAGGATCACTTTTTAAATGTAGACGATACAAGGTGAGCCATCACTGATTTCAATTCGCAGTGTTGTACCTATATTTGGTTAATACAAAGAATTCTTAGAAACATGTTTGAACAAAAATTATTCCAGAGAGGATGTTAGTTTGTTGAAAAGGGAGAAATATTATCAATCTGTAAAATATCGTGGAATTCTGAAAAAAATAAAATCAAAAAACAATTGATAAAATAGTCTGGAAATATCGTAAAAAATTATTTAAAAAAATTTATAATTAATAAAATAGCAACATTACAGAATGGTTCTGAATTGGTCAAATCTTCTAGAGTGCATCTCAAGAGAGGTCGGCTTAGGTTCACTTTGAAATATATACAATGTAGGGTGAATGAACCATCACTGATTCCCATTGACAGTGGATTGTATATCGTGTTCATGCAAAGAATTGTTAGAAAAATGTTAACAAAAATTGTTCAAGACACGATTTTAAGATGTTGATACGGGAAAAATAGTACCTACGAATATGTACGAAATGGTGGAATTTGCAAAAAAAAAAAACAAATGAACGGAAACAATTGATACAATATCTTGAAACACAGTTTATTTAAGAAATTAATAATTAATAAAATGGCAACATTACCGAGTGGTTTTGAATTGGTCAAATCTTCTAAAGTGTATCAGAAGCGAACAGAAGATGTCGACGCAGGTTCTTTTTAAATGTAAACAATACAGGGTGAGCCATCACTGATCGTCATTGACCATGCGCTATATATTTTTTTAATGCAGGGAATTGTTAGAAACATGTTTGACCAAAAATTGTTCAAGACTTAGTTTGTTGTAAAGGGAAAAACATTATGAATCTGTACGATATGGTAGAATTTGCAAAACAAATTATAACAAAAGAACGGAAACAATTGATAAGAAAATATTTAAAGAAATATCGTAACCAGTTTTTATTTCAAATAATTAATAATTAATAAAATGGCAATATTACACAGGTTCTGAATTGGTCAAATCTTCTAGAGTGCATCTGATTTGATGGTTCCTTGTATATTTTGGTAAGCAAAGAATTATTCGAAAAATGTTTGAACAAAAATTATTCAACACATGATTTTAGTTTGTTGAAAAGTGAACAATATTGCCAACCTGGGTTTGGTGTAAAACTAATTAAAAAGTAAGGAACAGAACCAATTAGTAAGAAATTTTTTTTTTAATTTGTCCTATATTTAACACAAAAAATGTAGACAATTTTCGAACAAAAACTATTCATTACACGGTTATAGCTTATTAAAACGGAGAAAAATATCCAGTTGTACTGTATGTTACAACACTGTAGCTTTAATGAAAAATACATTAGATTATGGCACTTCAAAGTTTGCGATAAAATTCGGCTGCAGCTCCACACGAAAAACGTAAACAAATTTAAAACTACACGATCACTGGTAGCTGGTAGCTGAATATCTGTAATAATTATGACGGTACAATTTTTAGTGATAGAAGAAAGATTTCATTTTGGAAAAGTTGGTGAGTTTTGTTCGGTTTTGTCGTACCTCACAATTGTTATTTGAGCACAGTACATAAATGACTGAATGCTCTAATGTTCTAACTGTTGGTTATTATATAAGAAGACGAACAATTATTATTTTATCATTAAATATACCGAGTACATGCATAAATAATTATTGGAATTTGTAGTAACTAAACTAGAGACGAGACAGCTGCAGGGTATTTTTTAAAGTGTCGATAATGGGATTTTGGAAACTACCACATCTAAAATTGGGACAGTAGCTGAAATATGTATTTGTGTTTATTTAAAGCCACAGCATGCTACGAGTACATCTAGTAGACACTCGAATATTAACATACTTTTAGAGTTCTGTGGGTTGGGGACCGCATCATTTATTGAGAAGAATAACCCAAGCAGCATTTTTCCATTTCATCTTTCATCGGTTATAAAATTGTGAAATTTCTCTTTTTGTGCCATCCACCACTACTTCGATATTAATCAATAATTCGTTTAAAATACATTATAAAACCAAGTATAGGAGAGAGCTTACAGCGATCAGCAAAAAATTATGCTTTCAGTTTCTGCAAACCAGATTGGTATCAGTTTCGATAATAAGAAAACCTCATCTCCCCGGTGTATTAAATTGGATAAAATTATAGTGTTTACGCAGCATTTTTTCGAACCAGCAAACTTGAACATATTAGAAAAAATAAGATGACGATGTAGATAGAACTAGTAACTTTCCACATGGCGTTAAGGAGGATCAGCTTCTCCAGAATAATTTGGAGAGAGGAAAAAGACATAGTTTAGCACATTTATAATTTTGATAGGAAATGATTGCTTGTTGAGCGTACACCGTTATAATTGAATATCAAGTAAATTAAATTTAAAGGAATGTTCGACAATTCGCGTTTATAGTGCAGTGGTGTTGGTCTGAATGTTGCTGAATTTTAAGAATAAGTTATGGACATCGTATATTTACCAATGTATTTACTATTTAACGAAATCATGGAAATAATTTTAATAGGGCGTGTTTAAAAAACGAGGAGTTTCAAGAATTCGTAATTATTAACAATGTTTGAATTTGTCAACAAAAATAGTTGTTAATTTGTTACGGTTTGTGATTTAATACAAGTTGTCAGAGACCTTGGAGAAGCTGAGATTAATTTACGCCGATTCAAATGTTATGAAACCAACGGAAATGTTTGTAAAACCACGCTCATAGGGTTGGTTCGTATTAAAAAAATGGAAGAGAAGTTTAGGACTAAGTATACCTGATTCTGGCACCAGTTCACAACCATTTCACGGATTCTAGTTAAACTTATGCGCAATATATATTTTGAATATTTCGCCATCCTGCATGGACTATATGTTTCTTCAAAAATTATAAATAAAATAGCGTTTTGGTACTTCAGAATTAACATAATAGTAAAATTGAAGTGTAACATTACTTTCTCCCAAAATGGTTAGGTATGTTACGACGTATTTATTCGCCTTTAAAATCTTATAAAATCTGCCAGAAATGCATACTTGCAGCTTATTCAATCGGCAACGCGTTAGTGTTGCAATTCGTATTGTTAGTGGTTTTTAATCAGATGTGAACTCAGTGGGTGGTAATCCACATCTTGACAAATATAAAAATTACACAAAATCAGAATCATTGCTGTTTGCTACATTTGTCAAAGTGTCGGACGAAATCCAAATCGGTGGTAATCCACATCGATGGTACTGTCTACAACTCGCTAGCAGCAGCAGTATTTTTCTACAAATAATGGTTTCAGTTTACGAATGTGGAGAGCTTGCAAAACATTAAAAACCCTAAAGTGTAATATTTAATGTACCGTTTTGATGGTTATAAACTCGAGCATTCGTCTGATGAAAATACACATTACCTAACTTAACATGTCGCTGCTTAATCTAACCAAACCATATCTATTTTTGTTGCTTAATGCATATTTTTAAAAATCAGTGCATATATTAAGATTTTTGTGAGCATAGGAATGCGCATATTTTAATCCCATTCGGTGCATATAAATCTCCGTCTTAATTACCACTGTCGTGAAGCATGCGTTGCGAGATATACTTCGAGTTTTGCAGATTTTCACAGAACTTGTAGGACATTTGCATGAAAATGGGTACCAGAAGACATCAAAGAGCCGCAACAAATCCTTTCCAGGTGACACTTTGGACACAATGCGAAACGTCTTAACAACGTCAGTTGTTGACACGTTTCTTTTGACCATAAGTCAGATTTATGGCTTGTGGGACGAATTCCCACTTTGCAGATTTATAAAGATGCCTTTGCTGCGGAAACTGTAAAAGATGAGCCTGCTGAAAGGATAATTGGAAAACCTCTTTGAGCTTGATCAACTGTTGTCAACTAATGTACTCCAGTGATCGGAGACGGCTTCCTGGCTGCCAAAAATAAGTGGCACAGTTTTGCAGTGGGGTTTGCTACAGTTGAAGCTTCCTCTGAGTTTCAGGTGCTTACTTAGATTAGTCACCAATATAGTACGAAAAGCACGTTTATTTAGTTTAATGTAAAAAATCTGGTGTGATACACTCACACAACTTCCTTTTACAGTGATCTTATAATTAGTCAAAAATTTCATTTTTAATTTTTAACCATTTGTTAAAAATTTTCAAAAATTACAAATTCTACAAAAACGGTACAAAATCGAGTGTTAGTTGAAGAGACAAATTTTCTCTAGAATTTTAAGGTGAATTCAAAAATGTAATAATATACCGGGTGTTTTATTTAAAATAGGAGTTAATAAAAAAAATAGAAAAAAAAACAAAAGAAACCCACTTTAGAAGTATTCAACTGGAAAATCACCTATCTCACATCAATACACATTAAAAATGTAAGAAAAATGTAAAATTAAAAAAAAATCGTTAGAGCCGTTTTTGAAAAAATCGAAAAAAACTGAAAAATCACAAGAGTAAACACCTACTTCCGGTTATGCGATTTTCTTCAAAAGCTTGCTGTCTCATCTACATAGTACACAAAACTTATATATGAAGTTTCAATGACATACCTCTTTTCGTTTTTGAGATATTCTGTTCACAGACAGACAGACAGACAGACAGACAGACAGACAGACAGACACACAGACACACACACAGACAGACCAATGAAAAAAAATATGTTTTTTGGGATCAGGGGACTCTAAAACGTGAAGATCTGTTGAAAACTCAATTTCGAATTTTTGGGGTGAATCCAATACTTCCTTTATAGTAGTAAAAGGAAGTAAAAATAAGTCGACTGTATTTGTTTTCAAGCTCAAAATAGAGCCAAATCGCATAGTAGTTAGTAATTTCCCAGGAAACTTCTCGGGGATTTTCTCGTGTTTTCCCTCGGGGCTTTCGCAGCAGCGTTCACTTAAAAGAGGTTTGCAGCGTTTCAGGCTCAGTGCTGTAACGCACCCGCGATTGCAAACACGTTTAGATCTTCGCTGCCACATTCTCGAAATTGCTTTGCATAGCTCGGCGTTTCCTGAATGACAATTCAGGTATGTGCTTCTTGCCTGCCGGCCAATTTGCCCATGAGCGATTGCTCGCATGCAGCCCAAACTTTATGGTTTTTCGCAGTGATAATAATAGTACCTCGCCAATCGTAAACCCAGCATGTAGGAGTTGTAATTGTTTTTAATCGCTTTTGCCTAAACAATTCGGTGTTGTGACTCGTGCTTTGTTGGCTTGACCAAGGTTGGCATTGTTTTGCGCGGTGATGGCATTAGATGAACATGCTTCGTGAAGTTAGTTGCTCGGAGATCCGCATTCCTGCTTTTTTGAAGATAATTGGTGGATCTGCGTAAGAGAGAACTCAAAGCTTGGTAATTTTATAAAACTTGAAATTTAATTGCGCACTAGAGAAATGTTTGTTAGGAATGACCAAGCTGAGATCAACTATCTCAAATAATCTATTCCTTTTCTATTAGTGTGTACTAACTGCTCTAACTGTACTCAATAAACCAAAAATAGAACTGCATTAAATTATTTAAATTGCAATTTCACTCTTAATACCTATTAATAACCAGCGAAGAAATTGCGAGCTAATAATAGCACCGTCGTCAATACATTACTATGGTGAAAATTTTAGCGTTTTAGTAAAAGTGGCAAAATGAAGAATTATTGAAATCACAACATCAACCTACAGCCCTTGTTGACTACGAGGGATCGTTTTTATTTTTATTCCTGGACTGGGAAACAAAACAAAAGGTTAGATCAGTAGCATATGTGACCTAACAGATATAGGGTGAACCACAATTGGGGCAGAGTTTTATAACGTCTTTATAACGCAGCGAGAAGCGCAGACACGCGCTTGGGAGCTCGGGTTCAAATCTCACCACGCCTTCATTTTTTAAATTTGGAAATTGATGTAATGAGCATTACTAAGTCTTTCCTTTCCTTGTTTCGGTATTATTCGGCAATGTTACCATATTTGTATCTATATTATGCATAATGTTGAAGACTATTTTAAAACATCTACTTACGAGGGAAGTTCCGAGTAAAGCCCTTTGCCGATTTTTTTAATACATGCACGTAGTTTCCTTGCCTTTGAATGGAGCTACTCGTGCAGCATTATGAAAACTGTGGTTTCGGATACTCTAAGTGAGCTACCAATTTTCGTTTCTTCAATCTTGCATTCCAT
Organism: Agriotes lineatus; assembly: GCA_940337035.1. Lineage (NCBI taxonomy): Eukaryota > Metazoa > Arthropoda > Insecta > Coleoptera > Elateridae > Agriotes > Agriotes lineatus. Next base: position 31,656,487 of record OW679200.1, on the reverse strand, counting down.
TGGTTTTTAAATTTGCTTAAAAGGTAGAACACCTTATGGTCTATTTGTGGGCAGAAAACCATTTGCCTCTTCCCAATGTAAAGCCACCTGCGATACCAAAATAAATTTAAAAAAAACAATATCATATTGGGCATTTTTATCGTATTTTACTAATAAAAGTTACACAAAATTGGCCAAAAAGCTTAAGTTTGACTAAAATTCAAAGATTTCGAAATTTTGTTTTTCTTAGGTTTCTTCATAGCTACTACCGAAGTTATGATTTATAAGTAAATTTTGAGTTTTATACATAGGTGTAGGTACGTACCACTAATTTAACTCTTACTCGAATGCTGTTTGTTAAACCTGTCTCTACAATTAATTGGCTACTTTATGAAAACATTAAGTTTATTAAACAAAACCATTTTACTTGTGTTAGTAGTAACTTAATTTTATCTTTGGAGAAAAAATAGAAAAATATCTAGTGTATTATTCTACAGCTCTATTAATATGTTTGTTAAATGAAATAATAGCTAAAATTTACATTTATAACGATTGCGATTATAATGCACAATATCCAACAATTTTGATCAAATAGTTTACTGGCCGTTCTTCCATCCCATGTTTAATTTCGTATTGTATATTGCTGTAAAAAGAGGATGTTAACCCCGAGTATTAGTGTAAATTGTATAATATTTTTTTTATTAACGTTTATACGTTTATAGTACAACTTTAAGTAACATGTATATCTTTGATAAGCATTCTTGTCCAATTGATTTCCAGTACAGTGATATCGTTTGCAACAATGGGCAAGGGACCGGAAGAATTTGGTATATCCGTAGTGCGCTATAAACAATCAAGCTATAAATAAAGAAAAATACCTCTATTGATTGAACGAATCACACATGGATTATTGAATTTTAACAAAAAAAATCCGTTAATTTGGTGTATCTACATAATTGTTTGCACTTCAAAAATGTGGCTTGGTACTTCTAGTACCAAATATTTATGTATATACAGTACAGTACTTATATCAAATTCTTTAGCTGTAAAAACATTCGACATTTTTCCTCGGCGGTAAAACTTTTCCGATTTGACATAGCGATTTTTGTGCACACAGTTCGAGGATGCATTTGCATTAAGAACTAAACAGGTAAATTCGTCAATTCCCCGGGAACTTTCCGGAATTTGTCCACAGTCGGTCGCTATTTTAGTTTGGTCGCAATATCCGATGTCGTAGTAAGTGATACAATGTATTTAATATGGACTATGGCCGGGACCTTACGTTCATGATCTAAATTGTAGTTTTTATATTATGCCAAATTTAAAAAATTACGCAAAAGGAGTAACCCTTAAACATTGCGAATTACACCAAGTTTTATTTAATAGAAAACCAGTTGACATTTGAACAGTAACAATACGAGCATAACTCATATTACTAAATGCTAAACATGTTTCAACTTTGAAAATATAATACAAATATGATGCTGATGTTGAAGGGAAATCAGGAATTTTTAAATACCTTGGTAGGAATTCAATTTTAAAAGCAATAACATCACTAACTCGAGAACACACTGTTACCTCGTTTAAAATGTAGTTAAATTCAGATAATAAAGATTTTACCCCGTTATAATACACTTAATTGTAATGAAATGTAAAATCGCACGTGCCTTTATAACTTTTCTGACTTTAAAAAAATTATAGTTACACAAGTGTCGTTGGGTAATATAAATTTCAATGAAAACGGTCAATAGACAGCCCAATTCTCCACTATTATAACGTACTTTGTATATAATATTCTTATTATATACATCCTTTTAAATAAAACGGCAGTATGTAACTATATGTATCACTAAACTGAGAGCTAACTTTATTAAGATTGCTCTTAATCCACCATAAAACAAGTTTTACGCTCGGTTTTACGTTATGTAACGAACGACTTCTGAGATTAGAAAGCGTCTTAATTGAGATTGAGAAACTCGTTTCGCCCATTTCCATAAGAGGCTCTTTCAGAAGGTAAGCAAACAAGCACACTCAATGCTTGAACCACGCCAGAGGCGAACCTCTTCTAACGATCGGAAGGAGGAAGGCAGATTTATTTCCTATAAAGTGTCGTCGCAATTGAGTGAAGAGGGCGGTGGGCGGGGTGTAGAAATTAGAGCTTTCCACATTGAGGGAGGGGGATAGTGTTTGTAAATCTCAATGGCTTCGCGAATCTTTGTGCTAAAGATTAACGGGGATTTGCAGGTAATTGTTTTATCGAAATGTATCTTATGGCCGGTATCGCGTTGGTGTTCGACGATGGATGAAATGAAACCCGACCGGAGGCAACGCTGTTGCGAGTTTTTACTCAACGTCCTGTTTCACCAATGTATACAGCATTACAGGAGCCAGGGACTGACATGGTGTTTAATTTATCTTTGCGTTTTCAAGTGCGCTACTAAACTCGCCATTTTTGCTACACTGTTACATTTTGTTCTAACGCATTTATTGTTGTATGATTTTAGTTTTATAAAATAATCCCAGAAGGGGTTCTAGTCTGCTTCCAGTCCAATACATCGTGCGCCCAGCCACAAATGCTAACAGTAACTGAAAGTTAAATAGAAACGAATATGTTTACTGCATTTATTCATAATAGTGGTTCAGTTTCATAAGGAATTTTGCTAAGTATATGAGCTAGTTACAAAATACAAGTAGGTTACCACATTTACCGGAATTAAAAACAATGTTTTAAACAAAAAAACAGGTTTAAACAAATTCAACATGTTTTTTTGTTTAATTTAATATAGCATGAATTTTGCCAACCCTGGTTTTTTCCAACTTTTTTATAACGCAATTCATCTTCCATTTATATGAAAATTTTGAATTTTCTTATTTTCATAGCGAACGTCGGGTATAGCGCGGCGTACTAGTTTTTTTAAGAGAGTGGAATGGATCTTTTGTTAGAATTACATCGAACGTAGGCATTAGAGAATATTCTATAATATTTCATTTGCAACATAAATACATACTAAAGCTTATACTCGTAGCAACATTTTAATTAGCAGTTCGATTAGTATCCTCGCCCAACGTACAGTTGTACATATTGTATTCTATTTAAAAAAATAGGGTTCTCAAAAACTCTTTGAATAATAAAAAGTTCATTAAAAACTTTGCTAAATCAAGATCATAAAATCTTCCTCTATTATAACCAGGGTTGGCATGATTTTCCCCAGCCCGAAAAAACCCAGTGGGTTTTTTTGAGTAAAACCCAGTGGGTTTTTTCGAGTAAAACCCACCTGAAAAAGCCCGCGGATTTTAGACTAAATATGGGTGTTTTCACAAATTGACAGAAAAAGTATTCTAAAGCTGTAAGTAGTATAAAATCTTTCATTAGTAACATTTTCAATTCGTAAAATAAAGTATAGTAAATCATGATTTCAAACTAGAGATTTTTACTGTTTTTGAAGTGATGTCTGTCATCTAATAGATCGGCGTGAAAATTTATACCATTGATTCTAATATAAATTCAGAGGGCCTACAGATTTTTGGTCAAAATTTGCAACCTGAAGTGGCACTTGACTCATATTTTTTCTGCTTTGTGAGGAAATTTTATAATTGTTTAATAAAAATTAAATTTCATAGAACAGGATCATATATTATGCAATTATCTACAATTTTTGTTTCGACAGTTGTTTTGTAGAAAGTATAGTTTTTCAAAAAATCGCAAAATTAAATTTTCAGTAATAATAGGACGAGAGGTCAAAATATTGCCGACAATAATTTTTGCGATTCAGATACGAGTTTCTGCGGCGACGAAAATAACGACGAGTGCTTTCACGAGTCGTTATTTTCTAAAGCAACAGAAACGAGACAATCTGAAGAGCAAAAATTGTCTGCAATATTTCGACCTAGAGCCCGAAAAACCCGCAAACAACCCGAAAAACCCACCAAAAACCCGAAAAAACCCAGTGGGCAGATAATTTCTGAAAAAACCCGTGTTTTTGCCAACCCTGGTTATAACGCACTTCTTCTTTAGCCGCCTTCATTCCACTATTCGACATTGACCTCCTCCATATTCTTCCACTCGTCTCGATTCATTATTGCCTTCCTGGTCCAGTTGTTTCTAGCAACTTTCTTGCTGTGGTCTCCCTCTCTCTCGTTGCTTTGTCCAGAGCCTCCATTGTTGAATGTCATAATTCCCTCGGTTGCGGTTTGCATATATCTGACTATATACCTATTTTTGACCTTTTGTTTTGATTTTCTGTCTAATCCATTCGTTGCTTCTTTACATTAAAATTGAGAATGGCTCTTTCTATTGATCGTTATCTTTGAGCAATCTGGCAATATTGGTTTTGGTACAAGTGCCCACGTCACATAAGTCAGTACTGCTAGTACTGATTTTTCAACCCATAATTTTTATTTTTAATGTTACTCTGGTGGCTATGGCTTCTTCTTTTTCTGTGCTACCTATGCATTTATGTATATATTTTTTTCTTATAATTTTTCTTATTATTGTATGGTGTGTATTGAACCTTTCTTCTATAGGTGTCATATGTGTCCTTTCTGACATTTGCTTTTGCTTATTTATTGTTTTATTATGTCCTAATTTTGCTGCTGATTCAATGCATACATTCGTTTATTATCAATTTATCTGTCTCTGTTTCAATTTTTTGTTATAATTAGCTATATGTGCCCTAACTAATCTATGGTCGCTGTCTGTTGTTAAATACTGCTACGTCTTTTATTATAACTTGGTCTCTGGATAATATGTATCCATTAGTCGATTTCGTCTCTTTGTTGCATCATTTGGCTCTACACACGTTCATTTGTCTTGAGATTTTTCTTAAACAATTTATTTGTGGCCCCTTTCTCCAGACATTCCATACGCATTGTACTTGTCTGTATCATTTCTAGCGCCACAGCCATAATTCCTTATTTTGTTCTCATACTAATTTAAGTTTCTACCCAGTTTGGCATTAAAATCGTCCATCACAACCACATATTTTGTAGTGTTGGTATCCGGCGACGTTATTGTGCAAAGATTCGACTTCTTCCTTTGCATATTGATTGTTGATGCGTATACTGGTATATATTGTACTTACACTTTTGGTTAGGTACCTATGTGACTAAAAAAGTAAAAGTTTTTGTTTTTATTATGTTTAAATGGTGCAACAAAACCAGCTCAAGTATCTAATTTTGATAAAGGGTGATCGCCGTTGCCTTTCTTCATGAAGGAGTCTCTCTTCAAGTTTTGTCCAGATTATCGCGATTAACCGATAAAGCATATAAACCGGAATCCACCATGTATTAGGAATTAACTCATTGTCTTCTTTCTTTTGTAACCATTTTCTTAGAATTTCATCTATTAGCATTATTTTGATAGTCGTTTCTATGGCGAGAACAAGATAATGGCCACATATGCTGTGCGCTGCACATACAGGCAGCGGCAGAAAGGTAAATCAGAGCAGTTTGCCTCCGTATGCATCATTCAGGCATCTGGCGTGATGTTATTTGAGGCGAAGCATTAGCCAGCCCATTCATCCATGTTGCGCTTGATAAAAGAAAAATAGATCAATTTGCGTTTGTGTATTACGCGGCGATACATCATCTCAGCGTCGCGTTTTTCCATCAAGCCCCCGACCATTCTCCCCATCACTTACACATAACCACATGCCTGCTGCAAGTCAGCTTAATTCTGATTTATAAGGCAGATCTTCAAGTGAAATAGCGCTGCATACAGAACCTGTTCTTAAATTTGAATGGAAATATGCGCCTGGCGTCATTTTTATGCGCATGTATATCGGCATACAAACGAGCTGCATTCAGGGCCTCGTAATGACTGGATAATGAGGCCAATTCTGCGATTGAATTTCAAAATGAGTAAGTGCACGCAGTCCTAATCGTCGCATGCAGGTGTCGCTTTTTTCGCCGTTCTAATTGGAGCTCAGCCTCTGAATCGCAGCAGCCTGTGTTCAGGGGCGACTCGTCACTAGGGTCATTCCTCTTTATTTATATCACTTTTGTGATAGGTATATCGAACATCAAGATTGCAGAAATTCTTCAAGTTGAAAAAAATTAAAATGAAGAATGTTAAACGTTTGTTAATAAAGGGTTTTCAACAAAGCATTGCAAATTTTGTGGCACAAAAACACGAGAGCGAGAATGCTCCATCATGCTGTGGTGTGGCAAAAACTGGGCGTCTTTACAATTAGTAACAATTACGGGCAAAGAAATGGAAGGTATATTGAAGAAGTCAAAGCAAGGTCGCTGGGTCAAGATACGACCTCCAATTGTTGCATTGCGAAACGTTTAATTAAAGGTGGATACCATTTCTGTCACTAGGAGAGGGAATCAATAGTTAGTGATCAGCATCAAAGGATAAATTCATGGACAGCTTACAAAAAATATCAGAAAGGATCGGAATGTAATTAAAAAGACCTACAATAATAGCTTCCAGAGAGGCAGTTCGTATGTCAGGTATAATTTTCGATAGTATTGATTCTCAATTTAACTAATGGAAAAGCCATTTTAATACAATAAACTGACCTTGTTGGATTCTGTAGATGGATCAAGAGCTTTTAAACCTACTACACCTGCCGGATATTTTTGGAATACTTAATGTACAATGCTGCTGTTATAATTGCTAAATACAACGAATACAGATAGAAATAAAAGTGAGAGCAAAGTTTTTAGAAGGTTGATTATAGCTAAGAGGCTGTGGAAAATACAAGAAGGAAAAACCTTGCTTATTCTATAAATTGCTTTAATATTGAACAATGGTACTCCACGCCATATGTAGATAGCTAAAAAATTTATGAAAATAAAAAATGATAGTATAAGAAGTATTCGATTTATAGGAATAGTGACGGGCATTTCCCCATACCTCTTGGGAAGTGGCGATAAAACAATGTTGTTCTTTTGCGAGTATAAGGTAGAATATTTTTACTTAAACAATGCCTATTGTTATTTGCGAATAAAACGAAAGTAGTAATTGAACGTGTAGTAATGTGTAAGACCAATTGTAACAACAACGTTGTTGAAAAAATTGACACGTAAGGACGATTTGGAAAACGTATTTTGTTCCACTTTACGCCTCAAACGGGTTTTTATTGTATAACAACCGTGGTGCTTTTGTTTTTCCAATAGTTTCTGTTAATTAAATTAAATATGCATTGTACTAGAATGAAGAGGAATATGTTCTTTTCAATTTCTTACCGATTTCTCAAAACTAAAAATAATTCCATACAGACTAGGTATCTTAAATAAACCCCCAGGGCTATTTTTCTACTAAACATTGTTTCGTAGTTTTTATTACTTGTATATGTAACTCGTCTTATATGCACGCCATTTGTTGTTACTACTAGAAATATATTACAAATTAGAAAAGGAGACCACCGAAGTGTTGTCGCTCGCACTATTTATTCGTCTTGGGCAAGAAATGGTACATATGAGTAATTCACCTTTTCACCTATTTCTATTGGTCACCTCCTGGATACAGTCTTACACCATGTTTCCATGCTGCGTACACGTTTTATTTGTTGGAATTTAAACCTTGAATACATCAAACTTCTAAATATACGAAATGTTTATTTAATATAGTCGTTACATTCACTATGATCGATATAGTTAATACGTTCTACATAGTCGATATATAGATGATATCTCCCATATATTTCCTGTAAGCGGTGTGTTCCATGTATTTAGTTCAGTGAATATACTGGGATATTACATATACCCACTGCCATCCATATAGGCAGTCAGTATAGGCCAAATCTGTTATACATTCGATGTCTATAAATTGTATAACATTTTTATAAACTACATATAATTGTTATACCGATGGGGCCACAATATTATATATAACAGCAATGAGATAACATGAACAAGAAAATAACACGTATTGCTTGAGTAAGAAAGAGATAAACATAGTAATAACTATTCGAGTAGGCATGACGCTTATTTTAATTATGACATAAGTCAACTAAACATGCCTACTAATATAATTTTATCGTATGGTCATCTCTTTCTTACTCAAGCATTCTATTTTGTTTTTCATGTTATCTTATTGCTGTTATAACGGGTGTTCATAAACAGTCGTCATCCCAGTTGCCTTAAAAAACAAAATGCTATGTCTTTGATTAATTCGTCCAACACAATGAAACGTCATTGAGTACTGTCATAGCGCATTTTTTTTTCAATTTTAATAGACATACCCGTTATAACGGGTGTTCATAAACAGTCGTCATCCCAGTAGGTTTTGACTTCAGAAACGTATGTCTATTAAAATTGAGAAAAAATGCGCTATGACAGTACTCAATGACGTTTCATTGTGTTGCACGAATTAATCAAAGACATAACATTTTGTTTTCCAAAGCAACTGTGATGAGGACTGTTTATGAACACCCGTTATAATTGTGGCCCCATCGGTATTGTTAAAGTCTACACATTACCCTTTTTCTGTGACGTAAATAACAAAACATAGCGTTTAAAACGTATGTCTTACATTACGGCGAAATTCAAAAAGATAATTTAGATCACAGGTAGTAGACTTGACAAAGAGTTTGACATATACCTAACCAAGGTATGCTCTAAATAGCACATTATTCAAACCAAGACATTTTTGACCTACGTAATTCAACGTTTCTCCTCTTCGAAAAAGTACCTAACGCTTAAAATAAAATTTTAGGCTTGCTTGTTACTGCGCGTTATTTTACTGTCATTTTGGACAAATGTTAAGATTGACAGTATTATGAAACAAATTACCTATACTTAAAGCGAACCTGACCAAAAACTGCAGATTTTTTGTTTCGTCCAATTCCTTACTATTAATAAAGAAAATTTTTACGTCACAGCAAAATGGTAATGTGTAGACCTTAATATATTTACTGCAATCGATATACACAGTTAATACCTTCCATGCAGTAGATAGAGATGATATATTCCATATATTCAATATAGCTTGTTTATTCGATGCATTTAGTGCATGTATCCACATACTTAAAGAACAGTTGATGTATGCACATAATTAAATCGATACAATGGATATAGGTGATATTTCCATATTTGATGTAGCCGGTATATTCGTTGTATTTAGTGCAGTGGATATACTCTATATCTTCTATATATTTAGTGCAGCCGATACAGGCTATATATGTCATATATTCGATGTGGACATATATTGTTTATCTAATATACTCGATATATTCTTCATATACTTGCTATAATTCATATAGTTCACACTTTCTGTATATTCGATATAGGCGATAGCATCCATAAATTTGATGTAGCCGGTATAGTGGATGTAGTTAGTACGGTGAATACTGATGGGGCCACAATTATATATAACAGCAATGAGATAACATGAACAAGCAAATAGAATGCTTGAGTAAGAAAGAGATGGCCATACAAAAAAATTATATTAGTAGGCATGTTTAGTTGACAAATGTCATAATTAAATTAAGAGCCAAGCCTTCTCGAATATTTGCTACTATGTTTATCTCTTTCTTACTCAAGCAATACGTGTTATCTTCTTGTTCATGTTATCTTATTGCTGTTATATACCGTGTGTCCACGGGAGGACGCACCATAGGGATAAGCAAATAGGCTAATGCTGTGATCGCCGGCACGCTAAAACGTTGTTTTCTGGCTTCTGACTCGCCACTGTATGAAACAATATTGTTATAAATGGTACAAGAAAAGGGACGGTGGTCATAGCACTGGTTGATATTTATATTCTATTAGCATTATCTTATCTCTATGGTGCGTACTCCTGTGGACACACGGTATAATTGTGGCCCCATCGGTATATTCGATATCTTCCATACGCATACATAGTGCAGTAGTCGACATAAGCGGTCACTATATGCAATATGTGATATACAGGGTGTTAATTAAGTACGTAGACAAACTTTAAGGGGTGATTCCTTGATTAATCCTAAGATAAAAAGTTCCTACAAACATGGGACCTAAACGGCTTCGTTTTCGAGATACAGGGTGTTGAAGTTTAAACAAAAACAGTTTTTTTCAAAAATTTGGAAAACGGATAGAGGTATTCTAATGAAACTTGGTGTAGGTTAGTATTTCAGAAAGTGGCATTGTTCAGTCAAATTAAATTTAATTTATTTCCACCAGTGGCGTGCATCGGGGCGATCTCAGTTACATTATTTTAGAAAAATCTGATACGCCACTGTTTTGTAGAAAAAAGTTTTGTAGCTATTGTAAGATTGTGTTTTATTAAATAACATTTTTTAAAAGCTTCCTTAAACTGTATTTTGAAAACGAAGCCGTTTAGGTCCCATTAACGTCCAATGTACGAAATTGCTGTTACAGATTTTTCCATTTTTCTCGCAAAATGTTTATTCTATCAAAAAAATAAAAGATACATCTTTTGTATAGTTTCAATGGATAAAGCTAAAAAACTTGTCGTATTGACTAAAAAACAGTGGCGTACCAGATTTTTTTGAAATAAGGTAGCTGCAGTGGCCCCGATGCACGCCACTGGTGGAAATAAATTACATTTATTTTGACCAAACAATGCCACTTTATGAAATACTAATATACACCAACTTTCATTACAATACCTCTAGGCGTTTTCCAGATTTTTTAAAAAAAAGTAATTTTTGTTTAAATTTCAACACCCTGTATCTTGAAAAGGAAGCCGTTTAGGCCCCATGTTTGTATGAACTTTTTATCTTAGAATTGATCAAGGAATCGCCTCTTAAAGTTTGTCTACGTACTTAATTAACACCCTGTATATTCGATATCGGTATACATATATTGACTATTTCATATATGCATTATACCAGGTGACCGATTTCAAAACCGAATACAGCAAAAGCATGATATATCACAAGGTTACTTTGATTTAATCTAAGAGACAACGTTACCCTTAGATCAGAACGGAAGGGGGGGGGGGGGGGCGGTGAAAATTCTTAAACATCAATTACGTTAGACATCATTTGGTTACTAAAATGAAAACTTTCCTATGTTCGGTTTTGAAACCCGTCACCCGGTATATACTCCCGCTAGGTAAAAAGAGGTTAATGATAATACAATACAATACAACAATATATATTCAATATATTTGATAAATTCGTGATATATTTAGTATGTACTATAATCGATATAGTTAATACCTTCCATATAATCAATATAGATGATATCTTCGATATAACTAATATTCGTTGTAGCCGGTTCGATGTAGTCACTGCAGGGGATATATTCTATATATTCCATATACCTAGTTCAGTCGATATAAGTAGTCAATGTAGACGAGATCTGTCATATATTCGATTTCGATGTATTTTCTTTATTTAATATACTCAATATAATATGTGATATATACAGAATGCACGCGGGGAATATTGCAAGACTATTCCTCGAAGAAATGTCATCTTTTGTATACCACACTATTCATTTTTAAAGAGTTGTTCGCTGTATTCGACTCTGATTGATTCATGGGATTGGTTTATATTGTCTGAGGGGAATAGTCTAGATATATTTAATATTTGCTGTAGTGGATATAGTCAATATCTTCCATATATTCGATATCGATTGTACGTTAGGTATAATATTCCACGTGGCTGGTATGTGTACATATATATGTATTCAGTGCAGTGGATATATTCGATAGGTTTAATATTCATAGTTCAGTCGATTTAAGTAGTAACTGTAGATGATGTCTGTCATATAATCGGCGTCGATGTATTTCGTGTATTTAATATACTCGATATATTTGATGTATGTATTTTTCATATACCTATAACTATAATTGATATGGTTAGTACCTTCCATTTAGTCGATATACTGGATGGTATCTTCCATATATGCGATATAGCAGCTATATTCGATGTATTGAGTACAGTGGATGTATGTAGCGTTAGAAATTTCGGTTTATCGATATATCGAATAATGATAAAAATCCTGAATGTGAGTATACACCCTAGACAGTAGAAAACGTCCGATAAAACATATCACAATGTGGATATATTCTTAGATTAATATATTCGATGTAGTATCACTCTCTTGATTTATCTATAGAATTGATATCTTCGATACGTTGCGTCGGTATATTAACGAACGGACATACGAATATGTATCTATACTACATATTTATATACCAAAGTAGTGGATGTGTATTTGTAATTTTTCTTTATCAGTCTATCGATATAGCAATTTTTTCTGTATGCCACTATACCGCTATATCATTATATTTATTTGGTCACATCGATATTGCCTGCATATCGAAATATTGCATATATCTACCAATTATATTCATACATAAGTACATATCCATGTATATTTTCAGAGATCACATTGTTATTCGGTATATGGACACATCGATAATTATATTGATACATCGAGAACAAATTACAGCCCTGTGCCAAACTGCAGGTAGACTTTCGTAGACAACGTATTTGATGAACATCAATATACATCTATTTGGTTTTTCTTGTCTCAGCGTTTGTAACGTGAAAATTTTTGGCCAAGTGTTTAATATGCAGACTAGTCATCAAGAACGTGTAAGAAAACTCATTGTGTTCATGTGCAACAGGTTTCCCACGAGTCGCTACTGCGTGAAACTAAGAGTAGCGCCGCCGTCCTTGAGGTCGCCGGAAAGGGGCCGCTTTCCAAACAGAATTTTCAGCTAAGTGCTACCGTGGCCGCGGCCCGGGGCTCGCCGATTACTGCATAGATGCCATTTTATCGGTAATTGGCGCCACGGCCCGGTGAGAGGCGCGGGCCAGATCGCCGGCCGAGAGCGCTTCCTCTATTAACGGTTGATCCCAATTTCAGCGATTAATTAATGGGCGCTGGGCAGAGCGTATCTCCGCGTAGGAGACGCTGGCTGAGCGTGTACTCTTGTTGTACATGTTAATATGTCAACCGCAATAGCTCGCGACAACATGACAGACGGGCCTTGCGAGCCTTCCGTGTGCACTTCACGCCCCAGTGCTTCCTCTGGAAGTTCAGCCGCGCTGCAGGAACATTCCGCTCCGCATTCAAAGGCGATTATTTGAATGTGGGTTTAAGCCGCTTTTGGGGAATTGGACCGAAAAAAGTGAAGGACGCGCGACGAATTCAACCATATAAAACTTGTGAAGGTTAGATTCGTAAATGGTATATATTGCATTGCTGCTTACAGCAAATTCTGAAAAACTAGGTTTTAAATTTAGTTTTTTAATTAATCTGCTAATTTTAAAAAAATCTTAATCAAACTCACCTACTCTCGTACCAAGACTCGAAAAATCCATACACACTCAATAGAATAGAAACGATTCGAAATTGTACTACATATTTTCGTCTTTTAGATTTTTGATTTTAAATGAATTTGTTACGTTATTCCAGAGGCTATCGTGTACCCTAATAACAGTGAAATGTATTTTATGCAGCTACGTATAACGGCCATTAGTTTGGTATTAGAACGAAACGTTCTATCTGCGCTATACATTTTTGGTAGCCTTTGATCCATTTCTGTTAATCTCTCTAATTTCTGCCAATTTTTTGGTAGACATTTCCAAAAATGCCAGGAATTTCTAAACACTCATTATGAAAGAATTCATGGCAGAAAACATAGAAAAAGTTATATCAGAAATTAATGGAAATATCCAAGGATTGCTAAACATTTGTGATAACATTTGCAAATTTCTGGAAATTTGTAAAAATTGCTAGACATTTCCAAAGATTGCCAGGAATTTCTGAAAGCTTTCTATTAATTGTGAAATAATTAATCGCAGGAAACATGTAGAATAGGTTGACATTGATAAAAAGCTTCAAAGATTGCCAGATATTTATAGAGATTAACAGAAGTGATCCAATATTACCAGAGAAAATGTTATCATAAATTTCTACTAATCTTTGATCACTTCTGTCAACCTCTCCAATTCCTTGGAATGTGTGCTAACAATTTCTACAAATTTCCAAAGAGTACTAGGAATCTCTAAACGCTATCTAAAAATTGTTAAAGAAAAAAGAAAACATGGACAAAAAGTTATGATGTCAAAGATTGATGGAAATGTCCAGAGATTTCCAGAAGGAATTCATTACAGGAAACGTGTAGAACAGATTATCTCAAAGATTGGTGAATGACCAAATATTGCCAGAAATTTACAGTAGTGATCAAATATTATCAGAAATGTATGGTAATATTGTAAAATTGTTGGTAATTTTTAAAAATGCAAGAAATTTGCAAAGGTTACCAGGAATTTCTAAACGCTTTCAAACAAATGTAAAACGTTGATGGCAGAAAACGTGAATTTTAAATATTACCATAAATTCCTGGTAATTTTTGATCATCGCTGCTAATCTCTCCAATTTCTGCCAATTTTCAGTAGACATTTCTAAAGATTGCCGGGAATTTCTAAACGCCATCTTGTGAAAGAATTTATGACAGAAAACATAGAAAAAGTTATTATGATGGAAATGTCCAAAGATTTCCAGAAATGTATGGTATCAGTTGAACATTTTTGGAAATTTGTAAAAATTGCCAGAAATTTCGGAATGCTCAAAAAATTGTGAACTGATTCATTGCAGGAAACATGTAGAACAGATTATGTCAAAGATTGATAGAAATGTCCAAATATTGCCAGAAATTTGCAGAAGTGATCAAATATTATCAGAAATTTATGGTAATATTGGAAAATTAGTGATTTCTATAAATGCATGAAATTTGCAGAGGTTACCAGGAATTTCTAAATGCTTTCAAACAAATGTAAAAAATTGATGGCAGAAAACGTGAATTTCAAATACCTATTACCATAAATTCCTGGTAATTTTTGATCATCACTGCTAATCTCTCAAAGATTATCGGACGTTCTCATAAATCTCTGTCTATCTTTGACCACTATTGTTAACCTGTCCAATTTCTTGGAATTTTTACAAAAAATAATGGAAATTTCCAAAGATTTTCAGAAACTTTTAAATGCTGTTTAAAAATTGTTAGAGAAATCGTGGCAGAAAGCATTTACAAAAGATTATTGTCTTAGGGCGATGGAAATGTTCAAGGATTTCCAAAAATCTATTGTACCAGTTGAACATTTCTAAAAAGTTTGCAAAAATTGTCAAGATATTTCTAAACGCTTTCAAAGATTGAAAAATGCCAAAAATGTACATATATTAATAGACGTGATCAAATGTTACCAGACATTTATGGTAACATTTGAACGTTTCTGGAAATTTGTAAAAATTGCTAGAAATTTTCAATAGTTACTAGAAATACCCAAACGCTTTCTAAAAATTGTGAAAGAATATATGACAGAAAACATAAAAAAGTTATTATGTCAAAGATTAATTCAAATGTCTAAAGATTGCCATTTTGTGGTAATATTTGAAAATTTTTGGAATTATATACAATATACAAATACACAAATTCGCGGTTAGCAGGTTAGGTTTTGTGTCAGTTTATGTCAAAATTAATGCAAAACCTAACCTGATAACCTCGAATGTGACATAGGACTTACTGTGCCACCAACATATTATTCATACGTTTGAATTTCCACAGCCATTCCTTGTGGATTTTTTAATGAACCTATTGTAGAAAATGCTACTAATTTCCAAAGATCGCTAGGGATTTCTAAACGCTTTCTAAATATTGTGTTTCTAAATAAGGTTTTCACGTCAACGATTGATGGAAATGTCCAAAGATTGTTGAAAATTTACAGAAATTAACAGACGTGATTAAAAATTGTCAGAAATTTATGGTAATATTTGAAACATTTGAAAAACGTTAATGGAGATGCCTAAAAATTGCCAGAGGTTAGCAGAAATTAACAGAGGTGGTCAAAGGTTGCCAGAATTTTTCAAATATTGCCAGGAATTTCAAAAAAGTGAAAGAAAATATATAGAATTTATCAAAAATTATCACAAATGTATGGTAACATTTGAAACATTTGAGAAAAGTTAACGGAACTGTCCGAACATTTCCAGAAGTTAGTAAAAATTAATAGAAGTAATCAAACATTACCAGAATTTTTCAGATATTTCCAGGAATTTCAAAAAAAGTAAAAGAAAATATGTATGTAAAGTGATCAAAAAATTATGTATGTAAAGTGATCAAAAATTATCAGAAATTTATGGTAACATTTGAGACATTTGAAAAACGTTAACGGAATTGTTCAAACATCTCAAGAAGTTAGCAAAAATTAATAGAAGTAATCAAACATTGCCAGAATTTTTCAAATATTGTCAAGAATTTTCAAAAAAAAAGTGAAAAAAATATGTAGAGTGATCAAAAGTTATCAGAAATTTATAGTACCATTTGAAACTTTTGAAAAAAGTTAACGGAGATGTCTCAACATTTCAAGAAGTTAGCAAAAATTAACAGAAGTAATCAAACCTTGCCAGAATTTTTCAAATATTGTCAAGAATTTCAAAAAAAGTGAAAAAAATATGTCGAGTGATCAAAAGTTATCAGAAATTTATGGTAACATTTGAGACATTTATGGTAACATTTGAGACATTTGACAAAAGTTAACGAAAATGTCCAAACATCTCAAGAAGTTAGCAAAGATTAACAGAAGTAATCAAACATTGTCAGAATTTTTCAAATATTGCCAAGAAATTAAAAAAAAGTGAAAACAAATATGTAGGGTGATAAAAAGTTATCAGAAATTTATGGTAACATCTGAACTATTTGAAAAAAGTTAAAGGAAGTGTCCAAACATTTCAAGAAGTTAGCAAAAAATTAACAGAAGTAATCAAACATTGCCAGAATTTTTCAAATATTGCCACGAATTTAAAAAAAAAGTGAAAAAAATATGTAGAGTGATCAAAAGTTATCAGAAATTTATGGTACCATTTGAAGCATTTGAAAAAAGTTAACGGAGATGTCTCAACATTTCAAGAAGTTAGCAAAAATTAACGGAAGTAATCAAACCTTGCCAGAATTTTTCAAATATTGTCAAGAATTTCAAAAAAAGTGAAAAAAATATGTAGAGTGATCAAAAGTTATCAGAAATTTATGGTAACATTTGAGACAGTTATGGTAACATTTGAGACATTTGACAAAAGTTAACGAAAATGTCCAAACATTTCAAGAAGTTAGCAAAAAATTAACAGAAGTAATCAAACATTGCCAGAATTTTTCAAATATTGCCAAGAAATTCAAAAAAAGTAAAAACAAATATGTAGAGTGATCAAAAGTTATCAGAAATTTATGGTAACATTTGAAACATTTGAAAAAAGTTAAAGGAAGTGTCCAAACATTTCAAGAAGTTAGCAAAAAATTAACAGAAGTAATCAAACATTACTAGAATTTTTCAAATATTGCCAAGAATGTCAAACAAAGTGAAAAAAATATGTAGAGTGATCAAAAGTTATCAGAAATTTATGGTACCATTTGAAGCATTTGAAAAAAGTTAACGGAGATGTCTCAACATTTCAAGAAGTTAGCAAAAATTAACGGAAGTAATCAAACCTTGCCAGAATTTTTCCAATATTGTCAAGAATTTCAAAAAAAGTGAAAAAAATATGTAGAGTGATCAAAAGTTATCAGAAATTTATGGTAACATTTGAGACATTTATGGTAACATTTGAGACATTTGACAAAAGTTAACGAAAATGTCCAAACATTTCAAGAAGTTAGCAAAAAATTAACAGAAGTAATCAAACATTGCCAGAATTTTTCAAATATTGCCAAGAAATTCAAAAAAAGTGAAAACAAATATGTAGAGTGATAAAAAGTTATCAGAAATTTATGGTAACATTTGAAACATTTGAAAAAAGTTAGAGGAAGTGTCCAAACATTTCAAGAAGTTAGCAAAAAATTAACAGAAGTAATCAAACATTGCCAGAATTTTTCAAATATTGCCAAGAATGTCAAACAAAGTGAAAGAAAATATGTAGAGTGATCAAAAGTTATCAGAAATTTATGGTAACATTTGAAGCATTTGAGAAAAGTTAACGGAAATGGCCAAACATTTCCAGAAGTTAGTAAAAATTAACAGAAGTAATCAGAGCTTATCAGAATTTTTCAAATATTGCCAGGAATTCCAAAAAAGTGAAAGAAAATATGTTAAAAAAATTATAACAAAGTTTATTAGAAATGTACGATATTAACAGAAGTAGCTATATTGCCAGAACTATTGTTAAATATCAACGTTGATTTCTAGAAATTTCTGAAAATTATCAGACAAAATTCGCCAATAATTGTTACATTTCTAAAGCTTACTCGAAATTCGACAGTACATCATCTGCAGTGACACAAAGACAATTGTTTGGAATTACAAGTATAAAATTAAATATTACCAATAGTATTTGCTCAACTTCTACGGAATTCTGTGGTTATAACTAAATACGAACAGTATGGTGCCAATTTAGAAGCCGACTGCAAATTAATTTAATGTCATCATTTACCCAGACGGTTATTTTGGTTTATTTTAGCCGTGCACATTCTGAATTTAATTATTAATTTGGCAACATTTCTGCGAACAACGTTTTTTGGAATATACACCTCATACTGCGACGATCCATGCTGGGTTGTCTGGCGTTCGAGTATCTGCTAATTCTAAGAAATGTGACATTTTGTGTTAGAATGTTTTGGGTTTGTGCGAGAGCACGCATTTATTTGGTCTGTGTATGTCATAATTAGTCTTAAGTGTTTCCAAATGTGGTGTGTTAGATTTCCTTAGCACCTCATCGCTACCTTTACTGGTTGGGCCAGTTCTCAGATTTTTCGATAGTATTTCCCTCATATTAACCCGATATGCTAATTGTTGTAACATTCCTTATAGAGTCAGTAAGTACTGCGTTTCTCTGTAGTGCTGGTCCTACACAGTACTGCACTTACTTTAAATCCCGCTCGGCTGCTACCCACTGCGGAATAACATACTTCCGTATGCTCATATAATCACTGCGGAACATCATGCTTCCGCAGGACCACTACGCGGAACAACATAATATAATTAAACTTTCCGTGGAGAAACTAAATATTATGTGATTGTGTTCTTACATTAAAAATTAAAGCGACACTGGAATAAAATTTTCCATGTATGGACTAAATTTATTCAGAAAATATAAGCTAGTGTCCGATAACTTCGTTATTTATAGTTTTTACTACGAGAAGTTCCCAAGTTTCAAATAATTGCGAGCTCCTGTAAATATTTATGTTCAAAAATGTATCTGGGAAACCAGTTTACGAGATGAATGAGGAACCAGAACAGGAAAATATGTTTGTTATGACAAAGCGAGTTCCGAAATTTATATGCGGGCCGCGTGAATGCCGCGCTGTGTAGGTGTCCCAGCGAAGTCCATAATTCTGGGGCCGCAGGAAAGTGTAATTTTTTTGTCTGCTTAACTGTTTGGCTACGAAGCCTCAGCGCAACGGGAAAAGAGGTAAAAGGTCAAGCCCGACGCCGAAAATAGTTTCAGCGCTAAAGTCCGGCAGCCATTAATTATGGAAATGCTGGATGCGCCGATTTGTCTTGGGCCCGTGCAGGATGTTGTCGAGATGTCCTTTTCGGCCTTTGTTCTCTTCTGGCCCAGCAATAACGGAACTCGTGCTTAGTAGACGTTAGACTAACTCGATTTTGAGCTGTGAACGTCCTTTCGTGATCCAGTTCGGTTTTGGTTTTATTGGAAAATTATTCCTGGCCATTAGTGAGTCACCGTTGGGCTACAGGTTTCCTTTTTGTGGCCAAAGCGGATTTTATTTATACTCGAAGAGTTCATGAACCTTGCAAACGTATGCCAGTGTTTTGGTCCGAGTCGTGTCTTGTAGTTGTTTTGGGGATTGCAGCAGGTTTTAATTGGAGAGCATGCAATAACAGGAGAAATTTCACATATCCCACATTTTGATAAGTATTAGTTGTACAGCAAGAAACAATAAAACTATCAATTTAGAAATAAAAAATTAATATCCCACTCTCCAGATTTCCTTCTTCTATTTCTTTGATTGCTCTGTACCGTATCTGAGCTTTCACAAAAATTCAAGCTTCTAAATATTCAAGCATTTCTCGTCATCTGTTTATAAGATGCTTAAATCGAAATGGAGGGTTTTAGTTGCATCAAGTTACTATATCCACGATAGCTTTCTTGGCAAAAACCTCTACTCTTGGTGTAGTTGATGTTTACTGAACTTTTTCAGGATTTGTTGTAGGACCTTGCAACCAATGCCGTTATAACTTTGCAACGTAGAGAAACAGTACGTTTTCTTTATACTTGGTATGAGGAATGAACATTTTCTCACGATGAGAGTAACTTAAAAAATCATAAAAAGCATTCGTTAAATCTATTCTTTTGTTGAACTTGAATATTCGCATATTTTTATCTCTTAGGTAAGAGTGTTCTCCTACTGGAAATGTAATCTTGATTGACTCGAGCCGCCTGATGATGTGAACCATGAAATAAATGCATACATTTGACGATAGTAAAAGCTTTTTGTTTTGCTCTTCAGCTGAATTGCAAACTATGTGCTCTTGTTTTTGCAATAGTTTCAGACCATAAGACAGGTGTCTGAGACAATAAACATAATTCATGGTATTAGATAATAACGGATAATAACATTAATAACTTGTTAGAATCCATTTCAATTTGGTATCCAAATTCGTGTTATTTCTTCGTCTTCGTTCCTCTCACTTCGTGTCATAAAGTTTGTAATCTATATTTCTACTCATGACTCTGCTGTTCTTTTCGTGTTGTAAACGACTTATGTTTTCTCTTTGTCAAAATATTTTTGTTTATAGTTTCTAATACGTATTTTTGAATGATCTTCTGGATTTAATTGGCTCATTTCTTCTTAAATCTACAACGAACTCTTGTTAATTGTTACGCTTTTTTTATCCCCGTTCCGTACCACTAAATTCTGCCGATAATTTTTTCGTTGTAGTTTTCTAATTTGAATATCTGAATCTTCTCATGCTTGGATTGGATATATAACGTTTGCTATAAGTTTACCGCGAATTTATATTAATACTAGGGATGTTGTACCCCGTCTAAAATCAAACCCGGGTACCCGTAAACAATACCCGGGTACCGTCCGGTACCCGAAATATATAACAAAAATGTTAGGGTACATCGGAGCATCTTTCTTTACGACGCGAGATTTAAACTGAACTAAATTGAAATAGTACCTACTCCCCAATTGTAACTGCAAGTCGTCTGTTATTTGTAAATATTTTCACACTTCCAAGTGCTATCAAATTCAAGTACTACGTAATTTTATTCGAAATTCGTAGCGTAGCAGCATCAAAATCACACAGAGGATATTTATGTTACTTCATCCCATACTGATGCGATTGAATGGTACTGTTGACGGGTTGAATATTTCCGTGAAGTGAATTTATTATATGAAACAAGAAACATTATGTGGTATGGAATGGGGTGATTCTGATTATTTCTGCAGGGTTATGTTTTTCTAGAGCTTATTCCTATTGTTTTTAAGTTTTTATCATTTTCTCCGAAAAAGGCTGGTTTTCTAGAAGTTACCGGGTACCCGCCGACATCCCTAATTAATACTTTCTTTTTTTCTGTTTCATGTCGTGCAAGGGTCTTTCTTCTTTTCTTTTTCTTTTTCAGCCCTCATTTGCCCATTGTTGGACAAAGGCCTCTCCATATCTCTTCCAGACGTCTCTATCCTGCGTTCTGTTTTTCCAATTTAACCCTGCCGTTTTCTTTATGTCATCGACCCATCGAAGCTGTGGTCTTCCTCTCGAACGCTTTGCTGTCCATGGCCTCCAGGTCTGGATTTTTTTTTATTTCAGTGGTTTTCGCTTTGCCTCATCGGGTGTCCACAGAATCTCCATTTAAGTGAGGCAACATGCTCGATGGCATCTATAACTTGAGTTCTCTGACGCACCCATTCGTTCCTTTGTCGATCGCTCAGCTTTATATTCAGCATTTGACGTTCCATGCTTCTCTGCGTCTTAGCAATTTTGTACATATTTGCCTTAGTAAGCGTCCATGTCTGGGCGCCATAAGTGAGGACAGGGAGTACGCATTGGTCAAATTAAAAAGCAATTTAAGTGCCCGTATAACTGGTTTACCTCCCTTTTCATTGATGATATTATGGTGTCCAGGTGCTTTGTTATTTTTTGTCATCTTTAAGGCGTTCTCTATTTCATCTTCTTCTATGTCAGATAGGTCTTCGGAGTTGACATTGATGATTTTTCTCTTTAGATGTTCTCTCGTTTCTTCAGTGGGTTTTATTTTTGATTCATAAAGATTTTTATAGAAGAATTCTGTGCCGGAAATTATTTTATTCCTATCTATGATCTCCACGCCATCTTTCTCCAATGCTATTATCTGCTGTCGGCCTCTTTGATTTCTTAGACACTTCATTCCTTTGTTGTGTTCGATAAATTTAACAATTTTCTCTTCTGTTTTCTTGATTTTGTCTTCTTTTACCTTCTTTCTGATTAATTTGTTCATCTCTACAAATTCCACTGTGCCTTTTTTGTTTTCCTCGATTAGTTTGCCTCTTTTTCGTGCAAGGGTAGGGTGTTTCATTTATCCAGACCTTTTTCTTTTTGTAATTCTCCAATCGCCTCTTCGTTTGTTAATTGACTGCCTTTTACTGTAAACTGACAACATGTTCATGCTTTTCGTGCTTATCTTCTTTCTTCTGCTTCTCATCGTCTAAAGATGGCGTGTTTCATTTATCTATTTTTTTTCTATTTTCTGTAATTCTTCAATCGTTTGTCCATGCTTTAATTGACTGACTTTTACTGTAAATTGACACAGTGTGGTGTGTTTCGTTAATCCATACCGTTTTACTTCCTTTTACGATAAAGGAAGTATTGGAGTCACTATAAAGGAAGTTGTGCGAGTGTATGATACCAGATTTTTCTGTTTGTAATTCTCTAATCGTCTTTTCGTTCTACGAGATTAACCGATTTTTACTGTAAACTGATAAGTTCATGTTAATTCTTGCTCGTTGCTCGACCTCTGTTTATATGGTTTACATATAGTGTATTTCATTTATCTTGATTTTATGTTTGTAATTGTGCAATCGCCCCGTCTCTTCTTTAATTAACTGACTTTTACTGTAAATAAACAAGAATTCATGCTAATTCTTGCTCGACGCTTTACCTTCATGTCCTCTAAAGGTGGTGTGTTTCGTTTATCTAGACCTTTTTCCGTTTGTTATTCTCTAATCGTCTCTTCGTTCTGTAATTAACTGATTTTTATTGTAAACTGACAAGTTCATGTTAATTCTTGCTCGTTGCTCTACCTCTGTTTCATGTTGTTTGAATATAGAGTGTTTGATTTATCTTGATTTTTCTGATTGTAATCCTCCAATTGCTTCTGCGTTCTTTAATTGACTGACTTTTACTGTAATTATACAAGAATTCATGCTAATACTTGCTCGACGCTTTAGCTTCGTATCCTCTAAAGGTGTTGTCAGGGCCGTAGCTACAGGCTTGGGGGCCCTGGGGCAACAAATAATTATGGGGCCCCCCTGTTATCTTCCCCTTTACCTCTACATCACTTTCATTTAGTAAGACTTTTTTAATAGGGTTACTATTTGGTCTTTTTTTCTGTTAAGATAGAAGAATTTGTATTTAAAACAGACAAAACACATATTTACTTCACATTGAGTTTAATATAAAACTGTATTTAACGTTTAAACAGGCTAAGTTTAGTTCAAAACGTTTTAAAGACAATTTCGTAAAAAACTTCCTCCGTCTTCGGGGGCCCCTATGTTCGGGGGCCCCGGGGCACTGCCCCGGTTGCCCCGGTGGTAGCTACGGCCCTGGGTGTTGTATTTCGTTTATCCAGACCTTTTTCCGTTTGTAATTCTCTAATCGTCTCTTCGTTTTGTAATTAACCGATTTTTACTGTAAACTGACAAGTTCATGTTAATTCTTGCTCGTTGCTCTACCTCTGTTTCATGTTGTTTGAATATAGTGTGTTTCCTTTATCTTGAATTTTTTGTTTGTATTTGTCCAATCGCCTCTTCGTTTTTTAATTGACTGACTTTTACTGTAGATATATAAGAGTTCATGCTAATCCTTGCTCGACGCTTTACCTTGGTATCCTCTAAAGGTGGTGTGTTTTGTTTATCCAGACCTTTTTCTGTTTGTAATTCTCCAACCTTCTGTTCGTTCGATAATTGACTGACTTACTGTGAATTGACAAGTTTATGTTTTCTTGCTTGTCTTTTTCCTCTGTTTGGTATCGCCTCAAAATGGTGTGTTTCATTTATCCAAACCTTTTTCTGTTTGTAATTCTCCAACCTTCTGTTCGTTTGATAATTGACTGACTTACTGTGAATTGACAACAAGTTTATGTTTTCTTGCTTGTCGTTTTCCTCTGTTTGGTATCGCCTCAAGATTGTGTGTTTCGTTTATCCAGACCTTTTTCTGTTTGTAATTCTCCATCTTTCTGTTCGTTCGATAATTGACTGACTTACTGTGAATTGACAACAAGTTTATGTTTTCTTGCTTGTATTTTTCCTCTGTTAGGTATCGCCTGAAGATGGTGTGTTTCGTTTATCCAGACCTTTTTCTGTTTGTAATTCTCCATCTTTCTGTTCGTTCGATAATTGACTGACTTACTGTGAATTGACAACAAGTTTATGTTTTCTTGCTTGTATTTTACCTCTGTTAGGTATCGCCTGAAGATGGTGTGTTTCGTTTATCCAGACCTTTTTCTGTTTGTAATTCTCCAACCTTCTGTTCTTTCGATAATTGACTGACTTACTGTGAATTGTAAACAAGTTTATGTTTTCTTGCTTATCTTTTTCCTCTGTCTGGTATCGCCTCAAAATGGTGTGTTTCATTTATCCAAACCTTTTTCTGTTTGTAATTCTCCAACCTTCTGTTCGTTTGATAATTGACTGACTTACTGTGAATTGACAACAAGTTTGTTTTCTTGCTTGTCGTTTTCCTCTGTTTGGTATCGCCTCAAGATTGTGTGTTTCGTTTATCCAGACCTTTTTCTGTTTGTAATTCTCCATCTTTCTGTTCGTTCGATAATTGACTGACTTACTGTGAATTGACAACAAGTTTATGTTTTCTTGCTTGTATTTTTCCTCTGTTAGGTATCGCCTGAAGATGGTGTGTTTCGTTTATCCAGACCTTTTTCTGTTTGTAATTCTCCAACCTTCTGTTCTTTCGATAATTGACTGACTTACTGTGAATTGTAAACAAGTTTATGTTTTCTTGCTTGTCTTTTTCCTCTGTTTGGTATCGCCTCAAAATGGTGTGTTTCATTTATCCAAACCTTTTTCTGTTTGTAATTCTCCAACCTTCTGTTCGTTTGATAATTGACTGACTTACTGTGAATTGACAACAAGTTTATGTTTTCTTGCTTGTCGTTTTCCTCTGTTTGGTATCGCCTCAAGATTGTGTGTTTCGTTTATCCAGACCTTTTTCTGTTTGTAATTCTCCATCTTTCTGTTCGTTCGATAATTGACTGACTTACTGTGAATTGACAACAAGTTTATGTTTTCTTGCTTGTATTTTTCCTCTGTTAGGTATCGCCTGAAGATAGTGTGTTTCGTTTATCCAAACCTTTTTCTGTTTGTAATTCTCCATCTTTCTGTTCGTTCGATAATTGACTGACTTACTGTGAATTGACAACAAGTTTATGTTTTCTTGCTTGTATTTTTCCTCTGTTAGGTATCGCCTGAAGATGGTGTGTTTCGTTTATCCAGACCTTTTTCTGTTTGTAATTCTCCAACCTTCTGTTCTTTCGATAATTGACTGACTTACTGTGAATTGTAAACAAGTTTATGTTTTCTTGCTTATCTTTTTCCTCTATTTGGTATCGCCTCAAGATGGTGTGTTTCGGTTATCCAGGCCGTTCTGTTTGTAATTCTTTGAACGTCTGTTCGTTCTCCAATTGACTAACTTTTAGTGTAAATTGACAAGAAGTTCATGTATTCTTGCTCGTCGTATTAGTTTGTTTCATATCATCTACGTTTGATGTATCGCGTTTATCCAGAAATTTTTCTCTTGGTAATTCTCTGATATTCTTTTCGTTTTTAGTTGACTAATTTTTACTGTAAATAGTCATATATTCCCCCTGAAAGTGGGATGTTTATCCAGACCATTTTCTGTTTGTAATTCTCTTTATTCTTTAATGTACTGATTTTGACTGTACATGGACAGCAAGTTCATATTAAATCTTGCTCGTCTTTTTTCTCGGTTTGTAATTTTCCAATTGTCTGTTCGTTCTTTAATTGACCGACTTCTACAGTAAATTGACAATAAGTTCATGTTTTGGTGTTCGTCTTTATTCTCGGTTTCATATCGTCTGACCGTGTGGTGTGTTTCAGTTATCCAGAGTTTGTCTGTTTGTAATTCTCCAATCTTCTGTTCGTTCGATAATTGATTAACTTACTGTGAATTGACAACGAGTCGTATGTTTTCTTGTTTGTCTTTTTCCTCTGTTTCGTATCGTCTGACGATAGTATGATTTGGTTATCCAGACCAAGAGGGGTGTGTTTCGGTTATCCAGACGGTTTTCGGTTTGTAATTCTTCGTTCGTCTGTTCGTTCTAAAATTGACTAACTTTTGCTGTAAATTGACAACAAGTTAATGTGTTCTTGCTGATTCTTCTTCTTTGTTTCATTTTGTTTAAAGGCGTTTCGTGTTTATCCGGACCTTTTTCTGTTTGTAATTCTGTGATATTCTTTTCGTCCTTTAATCGACCGATTTTTACTGTAAATAGACAAAAAATCATGTTCACTTTGCTCGTCTCTGTTTCATTGATCCATACCATTTTCTGTTTGTAATTCTTTTATTGCCACTTTGTTCTTTAATTGACCGATTTTGACAGTAAATGGACAGCAAATTCATATTAAATCTTGCTCGTCTTTTTCCTCGGTGTGTAATTTTCCAATCGTCTGTTCGGTCTTTAATTTACTGACTTTTACTGTAAATTGACAATAGGTTCATGTTTTGTTGCTCGTGTTTATCTTCTGTTTCATATCATCTGAAGGTGGCGTGTGACTTACTTTTCCGCTGTTTTATAGCAGAAAATCAGGCATTTTTAATTTGTTACATTTTGTTTGTAGTTTCGTAATCTGTTCTTGTAAATTCCCTTATTTCTTTAATTTTACTTACAAATGAGACCACAAATGTATGCTAATTCGTGCTCGTTTGTTTGATTTTTTTGCGTTAATTTTTCGTAGGTAGGGGATAAGCTGTTTTTAAAAGATTAATTATATCTTTAAAAATGATTAAAAATATTTACACTTTTACCTTTTAAAGAATTGTGCAATAGTTTATTATAAAAAATACTTGACAACCAGCCGATATTTTCAGACCACGGATTTTAAGCATTGGAAATACTTTTAATTTTCAGTAACACATCATTGGGGATTTAAATTGTACGTAGGTGTACCCGTGTGCCCATTTTCGTAAATAATGGCTTTATTAATATGAATCCAGCCGCATCATTTATATAAGCAGCCGACGCAGCCTAGTTTGCCCGAATGAGAAATTCGGTAATACACTGTAACAGCTTTCATAATCGCAGCCTTTTTATCTAACCTCACGTAGAATTATGCCCAAAACCGAGATCCGAGAAAGTCTCGCATAATTTCCATTCTGATTACGCACACGCTTATGCAAAGAGACCCTACGACGATTCATAATTAGTCGGAAGAATGCGCCGTGAAGCCGGATTATGTGCATTCGGATTTATGCTGATTTGATGCATTCGGTCGTATTTCAGCCGCCATTTGCATCATAATGGCTTTGTAGCTGCTTTTCAAATTTACCCAAACTGTTTTGACTCCGACCCAGGTGGGCTGGATCTGAGGAAGTTTGGAACTTGTTGATTGATCTATCGCCTCGGCATTTGGCCATTATAAATGCGCATTTTTGAACCGCTGCATCGTTGGAATAAAGGACAAAAGGCGAATCTTTCGACGGTAATGAATGGAAATTTATCGATTGTCATTAGCATGGCGACCCACACTGAAAATAGGCAACGTCCTGCTCTGCTACTTATACAATAATCGCAATTTCTAGTTATGAAAACGCGTCTCGGCTGTGGGAGCATTCTGGAATTTACATAATATTAATTAAAGTTTGGCATCCGAATTACAAATTTGAACATTTCCGGAACTCCAGAGAGAGAAATGAGTTCCATAATAGTACCCATGTAATCCTGACTACTTTGAACCAACCAATCTTTAAATTTAAGTAATTATAGACATACATTTCTTAAGCTTTAAGTAACCTGCAGGATGTTTACTTGTTTGCCTAATACGTTGCGTTAATCAGAAATGCCAGTGTCATTTGCATAATATCATTTATCGTCCTAATTTTACACGTCGCTTACAAGCGCTCGGAATTTAAACTTCTCAAATATAGATTGGATTTCGAAAGCTGCGTACGTATTTGTCTTGATTGTGGGGTTTAAAATGCCAGGATAGGATTCCAATTTATCATAAATTTTTCGGCGTTTGCTGCTGCCTACTTTAATCTCTTAATGGCATAAATCTGAAGTGGCGCCTTAAAGATACACTTGAGCAAACAATTCACGTAATTTGTTTAGTCGGATTAAAGAGAAATTTAAATATTGAAGTCATGGTGCTGAACATTTCAATTATTTCGACACCGAAATAAATATGAAATATCTGTTTTAAGAGCTTTTTCAAGCGGAATGTTTGTGCACTGCTAGAATTAAGTTTTCAAAACTTCTTCAAATTTTTCTTTCTATATGACATTCTGTATTTTCTTCAAGTAAATATTTGTAAAATGTAACGGTAAAGCATCGTTATCAATAATTCCAATAAATAACCTGCTTTAATAAAATATAACAGACTCAATTAGATAACTATGACTTTCATTTGTTTCCTTAATAATTATTCTTGGTATTAATTGTATTCAATTGTTAAATTTCCTGTTGGACATTTGTTAGTAATAACTCGGCAATTAAAGATCAATTATAACCGTTGCTTGGTTGATGTAATAGTGATTAAGGTAATATAAAAACAATAAATTCAACTTTCATATTTCTCTAATTATGTTACTGAAATATAAGTTGCCATTATCTGTGATGCATTACTATTATCTTATGAATTTGTGTGGCCAGAAAATATCTATCGATATTGAAGAAGTTCAACTTACAATTCCAATTGAATGGAGTAGTGTCAAGTGAAGTCCGCTGTAGACATAATCCTAATTGCAGTTATTGGAGAGAGATAAATATAAAGCAGAAACATCCAGTTAGATTAGAAATAATAATAAATTATCAGCAATTAGAGGAAATAAACCTGTTTAATTACTTAGCATGCGAGGCTTCATACAACAAAGATAACATATCGAAAACAAAACAACCAAATGGCTGTGTCATTGTTTCTTTATTGATATGAAACGTGCGTAGTCACATCAAAATTTTACTGAAAATGGTAGGGTCTGTAAGAGGGCAGATAGAACTTCAAATAATGACATAAAGAAGAACTTGGAATTTATAACTTCAAGGGAAAGATGCAGAAATACAAAGGTGGAAACAACAAATAAACAGGATGGAAGAAAGACTACTCCTCGACAAGCAAGGGAATACATATCATCCCATATCTGTTCACTCCAGGACGTAAGCCTCCTCCAACTCTTTCCATGTACTTCTCTGGTGGTCTCTACTTCATAATTCTGTCTGTCTATCTTTCAGAGCCCATTCGTGTAATGTGACCCGCCCATTCCACTTTAGTAATGCTATAGTTATACTTATGATTAACTTTTGTTTGCTTTCTGATCCAAAGCTATTGTAAAGAAATTATGCTAGATGGTATCTCCCTGTCTCACTCTCCTCGAAATTTTAGTTGCATTTTTGTAAGGTATTTTGAAGAAATCCATATAAGTGTCATCAATTCTACAATTTTTAAGAAAATTAATGAGTTATCCGCTATTAACACGATGTCATCGTCAACGTTATTGTACACACTTTGGGCGGAATTGTATCTTCCTGTCTCACTCTTCTCGCTATTGTGGGTATTTTAAAGAAATTGGATAACCGTTTTATCAATTCTACAATTTTTAAGAACGTTAATGAGCTATCGCTATTAACACGATGTCATCGCTAAATTGCAGGTTATTGAGGTTCTTTCCATCAACATGTACTCCGTTGTGTGTCAACGTTATTGTACACACTTTGGGCGGAATTGTATCTTCCTGTCTCACTCTTCTCGCTATTGTGGGTATTTTAAAGAAATTAGATATCTCTTTTATCAATTCTACAATTTTTAAGAACGTTAATGAGTTGTCGCTATTAACATGATGTCATCGGTAAATTGCAGGTTATTGAGGTTCTTTCCATCAACATGTACTCCGTTGTGCGTCAACATTATTGTTCACAATTTGGGCGGAATTGAATCTTCCTGTCTCACTGCTCACGCTATTGTGGGTATTTTGAAGAAATTGGATATCTGTTTTATCAAATCTACAATTTTTAAGAACGTTAATGAGTTATCTGCTATTAACACGATGCCATAGGTAACTTGCACTCTTCTCGCTATTGTGGGTATTGTATAAAATTTATATCTGTTTTATCAATTCTACAATTTTTAAGGACCTTAATGAGTTATCCGCTATTAAACACGATTTCATCGGTAAATTGCAGGTTATTGAGGTTCTTTCCATCAACATGTACTCCGTTGTGCGTCAACATTATTGTTCACAATTTGGGCGGAATTGAATCTTCCTGTCTCACTGCTCACGCTATTGTGGGTATTTTGAAGAAATTGGATATCTGTTTTATCAAATCTACAATTTTTAAGAACGTTAATGAGTTATCTGCTATTAACACGATGCCATAGGTAACTTGCACTCTTCTCGCTATTGTGGGTATTGTATAAAATTTATATCTGTTTTATCAATTCTACAATTTTTAAGAACCTTAATGAGTTATCCGCTATTAAACACGATTTCATCGGTAAATTGCAGGTTATTGAGGTTCTTTCCATCAACATGTACTGCGTTATGCGTCACCGTTATTGTACACAATTTGGGCGTAATTGTATCTTCCTGTCTCATTCCTCACGCTATTCTGGGTATTTTGAAGAAATTGGGTATCTGTTTTACCCGTTCTACAATTTTTATGAACCTTAATGAGTTACCTGCTATTAACACGATGTCATAGGTAAATTGCATGTTATTGAGGTTGTTTCCATTAACATGTACTCCGTTGTGCGTCAACGTTATTGTACACAATTTGGGCGGAATTGTATCTTCCTGTCTCACTCCTCACGCTATTGTGGGTATTTTGAAGAAATTGGATATCGGTTTTACCAGTTCTACAATTTTTATGAACCTTAATGCGTTACCTGCTATTAACACGATGTCATCGGTAAATTGCAGGTTATTGAGGTTCTTTCCATCAACATGTACTCCGTTGTGCGTAAACGTTAATGTACACAATTTGGACGGAATTGTATCTTCCTGTATCACTCCTCACGCTATTGTGGGTATTTTGAAGAAATTGAATATCTGTTTTATCAGTTCTACAATTTTTATGAACGTTAATGAGTTACCTGCTATTAATACGATGTCATCGGTAAAAAAGGTAGTAAAAAGGGTTCAGGTTAATTTCAATTCCCCCAACCGGAGGCGGGCTGCTATAGGGACCCTGCGTCCCTCTTCAGCCAAGAACAGGAATTATAGGATGGGTGAGAGAAAGGAGGGGTGGAGAATGGAAGAGAGGCCAGGAAAGGTGGAGAAGTACTGCCCCGGCATTCGCCTCAGAGAAGGTACTCTGTTGACTCAGGAAAACAACCTAAAAACCTGAATCAGAGCAGACGGCAGTGGGAATCGAACCCGCGACCTCCCGAATGCTAAGCAGACATGGTAACCCCTAGTCTACAGAGCTCGGTACGTCATCGGTAAATTGCAGGTTATTGAGGTTCTTTCCATCAACATGTACTCCGTTGTGCGTCAACGTTATTGTATACAATTTGGGCTCAATTGTATCTTCCTGTCGCACTACTCGCGCTATTGTGGGTATTTTGAAGGAATTGGATATCTGTTTTATCAATTCTACAATTTTTAAGAACGTTAATGAGTTATCTGCTAGTAACACGATGTCATCGGTAAATTGCAGGTTAATAGAGGTTCTTTCCATCAACATGTACTCCGTTGTGCGTCAACGTTATTGTATACAATTTGGGCTGAATTGTATCTTCCTGTCTCATTGCTCACGCTATTGTGGGTATTTTGAAGAAATTGGATATCTGTTTTATCAAATCTACAATTTTTAAGAACGTTAATGAGTTATCTGCTATTAACACGGTGCCATAGGTAAATTGCAGGTTATTGAGGTTCTTTCCATCAACATGTACTCCGTGTCAACATTATTGTTCACAATTTGGGCGTAATTGTATCTTCCTGTCTCATTCCTCACGCTATTCTGGGTATTTTGAAGAAATTGGGTATCTGTTTTACCCGTTCTACAATTTTTATGAACCTTAATGAGTTACCTGCTATTAACACGATGTCATAGGTAAATTGCATGTTATTGAGGTTGTTTCCATTAACATGTACTCCGTTGTGCGTCAACGTTATTGTACACAATTTGGGCGGAATTGTATCTTCCTGTCTCACTCCTCACGCTATTGTGGGTATTTTGAAGAAATTGGATATCGGTTTTACCAGTTCTACAATTTTTATGAACCTTAATGCGTTACCTGCTATTAACACGATGTCATCGGTAAATTGCAGGTTATTGAGGTTCTTTCCATCAACATGTACTCCGTTGTGCGTAAACGTTAATGTACACAATTTGGACGGAATTGTATCTTCCTGTATCACTCCTCACGCTATTGTGGGTATTTTGAAGAAATTGAATATCTGTTTTATCAGTTCTACAATTTTTATGAACGTTAATGAGTTACCTGCTATTAATACGATGTCATCGGTAAAAAAGGTAGTAAAAAGGGTTCAGGTTAATTTCAATTCCCCCAACCGGAGGCGGGCTGCTATAGGGACCCTGCGTCCCTCTTCAGCCAAGAACAGGAATTATAGGATGGGTGAGAGAAAGGAGGGGTGGAGAATGGAAGAGAGGCCAGGAAAGGTGGAGAAGTACTGCCCCGGCATTCGCCTCAGAGAAGGTACTCTGTTGACTCAGGAAAACAACCTAAAAACCTGAATCAGAGCAGACGGCAGTGGGAATCGAACCCGCGACCTCCCGAATGCTAAGCAGACATGGTAACCCCTAGTCTACAGAGCTCGGTACGTCATCGGTAAATTGCAGGTTATTGAGGTTCTTTCCATCAACATGTACTCCGTTGTGCGTCAACGTTATTGTATACAATTTGGGCTCAATTGTATCTTCCTGTCGCACTACTCGCGCTATTGTGGGTATTTTGAAGGAATTGGATATCTGTTTTATCAATTCTACAATTTTTAAGAACGTTAATGAGTTATCTGCTAGTAACACGATGTCATCGGTAAATTGCAGGTTAATAGAGGTTCTTTCCATCAACATGTACTCCGTTGTGCGTCAACGTTATTGTATACAATTTGGGCTGAATTGTATCTTCCTGTCTCATTGCTCACGCTATTGTGGGTATTTTGAAGAAATTGGATATCTGTTTTATCAAATCTACAATTTTTAAGAACGTTAATGAGTTATCTGCTATTAACACGGTGCCATAGGTAAATTGCAGGTTATTGAGGTTCTTTCCATCAACATGTACTCCGTGTCAACATTATTGTTCACAATTTGGGCGGAATTGAATCTTCCTGTCTCACTCCTTTCGCTATTGTGGGTATTTTGAAAAAAAAATGGATATCTGTTTTATCAATTCTACAATTTTGAAGAACGTTAATGTGTTATCCACTATTACAACACGATTTCATCGCTAAATTGCAGGTTATTGAGGTTCTTTCCATCAACATGTACTCCATTGTGCGTCAACGTTATTGTAAACAATTTGAGCGCGATGGTATCATCCTGTCTCACTCCCCTCTCGAGTTCGAACGTCCACTTTCGTTTTTCTAGGGTATTTTGAAGAAATTGGATATCTGTTTTATGAATTCTAAAAGTTTTAAGAACTTGAATTAGTTATTCCGGTTATTCGCTACTAACACGATGTCTCACTTCTCTCACAATTTTTAACTTAAAGTTGCGTTTTGTAAGGTATTTTCAAGAAATTGGATGGTTGTTTCATAATCTTCTAAAATTTTATAATCTCTAAGAACGTTAATGACAGCTCACATTTGAATCGAGTTAATAACTTTCCGATAGTAAGCAGATGTTGAAGGTGTGTACTTGACGTACTCACTAAATACTTCTGTAAAGGTCTTAACGGTGTGTAGATGATCGTTTGTGCTGAATCTCGACATAAAATCTGCCTGTTATGGCAGTAACAGGGGGAAAGAAGACTGGTCGGTCTATAATTTTCAATCTGTGTGACAATGGACGAAGTGCATTGTTCTAGTCGTCTAATACAGTTCATTTATGTATACATGTGTTAAATATTACAGCTATTAGTGTAGTGATCTGGATTTCAAGTATCACTGACTTTGTTCGTGGTGAAAGTCATTATGGCTTGGAAAGTGATCTTCTGGTGAAGTGTAGAGAATTATTTCGGTCTGAAGCCTTAGTGTACTCAGTACCTATGGCTTGAAAGAAAATGAATATTTAGCAAAACGCCGCAGTTTCTTCAAACGTTAGTAGAGGGATTTTGCTGAATAATGTTGTATAACTTGTCTTCTTGTACATTTAATATCAGATATATCTGCTTTTCTACATTAACTACTGTCGCAGCTTTGTATTGTTTGTTACCTGTGATTTGATTAGGTTTAGGTACTCTCGTTTTTGAGAGAGAATGATGATGATGATGATGTTACAACTGCTAAAAGGTGCATTTTTAAGTATGAGTTTGTCAAAGAGTCCAATA
The DNA here is from genome assembly GCA_940337035.1 of Agriotes lineatus. Classification (NCBI taxonomy): domain Eukaryota; kingdom Metazoa; phylum Arthropoda; class Insecta; order Coleoptera; family Elateridae; genus Agriotes; species Agriotes lineatus. The sequence goes on along the minus strand of OW679200.1, from coordinate 31,621,743 downwards.
CCTGTGATTATACAACACTTTTTAAATTTTTTTGCCAATATGGAAACTCTCAAGCTATTTGTCTCGTCACTTTTGTAGTGCACTTCCTATTGTTACCACCTAAATTCCTAACAATAGAAAATGTCCCCATAAGTTAGTTCATCAGGAAACGTCTCCACCTGTTTATGCTGCAAACACAGCGCAGTTTGTAACGAGGCCGAAGCTGATCTTTAAAAATAAATTTATATTACTGTGCCTTACACAACTTCTAGGAACCGTCGCAGCTCTAAAAGCGAATGCCCCAAAAAATCGTAACGAGCCTCGGTGCGAAATTAGTCATAGTTCGCGATATTTGCGAGCTCGCCAGCATGAAGTGGCCATTTTCGCTAGAAAAGTGTCACAAAATAAGGCAAAAAGGAAGCTGCCGCAGCAAGATGAGAAGACGAGACCTTAGACGCTCATACGGGACAGCGGAATATGTGGAGCGGATGCTAAGCTGCTAAACCTGCTTATGAGATAAACGCCGTACTGTGTCGCCGGAAACGCCGACCAGCAAGTGCGCAAAGCAAATCGCACGAAGAAATTCACGGCCGGATATTTGCTGGGGTTGTTCCTCTTTCCTGGAGGAATTTGCGTGGCAAACATAGCCTTGTTGTCAATTTGTACACATTGGTGCGAGATTCCATTACATGTCATCAAGCTGAATTGGCAGAATTTAAAAGAAGCAAAAATCGACCAGCTCAAATCAATGATTAAGGCCAGGTACGTTTCGTCGCGATACGCGTGACATTAACCGTTGGTATGAAAATTAAATCATTAATTTATTTTACAGACGAAATGCTGCATAGAGCAAGAAGAACGTAAGTTTAGTAAACGTCGAGCTTCCCCTTACTTAAAATTGTGTACTATAATGGCACTTTTGAATTGTGAAATTGGTGTTTCTATTTTCCTGCTGGTCGCCAGCGTGGCTGAGCGGTTAGGGCGTCAGGCTGCGGTGCCACGGTACGGGATTCAATCCCCACATGTGGCAAATGGCGGGCGGTCCACCCAGTCGCTTTAAAAATCGGGTACCGAAACCACGGTTGTGGAAGTAGGGAAAGTAAAGCAGTCGTCGAAGGCGTGATACTAACCACATCACCCAGTACACCGTTAACGGTCTGTCAGATTGATTGACTGGGTTTCGGAAAGAGATATTTAGGCGACCCTGACTCGCCTTGTCCCAGGCCATGTTCCTACATGGAATGAAGTGCCCGAACTTTATTATTTTTTCCACTATTCATTAAAAAATCTTGCTCCAACTGTAGAAATTGCCCTCGTAACCGATAAAAATGTTTTCCTATAGGCTAGCTGAACTCCGACAGAACGAAACGGCCACTTTCCATAATACCTTTCTAAAGAGCGGAATTATCGGTTATTAAAACGCGGCAGCAAGCATTTAAAACACTAATTTTACCTAAACGCAAATGCCAAGCAAGAGAGCGCAAGGTTAAGATGTCATCGATAGCTGCGATTATGTTGTTATGTGAGCGGAAGATCCCTTCGTGCCCGTTCTTTAAGTTTATGTTGTTGCGCGTGTAGATTGCATAATTGGAGGCGAACTTAACTGATGTTTTTAAATCAGATCCCAACCGCTGAAATGTCAGAACGGTGCTCTCGAAAGGTCGGAGATGCTTCAGCACGAGTTCAAGAACGACACCGGGGGCACGGTTCTTGCAAAACGGCCAGATTGGCCGCTCGACCGCCCATTAGTTTTTTCGTGGGGAACGCCGCTTTGTGAGCGAGCTTTTTAAACGTTTCAGTTGCCTTCGGGTAAACTTATATAGTCTCTCAACGTTTTAGTTGTTCTTAACTTATTTTACTTCGGCACAACCGAAGCATTCGTTGTCTTCCACTGCGACCATTTTATACATATTTAATTTTTTCATCACAACCTCTCAAATCAATCGCGATCAACTCAAAGTTAAGTGGAAGATCTCTTGAAACTACATAACCTCTGTGAAGACAGAAGCCAACTTATCAAACAAAAAACTGAAATGCTCTTGAGGGAGATCGGTCGCTTGAGTAGAGTACCTACCCTTGAAATCGGCCAATTTCTTTCAGATGCCGCATTGTGGTTGCACACAACTGTTTTGAACACATTCCTAATCGGAAGTACCTATCTTTAAAAACCGTAGGTTTTACTGTATATGTGGTCACCATGCTATATTTTATTGTTGGTATCTAACACTTTCCCCTCGGAAAACCTCGCAGAATACTAAAATGCACTTAGTTCAAAGAGATATTACTCTTAAAATGTATTTCTTACAACTCGCAACTCGCAACTTACTGTTTTGGAATAAAATGTTCAGAGCGATAATTTTATTAATTTATCAAAATTTCGTACTTTCATTAAAACCTTATCGATCTTCTATTACTGCCGTTTTCCTAAAAGCAGTTCCTGAAAAGTGGCTGAAGTGGCTGTGAGATAATTGGAGAAGTCTGCCACACTCTACTTTGGACATTTGCTTGGACGACATCTCAGCTTCTCTAAAGACGCCACTCTGCTATACATCGACAGGTACCTTCGTCGTGTAAAGCTTGCGTGTTTTGAGTCATATGAGTTCTTAAACTGAAAATACCAATCCGTCTAGTTTCTGTGATACTGGAAGCGTTTCTACTTACGGATACGCTGGCGACTTTCTAGCCGATGATAGAAAGAACTAAGGAATCGGTTGTCACCATGTGAACGCTTGAGTTTTAGTTAATCAGTCTAGTTCTTATATACTAGAGTGGCAGCTCTGTTAGCGCGTTTGATCGCATTCAACTCGGGAATGGACACGATCCTCAACGTTTAGAATTAATACCTATGCGAGGGACTACTGGAGCAAACTAGAAACTGTTTATTAACGCTGAAAACACCAATTAAAGTGTGCAATAGACTTTGGGCGCATGGTACCATTCGCAGGGTTTCGCGTCTTAGTAGTTGGATCCCTTAGGCGACTTGATGAGTTTCCCGTTTTTCGCTATCGCTGCACTTTTATTTTATGTCACTTGATAGCCGAGTTACGTGTGCTCGAGACAGAATTGCGAGGAAAAGTTGTACAGCTTGCATTTTCACTCCGTTTATTGTAACAACCATGTTACTATACTTACTATACTTAAAACTAAATTCAATTTACAATTCTAGTTCAAAATAAGTATAACATCGCAGATTCGTTTTTGTCCCCTTATCGAGTATTATGCAAAAATGTATATAATGTAAATAAACATTTAGGTTACATCAATTTTGGACATTTTCCTTTATTTATTGTTTTTATGAGACAGTTATGTGGTTTAGAGATTTACACTGACACCTGTAGGTTTTCTGGTTTGGACGGTCTCGAACCAGTGGCTCTTTCGGACAACCCCCAATCCTCTTCAGGAAGTAGCTGCAAAAATTTGCTACACCACGAGACAATTCCTGGACCACCGTGTTGTAAAGCAATACCGATGATTTCATTTTAGTATTTTTTTATGTGCAGAAATTTTCCGTGTAGTAAATAATAAATTTGGCGCCCAACGTGGGGCCTCTGAGTAAACATTTTGGCATTTCGTAGTAGCGTATTGGATTAGTATCGATTGGTTCCTTGTGGTATCAGTAATTATCGGATTAGATCCATTTTAGAATTTCTCTAAAATTTACCGCCACTTATAACAAAAAAGTGCTGTAAAGCTATTGAGTATTTTTTACACGTTTGCCGAAAATTTATTTCGTATTTGCCGAAAATCTGCATTTATTGCAAGTTATAACAGAAAAAATGTTATAATTTTCGTAATATTTCCTAAAAATGTGATTCCGACTTCGAAAAATTTGCTGAAAGATTTGTGAGATAATTGTTGCAAGCTCGTTAAAAAATGTACAATAGTCAATATACAAGTAGCGCAATTCGTTGAAAGGTTTACAAAAATATATTGGAAATTTGACAAAACACAATAGACGTTAGCTTGCATGAAATGTGATGAAAATTTTCTTTAAAAATTACAACCAATTTTCTAAAACAATGTTTGCAATCTGGCAAAATTACCCAAAATCTTGCTGAAAAAGTGCTGCAAATATGCTAATTTTTCTTGCTACGTCGGCGTTGCTCCCGTTGTTTTCTTCGCATTTTTCGCGTGCCAGCACACCTCTCATAGAGCTGATTTGTTTAGGGAAAATGTTAGTTTGTAATTAATTTAAATCTTCATATCTTTATATATAGTGTTGTGCCTTGGTCAATTGACCGGTCAATTGACCGGTCAATTTGACCACGGTCAAAAACTGTGTGGTCAAATTCACTGTCAAATGCTCTTTTAGCCTTAAAATTGCTTATATTAAATTACACTATCAATCAACGGTTTTTTTTGTAGAAGGTCTTTATTATTGGCTGTAAGCCTGTAACTAATCAAACATTTACTGAAATTGCAAAAATGCAGGGGATTTACATATTTAGCGAGGGGATTCACACAGCGACCAATGTTTCTTGGGGGGTTTCTTAATACATTAAAGTTTGTTATTATTCTCTTCTTTGCTGTACTTATGCAGTAATGATTTGTTTTTATTGAAGCGTAAATATATGGCCAATAAATGGTGTATTATTTTAGTTACCGAGAGTATAAAATGAAATAATTGTTAAAACTGTTAATTATATGCACTTATAAATACTAAACAAAAGGGTTGGTGGTAATATGATACTAGTTAACCTTGTGACTTGCTTAAACTTACAGAACTATCAATACAATTGATTAAAAAAAGGTTAATTAAAAAAATTAAAATGGTCAAATGAGCGGTCAATTGGCTGGTCAATTGACCGGTCAATTGACCAAAAAGTTGTTGACCGGTCAAAGGCACAACCCTATTTATATATATAATTCTTCTGTACGTGTGTATGTGACTGAACTCCTCCTAAACGGCTGGACCGATTTTGATGAAATTTTTTGTGTGTTTGAGTGGGTCCCTGGATGGTTTAGATTCACAATTGGATCCGGTAGGTGGCGCTGCAGTCGGGTTCTAGGAGTTTTAAAATTTTTTTTTTGACAAATTTCTCTTTTTAAATTTTTTAAAGATTTCTCGCATATTATAACATATAACCCCAAAATTTCACCCCCCCCCCGCCTTCCAATATTTTTTAAAATAAAAAAAATCGAAAAAACCTTTGCTGAACCTGCCAATAGCAGGCAAACCAACGTTCGGACAGGACAACGTCTATCGGGTCCCCCAAAATGTCACCCCCCCACCCTTCCCACCACCCACCAATATTTTGATATCGTAGGGTCTATTAGAGATGACGTAAGGCCCAGGTGGTTGAGCTCCACAATACACCTGCATATTATACGTATAAAACGTTTGTGAGTCACAGAGGGCGTAAATTTTCAATCCATACTTGGCCGGCTTTTGAGCCATATCTTTATATATATAATCTTTATGTATATAATTCTTCTGTACGTGTGTATGTCACTGAACTCCTCCTAAACGGCTGGACCAATTTTGATGAAATTTTTTGAGTGTGTTTGAGTGGGTCTCTGGATGGTTTAGATTCACAATTGGATCCGGTAGGTGGCGCTGCAGTCGGGTTCTAGGAATTTAAAAAAATTTTTTTTGACAATTTTTTTTTAAATTTTTTAAAGATTTCTCGCATATCATAACATATAACCCCAAAATTTCGAAAATTAGAAAATCGAAAAAACCTTTGCTGAACCTGCTAATAGCAGGCAAACCAACTATCGGGCAGGACAACGTCTGTCGGGTCCCCCGGGGGGGGGGGGGGGTAAAATTTTGGGGTTATATGTTCTGATATGCGAGTAATCTTAAAACAAATTTCAAAAAATCGTCAAAAAATAAAAAAGAAATTCCTAGAACCCGGTAGACGGCGCTATAATCGGGTTCTAAGAATTTTAAAAAATTTTTTTTTGACGAATTTCGTTTTTTAATTTTTTTTAAGATTTCTCGCATATGAGAACATATAACCCCAAAATTTCACCCCCCCCCCTCAATATTTTAAAAAATAAAAATGTGACTGAACTCCTAAACCCCAATATTTTTTAAAATGTAAAAAATCGAAAATTCGAATATTGAAAAAACGTTTGCTGAACCCGTTAATAGCAGGCAAACCAACGTTCTGGCAGGACAACGTCTGTCGGGTCCACTAACCCTTAGGGAGTAAAATGGAGTAAATAAGCCTAAAATTCGATATGGGTGTCGTTATTGAGGTTTCTTGGGACGTTGATTGCGAAAATGGCATTTATTTTTAAGTCCAAGATGATGTAATTGATATAAAATTAAAACTCTATACTGGTGAAACGGGGTTTCAGAGACAAATTATTTTTGGGCAGAACAACGTTTGCCGGGCCAGCTAGTATTGGAATAAAACTGCTTTATATTTCTTCGACGCGCGGTCGGTTGATCGCGGTCTTGTTATGGCTGTTCTGTTTTCGAGTTCTTTTATGAGCATGTCTGCGCTTTGTAAACATTGTGGTTGAGGAATTTTAATAATTTCGAGTTTTCTATGAGGGGTCGATCCCTTTTATGCCGGGTCGTGGTGAGTGCCCGGCGTTTTGGTGCTACGCGCGCTCGATGGTTCGATGCGTTGGGTCGTAATTGTTTCTTCCTGCCGTTTGCTGGAATTTTCCGTTTCCAAAAAGTCCTTACAAGGGGTAGTTTCGCGTAGGGATACGTACTTGAGAGGTTTTAGCGGTTCGCTTAATTTAAAAGTGTCTTATTCTATAACGGCTGTTTTTGGCTTGGACGCGGGTGAGACGTGATTTATTAGCCGACTTTCGAGGGTGCTATTTTATTGGCCATTCGCTCCGGCGTTTGCGGAAATTTTACTAACTCATTGAGAAATTACCGGAAAGTCACTAAAAGTTACTTAAAATTTTACCGCAATTTTGGGGAAAGATTGTCGCAAACTTGCTGAAAATATGTCAAAAATGTACATCGAATTTGCAAAATATTACTACAATTATAGTAATGAAAACAATTGCTGCTGTAAACTGAGAGAATTTATTGCCAACTGAAATCTTTCTAAAATGCGAATTGCTAACAGTTATTAGAAAATTATGAAAACTCCTTACTGGAAACTAGTTGAAAACTTTGCAAGCTTACTAAAATTCAGTGCAACTTACTACAAACATGCAATTTTACTGTAAAAAATTTAGATTTTTTTTAAAGTATAATACACTGCAGAATTTTGGACAATTTTCTGTACAGTTTAAAAATTCGTACATAAACTTATTTAAGCCAACTTTTCAATTGAAAGTCAACGTCAACACCTGAAATGGAAGCGTGTCATGTAATAATAATTCCTTGATGCAAACATTTATGTTAATTATTTATTTATTATTGTCGGAACGTATTAATGTATATATCATGACCGTGTAAAAAATAACATAATTATTGTGTCTGTTTAAATTAACAATTGTTCTTGCACCCACGCTCAGATTAAATGCTTTTCTAATTTGAGATTTGGAGTACTGGTAATGAGGTGTGGAATAGCTGTTTTTGTAAGACGCTTCTACTGGCTATAAATATCAAAATTGCACGTGAGCCATAAAAAAGAATTTATGGAGGCAATAACTTTGCCACTACAGAACATACCGAGCTGTAACTGTCATTTTTTATGTTTCAATTTTTGACACCCTTTCTTAATCAATGTCATACTTCTTTGTTGTATTCTAGTGCCCTTTTGCAATTTTACTGAAAAACTATTAGAGTAGTAGGTTGCACAAGTTATTTTCCAATAGTTAGTTGGTGGGAAGAAATGATAAAGCTATAAATATTGAGAATATAATCAATGTTATGTGGAGCAATATTTGTGTTTTATACGAGTGCGTGTGGTTTTGCATCTATTATTCTAACAAAATCAATTATTAATATGGATATGGTTGTATCAAATTCTGAAATTTGATTTATTTTCAGGTGAGCCAGCCGTTTTCATCTTTGGGTTAGACTCGAGCAAAATCATATTTACAGTAAGTGCTACTTGATTGTTCGCCATTTCTGTGTAGAAGAAAAAGCAAGGTGCACGACAAAATAATCGATTACCTTACTCACCGATATCTGCTTTAAGTTACTCAACATGGAAGCATTGTTAACGTCAAGTCGTGTTTACATGCAGGTAGCTTGCGTCAGCAGTCAACTCGTCATTTTTGCCAATGGTAATATCAAGTTTAAAGAGTAGCAACAGAAATTAAAATTTAAAAAATGTAATGACTGTCCCTAGTGGTTTGCTTGGAAACTTTAGGTGGCTAAAACTGATTAAATATGCTGTAAGCTTTGCTTTTTTATACGAGTAATCGATTTTATTTATTTCTGAGAAAACGATTTTATAATCTTATTTAATCGAGGTGGTAGACGTAACTTGTTTTGATACCAAGAGCGCACGTGTATTGCGGCATTAATTTAATGTCAAGTGGTTAGGATAGCAAATTGACAACATTTTGAGTACGATTAAAATAGAACTGGGAAAATTTGAAATCTGTTAGATTTAAAAATGTGAGCCAAATTTCACAAGTTGCAGCAGTCGTGCTTTAAAAAAAACGTAATAAATGATTGACATTTCGGGGATCCACAGAATAGATAACAGCACTTTATTGTAAAAGAAATTAAACTTGATCATCTCCTAACTAATTGCCTGAAATAGACTTCTTCAAATCTACTATCCTCCCACGTTTTCCATCTTTGGTTTGGCAGTTTAGGAACGTGGCAATTATAAATAAAATTAGTATTTTATAAAAAACAATGGATATGCTAATCAGTAATTTTACAAAGCACCACGGAACAGCTATAGACAGCTAATTAATAAATATTACATCACAACAATTAAACGTTATTAAGGTTATTATTCAAAAAACCGCTTACAGGCTGTAATTCTGTTTTTACACAACATTTATTTAACATAACACAATGTTGCCTACGCTGTCTTAATTAGTCGTACTAATTATGTACTCGAAATAGTTGGTGATGTTTTTAAAACAATTTATTAAACTTTCGAATACAGACGTTATAGTTGATTAACAATTATGTGACTTATTCGTACACCAGTTAATGCCAATTACAGCGTTGACTACAAACTTAAAGCTAAGAAGCGTTTACATCCTTTATATAAGTTTTTTGGGTAAACACATTAGGTGACCCACATGAGGTGTGATACAGAATCATTAAAGTAAAACATTCATGTAATTGCCAACATCTTAATCTATATTAAAATAAAATAATGAATTTAAACAACCGGTTGATTTCATACTAAAAAATGCCGCACAACTTTTATGCAAAACATATGCATATTAATGTAAGTTGCTTCTGCATTACGATAAACTATTTAAGTGGGTAATTTTTAAACTGAATTACAGTAATAAATTAATAGGAGCACTAAAAAGTGAACTGAATCTAATATTCAACTGTTTCTCAATTTCACAAAAAAACAGTTTTGTACCAAAAGTTAGCAGGGCTTAGTTAAGATTAAAAAAATATTCAACCGAGACAATTTTTACGTAAAATAATTTTTACGAATCAATGACGTATTGAATCGGATGTTCAACTATTTCCCAATTTTACGCTAACAACCACTTTCATGCAAAATAGTTATTTATGTATTAAGGTCATAACCAATCAATTATAGCATGAGAAAATGTTTAAAGAGCGACGCGAAGCGGAGAGCTTTAAATTTCCCAATAGCTATCATCAATGATTCAGTATTTTGACTACAAACCACTGAATTTTTGGTGTGCTATGGTTTCTATGCAGATAGTTGGTGTTGCTATACTACATTGTTGGTGATTGTTGTTATACTGCTTAGCAGCTTGATAGATCCTATAACAGCCATTTTACGCCCGATATCGAGGGCTGATAAACAAGATTATGGTTCCAAAATGAAATAAAATATATGATTACTGGCATTTGATTACGAACAACCATATTAAAGTGGAACAGTGTGAAACTGTACTTAACGTAAAATAATTGATATTAAGCAATGGTTGGGGTATTCAGAGTGAATTTTATACTGACAAACAACCATTTTTATACAACAAATTTGTTACTATTAGCACTTCATTATTATCAAATCTTTACAAGTGGTACAATTTTAAACGTACACATTACCTACTATTACCACTTCGTTAAGATGAGATGTTTTCGAGGAATACAATTTTAAACTTTATTTAGATCACATAATTTTCAACTGTTTACTAATAGCACACCTGCAAGGAATCATTTTTATGCAAAAAATAGGTTACGATTGACACTTTATCAAGATCAAATTATTAGAAGTGGTACAATTTTAAATTGCATTTAGGTAAAATAAATTGCATTCAACATTGGGCGGTGCATTGAATCTGATTCAACTGTTTACCAGTATCACACCGGCAAAAAGCCGTTTTTATAAAAAAAAATATATTACATAATTTTCAACTGTTTACTAATAGCAAGAAATAATTTTTATGCAAAAATATGGTACTATTAGCACTTCACTATGATCAAATGTTTACAAGTTGGTACAATTTTAAATTGTATTTAGGTAAAATAAGTTGCAATCAATAGTGGGTGGTGTATTGAATCTACTATTTTCAACGGTTGACCAACATCACTACAAGATGTTCAATTGTTTACAATTGGTACAAGTTTAAACAGTATCTAGGTAAAATTAGTTTTATTGAACAGTGGGCAGTCTATTTAATGTGATTCAACTGTTTACTAATATCAAACCGACAAAGAACAACTTGTTTGCAAAAAAATATGTTACTATTAGCATTTCATTAAGATTAAATGTTTACAAATGGTACAATTTTAAACTGTATTTATGTAAAATTAGTTGCATTCAACAGTGGACGGTGTATTGAATCTGATTCAATTGTTTAGCAATATCACACGGGCAAAGAACAATTTTTATGAAAAAAAAATATTACTATTAGCACTTCATTAATAGTAATTAACGTATTTAGAGGGGTAACTCAGTCTTAACATTCGAGCATATTTTTACCACTCGAGCGAGCGCAGCGAAGCAAGAGTGGTAATTTATGTGAGAAATGTTAAGACGGTTACTCCTCGAAATGCGTTCATTAATTTATTGTTCATTGAGGCAATAATTTTGAATTAATAATAATTACTAAAAACTGCTAAATCGGAATCGGACTATCATGAATATGTGTGATGTTGTTATAGTGCCTGTTGTAAACAAAATAAAAATCTTAAAATGGAAACGCAAAACGAGTTCCTTGTTATCTCCGATGAAATTAAAAAGATTGAGGCCTCCGCCACGGAGGAAATTGTTCCTTTGAGTGGATGCATGTTAAATGTATCTTAACATTCGAGGACGCGATCATGTTAAACACTGTTTAACATTCCAATGAACAATAAAATCAAATGTTTACAAGTGGTACAGCTTTAAACTGTATTTAGGTAAAATAAGTTGCATTCAGCATTGGGCGGTGCATTGAATCGGATTCAACTGTTTACCAATATCACAGCGACAAAGAAAACATTTTTTTGCAAAAAATATATTACTATTAGCAGTATTAACACTTCATCAGGATCGAATGTTTTGAACTGATGCAATTTTAAACTGTATTTAGGTGAAATAAGTTGCATTCACTAGTGGACGGTGTGTTGAATCTGATTTTCAACTATTTACCAATACAACACCGACAAAGACCAATTTTTATGCAAACATGTGTTAGAATTAACATTCATTAAGATCAAATGTTTACAAATTGGTACAATTTTTAACTGTATTTAAAGAACATAACTTGCATTCAACAGCGGGTGGTGTATTGAATCTGCTATACTACGAATAATTTTTATGAAAAAAATATGTTTCAATTAGCACTTCATTAAAATCAAATGTTTACAAGTTGTACAAGTTTCAACTGTATTTAGGTAAAATAAGTTGCATTGAACATTGGGCGGTATATTCAATCGGATTCAACTGTTTACCAATATCACACCGACAAGAAAACATTTTTTGCAAAAAATATGTTGCTATTAGCATTTCATTAGGATCAAATGTTTTGAAGTGATGCAATTTTAAACTGTATTTATATTAAATAAGTTGCATTCAGTAGTGGACGGTGTATTGAATCTGATTTTCAATTGTTTAGCAATATCATACCGGCCAAGAACAAATTGTATGCAAAAAATATGTTACAATGTATTAGCACATCATTAAAATCAAATGTTTACAAGTGGTAGGTACAGCTTTAAACTGTATTTAGGTAAAATAAGTTGCATTCAACAGTGGGCGGTGTATTGAATCTGATTCAACTGTTTACCAATTACACACCGGCAAAGAAAAAAAAGTTTGCAAAAAATATGTTACTATTAGCACTTCATTTAGATCAAATGTTTACAAGTTGTACAAGTTTCAACTGTATTAGATAAAATAAGTTACATTCAACAGTGGGCTGTGTATTGAATATGATTTTCAATTGCTTAGCAATATCACACTGGCTAAGAACAATTTGCATGCAAAAAATATATTACTATTAGCACTTCATTAAAATCAAATGTTTACAAGTGGTACAGCTTTAAACTGTATTTAGGTAAAATAAGTTGCATTCAACAGTGAGCGGTGTATTGAATCTGATTCAACTGTTTAGCAATATCACACCAGCTAAGAAAAATGTTATGCAAAAAATATGTTCTATGACTTACCCATTAAGATCAAATGTTTACAAGTGGTACAATTTTAAACTGTGGTTAGGTCAAATAAGTTACATTCAGTAGCAGACTATATATTGAATCTGATTTTCAATATTTCCCAACTTTCCAGAGGGAAAAAGAAAACAATATTAATGTAAAAAATATATTGCTACTAGCACTTCATTATGATAACAAATTTATCCAAGTTGGGGACAGTTTTAAAATGAATTTAGGTAAAATAATTTCTATTAAACTTTGCGGTGCTGTGTCGAATCTGATTTTCAACTGTTTCACAATTTCACACTGGCAACAAACCATTCGAAATGTTTTTGCACATAACTGAGAGATACAAGTTATGTAAAATTTTCGAAATTTGAGATCTTTAGGGCTCTCTTCCTGTGCGGCTACGAGACCAGCCGTAAATTGGAATTTAAAGGTTCTCTGTCTGTCTCCGAATGAGAGGTCTAAAAATAGTCCACGTAAAAAACGTTCCAGTAAGTAACTAGGTCTCACCGCCATTTTTAAAGAGCAGTTTTTACGTAACATAAGCCGGGGCTTCCAGCACATAGGTGAGACCACCGCGCTACGTTGGTCTTTTTAGCGCGAGGTCAAGCAAAGGGACAACAACATAATTCTGCGTGTGTTATTGACTCGCGAATAATTACACCTGTTTAAATGAAATAGCGGCCCTATAAATAAGGAATCCTTTCCCGGCAATCTAGTCGCCGCGGCCTATCTAAAAATCGCGATTTTTGCGAGTAGCCGCTAACACCTAAGTGGTAATACGTGTTTGGTGGGTATGAAATGTAAAATGCCGCGTACAGTTAAACTAAATGACCTTAAACCTGCACGGCCGAAGCGGTGAGGCGAAATTTAGAATGTTCAAACGCCTCGGATTCCGCGGCTGAATCTCGGAAAAGGTGACTAACGTTTATTGAATTACGAACCGCCGCCGCCCCCGGACGAGGACGCCCGCGGGCGGCTCGCGTTTTCGCGGATTTCCAAAAACTGGCGGTCTTTGAACTGCTGACTGTTGCGGGAAATTCGATTTTTGCGAAATTTGTGTGCAGGTGCGCGACTTGGCTTTGATGCTGTACCGAAGACATTTGTGGGCCCCGGTTGTGAATCAGAGTCCACTCGGGCAGCTGTGACATCTCCCACAGATGTAACTGTTATTTTTAAATACTTTCAGTATAGAAAGTAGCTCTGCCAAGCCGATTCATCAACGTTATCTTCGTAACGTTCGCATAATGGAAGCGAACCCTGATTAAAACCGATTGATTATCAAATCTGCTAGTCTGAATTGTTTTGTGCCATGTAAAGGTATTCCTAGCAAACTTTAATGATGGCAGATTAATTACAGTTAGGAATAAGTTTTAGCTTCAGTATTTGTTTAATTCCGCTTCGAATAAAGTAGTATTTTGCAGAATCACTGTTTATAATTACAATTTATGGTATATCTTGTAGATCAATATTGGAAAAGAATACTAAATATTTAGTAATTGTTTGCTAATACTGTATTCTATTTACTATTAAAATCATATTTGGGTGTATAAAAAGGTGTGGAGATGCCTATATTGTATTACAAGAAAAAACTATTAATTACATTGAGAAAAGTAGTTAACAGTAAGACAGCCGTACTTTTCTTAGGAATTATACTTTTTTTTATGGTAAAAAGTAAATTTGTTTAGAACACGAATACTGATGTTTTCAAATCCAAATTTCCGTAAATATAGCATGGAATTTTGACTCGATTTTGACTAAAATAAATTTTAGTTTTGCAAGTCACGATCTTGATTATGAAGTTTTTAGACGGAGGTGATTTTTTTAAAGTTTTTGCAGAATTGAAATCTAGAATTCTCGAAATCTAAATTCGAACTAAATTTACTGTAATTCCAAAATTTACAGATCTCAACGATGTTAAAAACTCGGCAAGAATTTGTGACCAACAGTTATAAAATCAAAAACACTAATTCTGGGTCAGGTTCGAAGCCAGGATTTGCATTTTATGACGTATAAACGTCTATGACTGATTCACTTGATTCGTCACTTTCAATTCAAAATTCTCACGTAAATCTCAAATTTATATATACTAAGGTTGGAAATGAAATATCTATTTGAATTTTGGGTTGAATTTATAGAGAAAACGGAAGTATTAAACCAAACATTTCCGTTTTCATCAACTAAATTCTCACATTCCTTTCTAATATACATTTTAAGAAGCACAAAATTGAAAATTTGAGTTGAATTCGGTAGCTGTAACTGCAGTTTGAAATTCGGGGATTACTCTTAATATGAAACGAAATAATTTGTAACTATATTTAGACTTAAGATTCTAAATGTTTGCGTTTAGACAACAAATTTGGATTTAAAACTAGAAATTGTGTTTCTGGATTGTGTTTCAAGTCAGAATTTCAATTATTATAATAACAATTCCAGGTCACAATCCTAAAATGAATTGGAAATTGCGAAGTGTAAGTCAGGAACGATATTGTGACTGCGTTACATTGGAAATTTAAAATTAGTTGAGTTACAAGTCAGAAATATTAAATTCGCAATTCCAAGTCACAGTACTAGATGAATTGCAAATTATAACTCAGGATTCATATAGTGACTAGCAATTCTCGCGCCTGAAATTCTAAATTCGTAAAATAATTTTTTTGTTTTTTACCTTGCGGTGTAGAGGCTGGTGCTTTATAGTACCGATTCTAAGTCGCATTCCTAAGCTTTTGGAAATTGGATTGATATTGTGACTGGGTTTCATTGAAAACTCAAAATTAGTTGAGCTGCAAGTCAAAAACGTTGAATTCACATTTTCAAGTCACAATCCTAATATGAACTTGAAATTGGAAATTGTAACACATAATTGATATAGTGACTTTCAGTTCTCACCCTTGAGATTCTGAATTCGCAGGTTGAAATCGATTTTCAGTTCGAATATAAGAAGACAAATCCAAATGGCCTGAGAAATTTTGATTAGGAAAAAAGAGTTTTGGATTGATTTTCACGTCCGAATTTCTGCTGTTATAGTAACAATTCTAAGTCACAATTCTAACATTTTGGAAATTGGAAAAAGTGTAAGGCCAGATTGATATTGTGACTCGATTTCAGTGGAAACTCAAAATTAGTTGAGCTGCAAGATAAAATATTTAATTCACAATTTGAAGTCACAATCTTAAAATACACTCAAAATTGGAAATTGTAACTCAAGATTGATGAAATTCGAAGTTCTCAGGTTGAAATCGATTTTCCGTTCGAATACAAAGAAGTTAAAATCGAAATGGCTTAAGAAATTTTTAGTGCATGTATAAGCACAGAATTAGCTATCGGATGAGTTCCGGATTGAATTTCAAGTCAGAATTTCTATTGTTATAGTAACAATTCCAAGTCACAATCCTAAGATTTTGGAAATTGGAAAGTGTAAGTCAGGATTGATACAGTGATTCCAATTCTCACATTTGAAATTCTAAATTCGCAGGTTGAAATCGATTTTCGGTTCGAATATTACAAGTTAAAATCAAAATATTCTGAAGAATTTTCAGAAATATTAAATTCACATTCACCCTTGAAATTTTGAGTACTCAGGTTGAAATTGTTTTTTATGTTCAAATATAACCAATTAAAATCGAAATTGCCTAGGAATTTTTTCTTAAAACGAGTGCTGGATTAAGTTTCGAGTTTATATTTAAACGTATACTAAAATTAGGCTTGTAATCTTAATGTTTTCATTTTAACTTAAAATTTGAAATGAAGGATTGAAAATGGAAATTTCAGGTTTAAAGACAAATGTGGAAATCCTATCCGGAATTTAAGATGTCACATTTTATAAGAGCCTTGTAGATCAAGGTTTATACAATAATTTTCTTTCAATTTAACTCATGGGTTTAGAAATTAAAATTATGTATTGAATTGTACTAATTGGAGTCATTAAAAATAAAACCTGCCTACGACTCGATATTCTGATTCAGAAATTTTTGATTTAGATTTTATCGTAAATTCCAAAATTAAAATTCTAGATTGAAAATCGACATTTTTTCGAAATTCCTAATCTGAACTCACACCTTGAAGTGCTACAACTTGTATTTTGCTGTGGTTATTGATTTCTTAAACAAAGTTACGAAATTGTAAGTCCCCAAACCATAACCCAGATGGATACTAATGCTGAACTACAGCTCACCAATATTCATAATCTGCGCTAGACCGAAATACTTAGGCCTGAAACAACGTTTGAAATGGACAATGGTTGAGGAAATTGCGTGTTTCCTGAGCTAATCCAAAAATGTCGGATTAAAATACAAAGCCACCTAACCTTACACTTTAAAGCTGACGTAAGATTTCGTTTCCTTAACGGAATAATTTGTAAATCAATTAAGTTATGTAAAGGTTACCACTTCTTTAAACGGAAGTTTGCTTGGAAACTGCATCATTCTATAACGATCAAATCCAATTCCTATTGTTTCAACGGCGGTGAAACCAATAGAGTCCGTTGACTTAAACGGGAGAAATTTGATTAAACGTATTCTGTTAATTTGTTAAACTTGGCATTTTGTAACGCGATGCCAGATTAATAGCGATCTGCTGAAGATAGCATAACACAGACTTTCTAAGAAACATCGATTCGGTGCCAGATTAACACGAAAACTGTAAAAACGCGTTAGGTGCCTTTTATGGCAGAGAAAGTTCGGATTTGTGGACGTTTAAGGAAGGAATTTATAGACATTAAAATACAAAATTCAGCTATAGATGGGATAAGCTGGTTTGAGCAATGGCCGCAGTAAAGTGATACCCGTAATTCGTTAAGAGGTACCCCAGTTAACCCTATATAGCCTTGCTTGTAGTAATCCCTAGCACATTTATGATTCCAATTCCAACTTTAGATAACCCGAGGCCGTTAATATGTAATTAGACGTAAACTGCGTTGCTTAATTAAAGGTTTATCCTCGATTCGATTCACCTATTATATTAGCAGTTAAATCCCGTATATGGTCTTTCAATTCATAATAAAAATGAACGCTGCAGTTCGAGATAGTATACGTAATTTCATGATTACGAGAGTTGAATGTTGGTTTTGTGTAGACTACAGTCTCGTCCCGAACTCAGTCGCATTTGTTTAAGTCGTCCACATTCCTCATAGTGTATATAATTTAATTATATTTATTTATTTCGTACTCAGTTAACAGCCGTTAGGCCAATTATAGGCGTCGTTGTACATTTTATCGGGACTACCAACCCCACTAACTAATCAGAGTTATAATGCTCATTTGGTGTAGGTTACAGTCCGCTTCCGAAATAAGTGACATCTATGTAATTCATTCACATTTGTCATAGTGTATGTAATCTAATTATCATCAGAGTTAAAATGTTAATTTGGTGAAGGCTATAGGTAGTCCCGTCCCTAATTCAGTCATATCTGTGCAATTCGCCCACATTCATTGTAGTGTATATAAATTAATTATCATCAGTGTTAAAATCTTGATATCGTATGGGCTATAGTCCGGTCTTCTTTAATTCAGTACCACCTGTGTAATTCATCCACATTTCTCATAGTGTATGTAATCTAATTATCATCAGAGTTAAAATGTTAATTTGGTGTAGGCTATAGTCCCGTCCCGAATTCAGTCACATCTATGTAATTCGACCTCATTCCTCATGGTGTATGTAATCTAATTATCATCAGAGTTAAAATGTTAATTTAGTGTAGGCTATAGTACCGTCCCTAATTCAGTCATATCTGTGCAATTCGTCCACATTTCTCGTAGTGTATGTAATTTAATTATCATCAGTGTTAAAATCTTGATTTGGTGTGGGCTACAGTCCCGTCCCTATTTCAGTACCATCTGTGTAATTCATCCACATTTCTCATAGTGTATGTAATCTAATTATCATCAGAGTTAAAATGTTAATTTGGTGTAGGCTATAGTCCCGTCCCGAATTCAGTCACATCTATGTAATTCGTCCACATTCCTCATGGTGTATGTAATCTAATTATCATCAGAGTTAAAATGTTAATTTAGTGTAGGCTATAGTACCGTCCCTAATTCAGTCATATCTGTGCAATTCGTCCACATTTCTCGTAGTGTATGTAATTTAATTATCATCAGTGTTAAAATCTTGATTTGGTGTGGGCTACAGTCCCGTCCCTATTTCAGTACCATCTGTGTAATTCATCCACATTTCTCATAGTGTATGTAATCTAATTATCATCAGAGTTAAAATGTTAATTTGGTGTAGGCTATAGTCCCGTCCCGAATTCAGTCATATCTGTGCAATTCGTCCACATTCCTCGTAGTGTATGTAATGTAATTATCATCAGTGTTAAAATCTTAATTTGGTGTAGGCTACAGTCCGGTCCCTAATTCAGTACCATATGTGTAATTCATCCACATTTCTCATAGTGTATGTAATCTAATGGTCAATAGAGCTAATATGTTAATTTGGTGTAGGCTATAGTCCCGTCCCTAATTCAGTCATATCTGTGCAATTCGTCCACATTCATCATAGTGTATGTAATTTAATTATCATCAGTATTAAAATCTTGCTTTCGTGTAGGCTACAGTCCGGTCCCTAATTCAGTACCATCTGTGTAATTCATCCACATTTCTCATGGTGTATGTAATCTAATTATCATCAGAGTTAAAATATTAATTTAGTGTAGGCTATAGTCCCGTCCCTAATTCAGTATTAGGTATCTGTGTAATTCATCCACATTTCTCATAGAGTATGTAATCTAATTATCATCAGAGTTAGAATGCTGATTTAGTGTAGGCTACAGTCCGGTCCCTAATTCAGTACTATCAGTGTAATTCATCCACATTTCTCATAGTGTATGTAATCTAATTATCATCAGAGTTAAAATGTTAATTTGGTGTAGGCTATAGTCCCGTCCCGAATTCAGTCATATCTGTGTAATTCGTCCACATTCCTCGTAGTGTATGTAATGTAATTATCATCAGTGTTAAAATCTTGATTTGGTGTAGGCTACAGTCCGGTCCCTAATTCAGTACCATCTGTGTAATTCATCCACATTTCTCATAGTGTATGTAATCTAATTGTCATTAGAGCTAAAATGTTAATTTGGTGTAGGCTATAGTCCCGTCCCTAATTCAGTCATATCTGTGCAATTCGTCCAAATTCATCGTAGTGTATGTAATTTAATTATTATCAGTATTAAAATCTTGCTTTCGTGTAGGCTACAGTCCGGTCCCTAATTCAGTACCATCTGTGTAATTCATCCACATTTCTCATGGTGTATGTAATCTAATTATCATCAGAGTTAAAATATTAATTTGGTGTAGGCTATAGTCCCGTCCCTAATTCAGTATTAGGTATCTGTGTAATTCATCCACATTTCTCATAGAGTATGTAATCTAATTATCATCAGAGTTAGAATGCTGATTTAGTGTAGGCTACAGTCCGGTCCCTAATTCAGTACTATCAGTGTAATTCATCCACATTTCTCATAGTGTATGTAATCTAATTATCATCAGAGTTAAAATGTTAATTTGGTGTAGGCTATAGTCCCGTCCCGAATTCAGTCATATCTGTGTAATTCGTCCACATTCCTCGTAGTGTATGTAATGTAATTATCATCAGTGTTAAAATCTTGATTTGGTGTAGGCTACAGTCCGGTCCCTAATTCAGTACCATCTGTGTAATTCATCCACATTTCTCATAGTGTATGTAATCTAATTGTCATTAGAGCTAAAATGTTAATTTGGTGTAGGCTATAGTCCCGTCCCTAATTCAGTCATATCTGTGCAATTCGTCCAAATTCATCGTAGTGTATGTAATTTAATTATTATCAGTATTAAAATCTTGCTTTCGTGTAGGCTACAGTCCGGTCCCTAATTCAGTACCATCTGTGTAATTCATCCACATTTCTCATGGTGTATGTAATCTAATTATCATCAGAGTTAAAATATTAATTTGGTGTAGGCTATAGTCCCGTCCCTAATTCAGTATTAGGTATCTGTGTAATTCATCCACATTTCTCATAGAGTATGTAATCTAATTATCATCAGAGTTAGAATGCTGATTTAGTGTAGGCTACAGTCCGGTCCCTAATTCAGTACTATCAGTGTAATTCATCCACATTTCTCATAGTGTATGTAATCTAATTATCATCAGAGTTAAAATGTTAATTTGGTGTAGGCTATAGTCCCGTCTAATTTGGTCTAGGCTATAGTCCCGTCCCGAATTCAGTCACATCTATGTAATTCGTCCACATTCCTCATGGTGTATGTAATCTAATTATCATCAGAGTTAAAATGTTAATTTGGTGTAGGTTATAGTACCGTCCCTAATTCAGTCATATCTGTGCAATTCGTCCACATTCCTCGTAGTGTATGTAATTTAATTATCATCAGTGTTAAAATCTTGATTTGGTGTGGGCTACAGTCCCGTCCCTATTTCAGTACCATCTGTGTAATTCATCCACATTTCTCGTAGTGTATGTAATCTAATTATCATCAGAGTTAAAATGTTAATTTGGTGTAGGCTATAGTCCCGTCCCGAATTCAGTCATATCTGTGCAATTCGTCCACATTCATCGTAGTGTATGTAATTTAATTATCATCAGTGTTAAAATCTTGATTTGGTGTGGGCTACAGTCCCGTCCCTATTTCAGTACCATCTGTGTAATTCATCCACATTTCTCATAGTGTATGTAATCTAATTATCATCAGAGTTAAAATGTTAATTTGGTGTAGGCTATAGTCCCGTCCCGAATTCAGTCATATCTGTGCAATTCGTCCACATTCATCGTAGTGTATGTAATTTAATTATCATCAGTGTTAAAATCTTGATTTGGTGTAGACTATAGTCCCGTCCCTTATTCAGTACCATTTGTGTAATTCATCCACATTTCTCATAGTGTATGTAATCTAATTATCATCAGAGTTAAAATGTTAATTTGGTGTAGGCTATAGTCCCGTCCCGAATTCAGTCATATCTGTGCAATTCGTCCACATTCATCGTAGTGTATGTAATTTAATTATCATCAGTGTTAAAATCTTGATTTGGTGTGGGCTACAGTCCCGTCCCTATTTCAGTACCATCTGTGTAATTCATCCACATTTCTCGTAGTGTATGTAATCTAATTATCATCAGAGTTAAAATGTTAATTTGGTGTAGGCTATAGTCCCGTCCCGAATTCAGTCATATCTGTGCAATTCGTCCACATTCATCGTAGTGTATGTAATTTAATTATCATCAGTGTTAAAATCTTGATTTGGTGTGGGCTACAGTCCCGTCCCTATTTCAGTACCATCTGTGTAATTCATCCACATTTCTCATAGTGTATGTAATCTAATTATCATCAGAGTTAAAATGTTAATTTGGTGTAGGCTATAGTCCCGTCCCGAATTCAGTCATATCTGTGCAATTCGTCCACATTCATCGTAGTGTATGTAATTTAATTATCATCAGTGTTAAAATCTTGATTTGGTGTAGACTATAGTCCCGTCCCTTATTCAGTACCATTTGTGTAATTCATCCACATTTCTCATAGTGTATGTAATCTAATTATCATCAGAGTTAAAATGTTAATTTGGTGTAGGCTATAGTCCCGTCCCGAATTCAGTCATATCTGTGCAATTCCTCCACATTCCTCGTAGTGTATGTAATGTAATTATCATCAGTGTTAAAATCTTGATTTGGTGTAGGCTACAGTCCGGTCCCTAATTCAGTACCATCTGTGTAATTCATCCACATTTCTCATAGGGTATGTAATCTAATTGTCATTAGAGCTAAAATGTTAATTTTGTGTAGGCTGTAGTCCCGTCCCTAATTCAGTCATATCTGTGCAATTCGTCCACATTCATCGTAGTGTATGTAATTTAATTATCATCAGTATTAAAATCTTGCTTTCGTGTAGGCTACAGTCCGGTCCCTAATTCAGTACCATCTGTGTAATTCATCCACATTTCTCATGGTGTATGTAATCTAATTATCATCAGAGTTAAAATATTAATTTGGTGTAGGCTATAGTCCCGTCCCTAATTCAGTATTAGGTATCTGTGTAATTCATCCACATTTCTCATAGAGTATGTAATTTAATTATCATCAGAGTTAGAATGCTGATTTAGTGTAGGCTACAGTCCGGTCCCTAATTCAGTACTATCAGTGTAATTCATCCACATTTCTCATAGTGTATGTAATCTAATTATCATCAGAGTTAAAATGTTAATTTGGTGTAGGCTATAGTCCCGTCCCTAATTCAGTACCATTTGTGTAATTCATCCACATTTCTTATAGTGTATGTATTCTAATTATCATCAGAGTTAGAATGCTGATTTGGTATAGGTTACAGTCCGATCCCTAAATCAGTACCATCTGTGTAATTCATCCACATTCAGAGTTAAAATGTAATTTTGGTGTAGGCTACAGTCCGCTCCCCAATTCAGTCACACCTGTGTAATTCGTCCACATTACTCATGGTATATATAATTTAATTATCAATTAGGTTGATTTTGTGTAGACCACAGTACGGTCCCTATTTTAGTCACATATGTATGTATAATTCGTCCACACTCCACAGTCCTCAACTATGTTAAATGAAAACGAACGAGGAACAGTGAAAAGGTTATCCGTTATCGGCTGCGCCGGAACGCAAAATTTGATCGCAGATAGCTGCGAACCATTGTGTATTGTGTTGCGTCTGGTACTGAAACGCTTTCGGTGTCGTCTAATGCAGTTTGGAAAGTATTTGTCCACACGTCGATTTCTCGGTGGCAGCCCAGACAGCATTGTGTTACGAAGACCCACCGACCTCATCCTCGTTAAAACCTATTGAGGTGGATATTGACCTGAGCGGGATGGAGATTGCGTATCCGCGCACCGTTATCTGGTAATTTGGTTGAAGGGCAATCTTCTCCAGCATCCGCGTGTTTTTGCGACACGCAAAAGGCGTGAATTAATACGAGAGCTCGCGTGCGGACCCTTCGCCGCGCCGTTTCGGCGATCAATCAGCCCGAACAAATCGCGCTCCCCGACTAGTATTTATTAGGACCACAATGGGCCATTTGCGGAGCTGACAGCGGTTCATTGTACCTTTTGGACAGCGTTTGCATGCGCTGTATCCGGGGAGCGTTCCCAAGGAGTGTGTGAATACAAGCTTAGGTAGCAGCTGGGGCAGCCTAGCGGAAAGTGAGTTATGTAACGCAGATACGCTGCTTATGATGTTACTGTGCTTAAGATTCTGCACAGATTTGCGCAAAACTAACGACGATGGCTCTGCGTAACCTTAGGACTTTTCCGGAATGCAGTTGCCAGATGGACAGTCGTGTGTTGAAGGACATTTCGCTCGTACGCGACCAAAAGCAGTGTAAAACAATTACGGGGAAGGATATGAGAGTCACATTAAAGCCACTTCCTTTGCATAATTAATTGCCCTTGAAGTCGGCATGCTCGGAGCTTTGATCGTGTCCGTGTGATTCGCGTTTTCTTTCTGCTTCAAAATCTTGCGATTGCCATAATGCCAGTTCTTTTAGCAGCATCTTACGTCGTTTGGAGGAAATTGATACTACAAACACGTAATGATTCTTAGCAATCTTCGAGCAGCTTTTAGCCTGACATGTTTTTTAGGGAGAAAATGTTGCTTCTCCATGCGTACCGATAGGTACAGAATACAAACTACGGCTACTTTGGAGTTGTCAAGCATGTTTATTGTATATCCAATTGCTCTTTATAAATCCGTTTTCAACAAAAATCGTGGAGTACAGCATAATGTTATGCATTAACAGTAAGTACTCTTCGCGATGGAGTTTTTAGTAGCTCATGGTCAGCAAGAGCTGCGGTAGTAATTTCGGGTAAAGCAACGAATCTGAAGACAGGAATCGGCAAGTAATTGAAACAGTGGCGCGTAGAAATTGTAATTAAAATAATTCTCAAATATGTATTACACACAGGCTCATGAATAAAAATAACAAGAAGAATGTTTTCTCTTTCTTAAGTAATCCTTGTACCTTCAGAAGCTCATTGATGATTTCAAGATTATTGTGTTTATTATTTGGTAAAAGTTTTAACAGTTTTGCATATTCAGGGATGGCTTTCAAATTTCAAATAGACCAAAATGTCACACTTAAAATTACACTATTGCTAACGACAGTAGAAATGAAGACGCTCAAAGATTTAACACTCACTAAAAGAGGGAAATGGAGTAGCTATGTCAGTAGAATGGATAATAGTGGGCTGACCAGAATAGTTGAAGCTAGCAGGAAAACGCATCACCGCTAAATCCCCGTTTACGGTACCTAACAAGACATTTGGGTGCTCAGTAGCTCATGGGGATGGGGGAGAATGGGTGTTCGCTTGCGAAAGTCAAAATAGTCGGTAGGGGTAAAAATAGTTTTGTTATTGTTCACTGTGGTAAATTTTTGGTTGTTGCTCACACCGATATTTGGACCTTATTTATGAATTTCTGTAAATGCTCAGCAGATGTCTGCAAAAGAACTGCTACAAGCGAAACTGATACACATCACGCCCCAGAACTTATTTTACAAGGGCAGCTGCTTATAATCACAAAAATCTTATTCTAGGTCCTAAATCGTAAATGAAACATAGCTGGAATACAGTTAAATTAGCGGTAGAATGTGAAAACCTTTGGCTTCGCACAAAAACCTTGACCGAACGTATTTAATCGCTCCCGCCAAAGTTAAGCGGAGAAGGCGGGCTCGCAGATGCAGCGAACTTCTGGCTCAAAAACGGAAACAAATTGGGAAACGTGATCCTATACGTGATGCAAAAGATTTTCTCTAGTGCTTCGTTAGAGGAATGGACAGCGGTAGTTCAAAGATTACGAGAATTCAGCGCTGACTTCAGGGCCTGGGCCCATCCAAACGAAAATACTAACCCCTTGTTTCTTCTTTCTATACGCGCCAAATATAATCTGGCATTCAATTTCCGAACAATCCTAGCAAACTGGGGCATGGAAACTAGTAAAACGAAGGACCCAACGCTGAGTTTTACATT
Organism: Agriotes lineatus; assembly: GCA_940337035.1. Lineage (NCBI taxonomy): Eukaryota > Metazoa > Arthropoda > Insecta > Coleoptera > Elateridae > Agriotes > Agriotes lineatus. The sequence goes on along the minus strand of OW679200.1, from coordinate 31,596,167 downwards.
CTTTCGAAACCCTGTATTCCATGAAAGTGTGAATTGTTAGTCTAAATGCAAGATGATGAAGAAGAAGGACTAGAAAATCACGTTTAAAGCATTTTACAATTAATCTGTATCGTTTTACATCAGAATTGAAGTAATTTTTCAACAGATTTTATATAATTTTAAAATAATAAAGATGTCATTTATTAACACTGCAACTCCGCAATCTAAAGTCAAAAAAGGCTTAGCGGGGAGCGTGGCAAATGAAAAATTATTTGGCCCTTTCTTCCGGTAATTACCTAGTTTTGACTGTATTTTAGTGTAGATTTTAAATGATGACATCGTCTAGATTTTAGATCTAGACTATCCATAAAGAAATGAAAGGAGTATGACCAATTCGACCCTTGATCGACTATTACAGCGTACTCTTCAGTCGATCCGTGTTTAAATTGAGAGATAAGGAATTACATAAAGTAATTTCTTCTGTGGATAGTACGTCATAGATGACGCCTTGTATATAATGGTTGTTTAGCATTTTTAGTAAGCACTTAAATGTTTGCTTTAGTGCATATTAGTAATTCCATTGTTCGAATTTATCAACACTAATTCTGCAATTGTGTCACTGCAAAAGGTTATTCTGGTAACAAAACTTGCTTTATGGATTTTTTTATTTAAAATTTACTAACGTGTCGTGGACTAATCTACTCATCGTGACAATCCGTTGCGAATTTCTGTTCACTTTGTGTCTATAAATTATAGGATAAAATACCTTTTTATAGCAATAAATAATATTTGCAGTCTTTATTTTGTTCATTACAATCGGTCAATGGGTAGTAACGAAAATCCTTCTTTGATTGTTTGCTCACGCAAAATGTGTGATAAAAACAGTCTGGCTCCAAAGTGTTCCCACAATAAATGCAATGGTTACAGTTACTTGTGGTAATTTTTGAGACTAATAAAAAGATTTTGTTTGATACAATTTACCTGTGCGAAAAAATCTGGATACTGTCATCGTATAGGTCATTTTATGTAATAAAACTTCAAAAACGCCTTAATGACCTTTTACTTTTCCTTCTTTCGTGACGGAAGTAATCTAAAATTTTACTACTAACAAAAACATTTTGTTATAACAAGCAAGAAACCAGGAACATGCGTGTAGAACTAAAGTAATAGTTGCTTAATAACGGAAGTCTGTTTCTGTTAAGTCGGTTAGGGATGTGATTTCAACTGCAAAAATATGTCCAGTTAAACAGGTCCGATTAAGATTCAATCAAGAACAGACGTGGTACCGTTAAAAATTGAGATAGACTAACCAAATCAGCAATCGTGTTAGCGTCTTCTTCCTGATAATTTCGCCAGCGGTTTCTGTTATCTCCCAGTATTTACAGTAGTCTTATCACTTTATCAGCAGTGTGCTGGCAGATGCCAGAAGAAAGGTACGGTTATACCTGTGTTTTTGTGGGCGTCATTATCCATTCTTCACTACAGTAGGATCGTCTAGACCGGGACAAAAAGGGTAACTCGTAGTACAATGTTATTAACTGTTTTTGTCGAGCCGAGATTTGGAGAGGCGCTGTCGGCCACGGTCTCGTGACCAACAGATATTGGCGTCATTAAAAATTAGGCTTGCTTTTTGTGGAGATTGACTCCTGATGGATGGTAATGAAGCAATTTCTGGAGCTACTCGAGTGTGCATAGCTTACGTTAATTATATCTCGTTCTGAGCGTGGCCGCGCGCTGCTAGAGAATTTTCGTTTGAAAAAAGGGGTATCCTATCTCCAATGGTATAAAGTCCACAATTGAATTTAGGTATAAGCTTGTGAAACCTGAGCTTAGATTCTTGAGAGGCATTTCGTAATGGACAACTATTTAAAGTTAGAAAAATATGGGGTTCGGAAAATTATTTAAATTTCAGCAAGTTTTCAATTGTACGTCATGTTGTGAGAAAATTATGGGGGAAATTAAGTGCCCACCGTTCAAGCTTGATACCGGTTTAGTTCGAAGAAACAATCAAAACAATTTGTAACTAGAGGACACTGTATGCTGTGTTGTTATACAATATAATTGATATAGATGGATGAACACAACAACGCAACGCTGAATGACTCTTACGGGATTAAAAGTTGGTTTAGCTTATTTAAAATCATTAAAAGGAAATATTATGATACATTTCTTTAGGCTATATTATGTTACGTAAACGAATCTTCAGTTATTTGGACGCTAGATTAAAAATCGTTTTAATCAGCTAAAAGTCGTTTAACGAAATTTGACGTTATATCAGTGAGATTAAAAAGTCGTGTTTACTATCTATGTCAAAAGTCGTACAACCAGACTACAGTCAATCAATTTTAACAAGAGGTACCTAGCGTTCAACTGCGTTGAGAGACCCCATGAACGACATTACAATTCTTATCAACGAAACTTGAAGTAATTTTAACGAGACTTCAAGTTGTTAACACGATAAAGCCGTTATTAACGAGATGTAAAGTAGTTGTAACAAGACTTCTTCACGTTGTAGCTACGTTAAAAGTCATTATTAACGAAATTACAGTTGTTATGAACGAAAATCACAATCATTTTAACGAGACATAACATCAATGACATTAGAATTCCTATCAGCGAAACTTAATTTTACAAGAATTCAAGTTGTTACTGCGATAAAGCCCTTATTAACGAGATTGCAACTCTTAAAGTAATTTTAATAAGACTTCAAGTTGTTACTACGATAAAGCATATATTAACGAGATTACAACTCTTAACAACGAAATGAAAAGTAGTTTCAACAAATCTTCGCGTTTTAGCTACGCTAAAAGTTAGTATTAACGAAATTACAGCGCTTATGAACGACATTCAAAATCTTTTTACCAACACTTAACGTATTAACTATTTGAAAGGCCCTTATTAACAAGATTACAACTCTTCCCAAGGAAATCTAAAATCATTTTAACAAGACTTAACGTTTTAAGTCCTTATTAACAAGATTACAACTCTTCCCAAGGAAATCTAAAATCATTTTAACAAGACTTAACGTTTTAACTACACTAAAAGCGCTTGCTGACGAAATTACAGTTCTTATCCACGAAATGCAAAGTTATTTTTAACAAGACCTAGCGGTTTTCCGATTTTAAATGCTCTTGTTAACGAGATATTAACTCCTATCAACGAAATGTAAACGAATTTTAAAAAGACTATTGTAGCAACGCTAGAAACCTTAATTAATGAAATTACAGTTCTTAACAACAAAATTCAAATTCATTTTAACAAGAATTAACGTTTCAACTATTCTAAAGGCCGTTATTCATAATATTACAACTCTTCATAACGAAATTTAAAATCATGTTAAGCAGACTTAGAATTTTAACTAGGCTAATATTCTATTAACGAGATTCCAACCTTTATCAATAAAATTTAAACTAATTTTAACACGACTTGATGTTTTAATTATGCTAAAAGCCCGTATTAAGGTGGCTGTGAATCTTATCAACGAAATTTCAAGTCATTTTAACAAGACTTAACGTTTCAACTAGTCTAAAATTCTTATTAACTAGAGTACATACATGCATTATAAACGAAACTCAAAGTTATTTTAATAAGACTTAACGTTTCAACTAGGTTAAAATTCTTATTAAGAGGGTACAGCTCTTAGAATAAACGAAATTCAAAGATTGAAAGCTGTTCAAACAAGATTTGAAATTGCAACTGTTAAATGAGGAGGTAGTTAATCGCTTAAACTACGGTCAAGCTATTTTAACGAGATAAAGGGCAATTATTTGAACGAGGTTTTTAGTTATTTTAATGAGGCTTGATGTAATTTTAATCAAGTATGGGGATCTTTTAGCTAGATTTAAATAGATTCTGTTCTAACGAGATTGCCAAATTTTTATGGCGACTAAAACTCTTTCATAATCGTCGTAGTTCTTTAAACATGATATAAGTTGTTTCAACGAAAAATCCATTCGTTTAAACTTATTGAAAAGCGTTTTATCGAAACAAGTCGTTCGTGGTCGGTTTTAAAGGTATTTGAACTGTTAAAACGATTGTTAACTAGCTTAAAAGTTCGTTAAATGAGATATAAAGCACGGTTAAAAGTAGTTTTAACGAGATACATATTATTTGAAACTTCTGATTTCTTCGGGCGCTCATAGAGGACATCGAAATGCCAATAACATCGATTATAACGATTTTAAAAATTACATTAACTACATGGAATAGTTAGCATTGCCCACTATATTTGCCGAACAACCAATGCTCAAAAAACAATGAAAAAATCTGCAATAATGGGGCACCGACTGACATGTTTATCAAAAACGAAAGTGAGTGGTATGGCATTGTGATTGTCAGGCTTCCACAACAAAGGATGCACCTCTGAGCCCTTCAGAACCCATCGTACAGAAAATAAAAACGGCGTTTATAAATAAAACCCAATTTCGGAGGCTCCCGCTGCGCTTCCAGCGTGCGCCCAGGCGTGGTATCAGCGTTTCTTATGTCTTTCTGAAGGAGATCAAGATAAAAACTGCATTGCCCAAAATTCTGGGCAGGCAAAAAAGAAATCTCTGACTCAACCCTCGGCAGTAAAACCCCAGCAGCTCGAGGCAGGTCTGCTCGTTGCCAAGCAGCAACAGGTGAGAGAGAGCGAGAGAGAGACGAAGAGGCTCCGTGGAGCAAGCCGTGCATGCGGCCTTTATAATGGAATGCAGTGTGGACTTGCGTGTCATATCTTCGCTGTTTGGATCAAGTTTAGCTATGAGCCACTACCATCCTGAGTCCCGGACACCGGCCGCCTGCGAGTTGGGAACTCGCGGCTGATCATAACGAATGAGTCATAATTTTTGTCATACTTGTCCGCCAGGAATTCAAATTAATTTCTTGCATCGTTCCGAGCCATTGCTTTGTAAATTGCCATATTAATATCAGAGTCCAGCGCCATTCGTTCCACCTGAAAAGCATCTGCTCCAGTTTTGAGTAAGGACTCCTCGTCGTCTAAATAAATTTGGCGCTGTTTGCGCCCACGCGCGGAGCACCGCTTTGTTGGAAGCAGACAAAGTTATCTCCTTTTGATAGATAAGTTGCAGTGAACACCAGCGGCTGCTGATATGGTAGTCTGGGGTCCGTCATTAATGGTGCTTCAATCTTGCCTGGAAAGTTCCCTTGCTGGTATAGTACTGGATAAAAATACCGGGTGTCTCATTTTCGATGGGATTACATGGAAATCGTCATTGTTATTAAAGCTAAAAGAAACCAAGGTGCACATTGTGGGATTCATCAACTTCTCTAGGACAAAAAACTAAAATTGGAGATTTAAAATTTCAGTTATTCTTTAAAAGAAATCACGAATTTTCAAGGAACTTTTTTAGTTAGCTTCTTAACGTAAAATGTCGATCAAATTATCGAATCATGTTTGAAATGATATCCGAATCTGTTAGAATAAATGTCGGTTGTATGTTGTATAGGAAAATTATTCAGGAATACAGATTTCTCTCCAGAACCGAAACGACGTCGCATATAATTAGACGTTTTAAGGGAATTTCGGAATCAATTTAAAAAGAACTTCAGTTTTCTCGAGTCAACATTAATACGCGATTGTCTTGGGTGCACCATTTCATTGCCGAGGCAACAACAAAGTATGCAATGGATGTACATATTAGGCAATTATTATTAATACAAAAAAAATTTCTGCTGAAAGCATATGCTAAGTGTTTTTTGGGCCATGAAAGGTTATAGTTTTTAATAGTACATATTACCAAGTTAGACAAAATATAAAGTTTTTCAACGAAATAAAAGATCGTAAACCCAATTAAGTTAATAACTTACGTTTACAGTCAATTTAATGATATTTGAAGTCATTTTAGGTAGGTTTAAATACAGTTTTTAACGAGATTACGACTGCATTAGTTAGATTAAGTACTTTTTAATTAGGTTCTACTAAGTTGTCTCCACAAGGTTTAGTTGTTTCAACAAGATTTAAAATCGTAGCCCTTTAAACGTGATGTGAACATTTAAACTAGGTGTAAAGTGGTTTTAACGATATAAAAGTTTTCTAGACGAGAGTCGCTCAAACTACATACTTATAAGGACGCTTTCACGAGAAAAGATAGTTTTCAGCTAAATTATAAGAAATCCAGACAACTCTTTATTCCTTATATTAAAACTCAGCGTTCTTTTAACGAATTTATTTAGGAAGATTCAAAGTAGTTTTAACGAGATAAACATTTTATAGTCGAGATTTAATCGTTTAAGGTAGACAGAAACGCGATTTAACGAAGAAAATAAATTTTAGCTAAATTTAAATACATTCAAACAAGTAGAACTCCCTATCTTCCTGTTATGTACGAAGTTTAAGACTAGGTGTTTTTTAACAAAATTTCAAAAGCTGCAAACAAGACATGAAGTTATTGAGCAATAGTCAAAGTTGTTTTAACGAGTTAAAAGTAGTGTCGAAATTCAATTATTCAGACTGGATTTTTAACGAGAAAAAAATCGTTCGTAGCTAGGTTGAACGACATTAAAGGGAGTGGAACTTCTTATTGCCAATATTAAAACTCAGTGTTCTTTTTAACAAAATGACAAAACCTACAAGCAATATATGAAGTTATTGAGCAAGAGTCTTTTAAGGAAATAAACGTTTTATAGTCGAGATTCAATCATTCAACCTAGGTTGAAACGCTTTTTAGCGAGAAATAAATAACTTGTAGCTGGATTTAAAAATTGCCAAACGAGTAAAACCCTTTATTAACAAGAGCAATATTCAAATGCGCTTTAACGAGATAAAAGTAGCGTAAACGTAAGTAAAGTTATTTTAATGTGGTTAATCTAGTTATTTGGTTATTATAATGCAGTTTAAGCACGTTTCAGTGGGATATTAAGTATTTTATGCTAGATTTTAACGTATCGTGTTCTAACGAGACTACGGCTTCTTTTTTGAGGCCATTAAAATCCTTGTATTGCAAGTTGTTTCGGCTAGGATTGAACAGGATTTGAAATTGTTCGAAATTGTAGCCCTCCGAATGTGATGTAATCACTTAAACTAGATGTAAAGTTGTTTTTACGAGAAAAAACGAGATTGCAACTCCGTTATAAGACGATCAAAAGTTTTCTATAATCGGATGCGTCGACTTGACGAGATTTAAAGTCGTTTAAACAACATTTTTCGAAATTATAGCGCAATCGTGTAATCTAGATGTAAAGTGGTTTTAACGAGAAAAAATCATTTAAACAATATTTAATCTTTTAACACCTTCGATATTAACGAGATTACGACGTCTTTCTATTGCCATCAAGAGCCTTTTCTAACCGGATTGCAAGTCGTTTCAAACGATATTTGAAATTGCTCGAACTCATAGTTTTGAAATGTGACGTAATCGTTTGATCTAGATGTAAAGTTGTTTTAACGAGAAAAAGTTTAAACAAAATCCACTAGCTTAAACATATTTAAAAACCTTCTATTTGAACGAGATTGTGACTTCTTATTAGAGCGATCAAGAGCTTTTTGTAATCCGATTGCAAGTCGTTTTGACGAGATTTTCAGTAGTTTACATAATATTTGAAATTGCTGGAAATGTCAGCCTATTAAACGTGACGTAATCGTTTTATTTAAGGCTCGTCCTAAATTCAAATTATTTTTGACGAGCTTAAATGTTCTTGTAATAAGATGCAAAATCCTTAAATGGGATATAATGATATAAAGTTGTTGAGCCAGATTAAAAGTCGTTTTAACGAGAGACATGGAATTGAAAATATGTGATTTGGTGGGTTATGACATGACCCTAAACTAAATAGCGGTAACATTGATTTTAACGATTTTTAATTTTACATAAACCGCCTGTTTTGACTTTAAAAGATGCACAAGCATTAGTTAAATTTGAAGATTAAGTTAAGGGTTTTGTATAGAAATTGTTTCGAATGAAGTTCATTTTTTAAACTGCGTATTCTTTTTAGCGAAATTATAAAACCTGCTAACAAGATACGAAGCTATTGAGCAAGATTCGATGTCATTTTAACGAAATCAAAGTAATTTTTAGCAAAGGTAAAGACGGTCAAATTAGGGGAACTCCCTATTTCCAAGATTAAAACTCAGTGTTCCTTTTAGGTAAATTACAATCCCTGCAAACAAGATATGAAGTTATTGAGCAAGATTTTGTCCTTTTGACGAGTTGAAAGTAATGTCAACGCAATGATGTATGTTAACGGGATTCTCAGTTATTTTAACAAGGTTTTCAGTTATTTTAATGGGATATTTTAGCTAGATTTAAACGTATTCTGTTTTAAAAAGATTGCGACTTATTTGGGCGATCAAAAGTCCCTTATAACCGAATTGCAAGTCGCTTCCACGAGATTTAAAGTAGTTTAAACTTGATGTAAAGGCGTTTTAATGAGAAGAATATCCAATCGTTTTAACTAGTACATTGAAATACGGTTTAAAGTCAAAAAGTTTTTATTAGGGTTAATGGCGATTTTTAACGAACTTAAAGGGTACTTTTAACAAGATGCAAAACTTTAAATATGATAGAAAGTTATTGCGCAAGAGTAATTGTAGTTTTAACGAAATACAAGTAATTTTAAACATTTGATTCCTTAAATTGATCTTTATTTCTTGCCGTGTGTTATAAGTATGTGCATTATAGGTCAGACACAATGCAATTCGGTTAAGCAACTGCAAACGGTATTCGTTTTCAAAACTGTCACAGGTAATCGATCTTTATGGGTCAATGGAAAAAAAAATTGGTTGTTAATAGAACGATTACTAATAGAAATATTTAAATTGCAAGGAGCTTATTTGGAATTGCAATAAAATATCACATTTCGAACTTTGTTTCAGTTTTAGCGTCCAATTCTGAAAGTTCAGGGTTTTCAAGAATTTGGCAAATCTGTGGACTTAATTTGTTTATATGTTTATACTATAATAGTTGCATAATATTTGTTTCGCCGCTTTTCTCAGCTGATGATTAATTATCACAGATTATTTTTTTTTCTAAGAATTGATAATCGATGTCGCCTTGGTGTTTTATCATTTTTCCTGTAAAAACTGAGTTAAAATAATATGTTAATTATTGTGTAAGAAAATGAGCAACGCTAGTGAGTATTTATTTATAGGATGAGAAAACCCAGAATGCAAATGATTATTTATTTATGCGTCTTCATGGTGGTGAACAGCGTGAATGATTTTATGCAGGCGTAGCAATTAAAAGGACGAACTTATTAAAATAACAATCGAGTTGGTTCGCACATCTCCAGCGGCATTAATTTTATGCAGAAATTTGTCGAGCTGCGGCCACAAAACCGTGGCATTACAATTAACCGATAAATACTTGAAATTTAGCACAAGGCTGGCGTTTTCCCAGCGCCGGCTTTTCGCCAAAGAACGGCGCTAAAGCGACAGGCGTAATCGTAATTTACCTTAATCTTGTTATATAATTCTAGAATTAATGGCGCAAAAGCGAAATACAAAAGGCCGAGGCGGCGTGGTGCTTTCTTCTGCGGATGCTTTACTACAGGATAATTCATCCTCGCCGTATTTCATTAATAATCCGAGAAAGTGGCTGCACTGGGTGCTTTTGCGGTATTGGCAGTCGCAGGGGCGGATTCAGTAATATTGCTGCATTTAACTTTCAATTTGCCACTGCCTAAAACAGTTAGCCTTAGCTATGAAACAGCTAGAAGGTACGTTGCTGGTTTCAAATGTGTTGCTGTTAGCAAGAAGATGCTCGACTGACTCAAGGGAGTGGATAGGGATACGATCCGGCTAATGCCTTTCTTGAGTTAAAGAAGGTTTAAATTACAAGGCATCAGTAACAAGGTTGATCGCAGTAACAACTCCAAGTTAATTTGTTCCAGAATAGTGGTAAGCAAAAAAAGCTATTCAAGGTTCACAAAATGTTGTAATATACATCTTTTCACCAGTGTTTCAAATTTTACTAGTTAGTTCCTGAAAGGATTGAGCACAAAATTCGAGTTCGAACATGTACCAAATAAATATAAAGATACATGACTTCTAAGCACAGGGCTAACACACAATATGAACAACTCGATCAGTCCATTTTGTCATCAACCACAGCTCCACGCAGCTTCAACTCGAAAATATTTCCCACAGGTACCGGAAACTACACTCTTGATAACGGCAACCACAAAGAACGAGCAGCAACCTAAATAAGGAAAAAATACAGGCCTAGAAGAGTAAAATGGCAATAAGCTAATTACAAATAACGTAGTTAATCACAGACCTAGGAATGAATTGCGGACTGCTCCAACCAAGAGGAGCATCAAAGATTTGCTATATTCGTCGTTATGGGTACTTGAAGTAGTTTTTGACAAGATTCTTGAATGACCCTGTACATTATAGCTACAAATTGTGTTTTTGTAATTGTCACATTCCGAAGATTGCAGATTGTGTTTCAGTTTTCTTAATTAGGCCAAAATGATCTACTCCACTTAACCAGAATCTATTGCAGTTTATGTTCATCCCAGCAGATTAAAAAGTGCAATTCCGCATTGTTTATACATTATGCCACAAGTGCAATAATTTACGGACGTTCAACTACTGTTAATCAAGTTGGCTGCCTGAACGCAATTTCACTTGTGACAGTCCCCAACCACACGCCTGACGGTTCGTGGTTTCGATGTTGTCACTCTGAAATTGCTAAGCAACAAACTTTCATAATAATAACTTTACCAATGGTACGTTTAAAATTATTGCAGTTTCAGCTCAAGAATCTTACATATCTACCCGTTGCAGTTTTTTCTTGTTGCTTAGAAGATTAGAGACTGATGACACTTTTCATTTTTATAAAAGGATGCACTAATTATAACGCCCAGGATTAAAATGTCACAATTGAATTCAGCTGCGAGCAGAGGAAACTTGTTGCCTGTATTTCTCTCTGAAGCTAATAATATTATTTACTCACATTTTTGAAAAGCTTGCCAGCATAAAGGTTGACGTACAAGGTTGGGCGTCTGCCTTAAAATTAGAGGAACGTCATGCAGTTTTCACGGGTCACAAAACTTCCAGTAGTAGAATTATTGGTGATATATTTGTTGTTGTCCATCGATACGTCATCATGTGACGTAAACAATGATAAGATCACTGCAGTATAAGTAGCCACTGGTCAATTTTTAGATCACTGTGACGCTATGAAAAAAGTGTTGGCACAAGCTCCTACCACTTGAGTTATTTTGGAAGAATGTTCTCATTAGCTTAAAGCTTAAAGGGTTTGTTATCAGGTTTTGTAAAAAAAATGTATTCTGAAGCTTTATAAATTGATTTTAAAATGTACGTTCAGCAGCTCGATTCTACTATTGGATATCTCTCATTGAATTGGATGTCTCGTCAATCATGCTCCTTTCCAGTTATGTTGCACAGGTTTACAATCCCGTATCGGAACTTTCGAAATTGATCGAGTTTCGAAAACTTTTTTCGGGGAGTGTGAAGCATCTCACATCTCTGCATAACAAAGCTTGTTTGGCGCGCTAACAGTTGACCCAACTCCACACCCACCTGCAACGTCACACGTCTCGTCTTTATTTATCCCACTTAGTGTGGGTACTCATACATTTTTGCTGAAAATTAACGTTTGAGTGTGGGGTGCTGCTCTAGATCGTACTGGGGTGCTACCTTTATTGTGAAATCCGATACATAACCGGGTCCAAGGGTACCGGAAAAGTGATTGTGGCCTATGCCACTAACAATTCTGATTTTCAACGTTTCCCTTTAAATCACTTATCTAAATTTTCGGGAATCCTGATTGTGCTTCTGTTAGTAGGTTATCCCGTTCTATAAATTCCACCCATTTTTTCATAAACAGGTAGGAGATTTATTGGCCAACATTCTTGATATTTGGTGGAATTTTGCACTTTCAGATTTGGTAGCTTCAAGAAATTCTTCCACATAAGTGTAATCACGCTTTTTTGTAGTAAATAACATATGATTCCAATGTGTCGCAATTAGAATTTTCTTGTACATCTTCAACCTGTGCCATTGAATTATTTAGATCTACTGGTTCATTGTAATAACCACCAGATTCAGACTTTCCCAAGTATTAATATTTTGAGAGCTAACGTACCTCTAAGTACTTTCTATTTGCGCGCAAAAATACAATGGTTGCGAAACTCCGTGGTCATTTTCTCGAGATTAAATAATTCCTAGCAACAGGTGTCTGCCGCACGGACGTTGCGCAAGGCATTCTTCGATCCCGCCTCGCGAATCGAACGCACTTAGCGGATTTGCCGAGCTTAATGGCCTGAAAAGTAGCCAGCTTTAATTAGGGCCCAATTAAGGATTCGCACTAGCTACAGCCGATAAAGGAACCCAGCGGGCGGCTGGAACTGGACCACGATCGTTGTGTAATCCCAAGATGCGCCCAGAAGTAGATTATCTGGGGCATTGCACAATTTGCCGAATTTCACACAGCCATTTTCAACTAACTGTCAGCTGAATTTTGCGATTAGGTAACCACGTCTGCACTTTGTGAGGAAGATAACTAGCTGAATTTCGTCTCGAAATCGGGAGCAAAGATGTAGCAACCTCAGACCGATACTGCTGTAGGTCTTAATTTTGTTGCTTATTTCAATCATTTCAAACTTCAATCAATATTTTTGAAAATCTCACCATGGTGAGTCCGTTTCTATTATGTTTTCCCAGTAATTTATTAAGGGGCGGGCTTGTAAACTATGTAAGCACACTTTCAAATTAAGTTACCACATTAAATATTTTACGATTACTTGTCTCTCATCATCTTGTTGTGCTACAGCAACTGCCCCCCCATATTTTACTCTTCCCAACAATCACCGAAATCTTCAGTTAGTCAATTTCGATTAAACGATGCTACAAATGGTTCGACTTCAATCAAAGTAGGGACTAGTTCAAAGTGCGGCTGGGGCGATAAGGCTGGGAAATTGCGAGTTCAGTAGGAAGCGAGCGTGGGCCGCACGCTTATTTTAATTCGCCTTTCGTCACACGCAGGATTGTACGTGGATGGCCATTCAGCGTCCCAGCGCTGATATTTATAAACGGCACTCCGATAAGTCGGTTTACATTCGGGTGCCCACTTGGACGGAAAAGAATGAACCCACGAGCTCCGCTCTCCAATATTAAAATTATGACATTTCTGCCGCTTTTTATGGCGGCCGACTTGAGCGGCGGTTTGGACTATTCCGTAGTGTACGCCCACCCTTAGCATATTAGGCACAATGGGACTGTGTGGTCGAAAGTTCGCGAATCGAGGGTAATGGGGTGTTCTATTATCGGCAGTATTAAGGACATATGGTAGCTGTGACAGTTGTATGTGGGATGGTTTGATTATTTTCTGCGTTGATGGCTTTACTTGTTAGTCAAAATTTATGTGGATGGGCTGCGGTGTAGCCATTGAGTTAAATCAACCTATATTTTTACCTTTTGTAACTTTACGAATATATTTTCTGAACAATTAGGAGGATATTAGAATAAATAACTTAGCTATGTCCAAAAAATTGAAAATAAAACTATTTTGCATTAATCCAGTAGCATGCGGTGTGGAAAATATTATAAATATTATTTAAAAAAATGTTTTTAACGAATGTTTAATTTTGTATGAGAAGAATTGATGTAACTTTCTCTCGTATTTTTCATCTATAGGATTGTACAAATTCTTATTTATTATTGAATTAGTCATAAATTATGTAGTGAATTTCGTTCAATTTTTGAAATGCATACTAGATCGATAACAGCCTGATATGCCACACATGATTAGTAGCGTAATGAGAATAATAAATAGATCATTGGATTATTTTCGGGGATGGAGTGGCACTGCAACAAATATAGTTTTAACACAAAATCGAGGGCTGGGCAATAAAAGTTTGCAGCAAATGACAAAAAGTTTTACAGAAAGAGACTAAATTTAGATATATTTTTTTACTGTTAGTGAATTTATATCCCGCCTAAAATAGGTTTGCATAACGATTAAACTCTTTATATGTCTTTTAATCTCGTTAAATCGACCGTAAAACCCTTTATATCGACTTCGCATCTCATTTCAACTTCTTTAATTCTCTTTAAAATGGATACATTTCATTAACATTACTTGAAGTCCAAAATGACATTTAATTCTATGTAAAGGACTTTCATCTCTTTGAATTACCATTAACTATCGTTAAAATGCCTTAATCTTGTTGAATCCACTTTTAAATCGACATTAGACACGGCTTAAACTTCTTTAACTATCTTTAAAATGAATGCATTTCATTAATATCACGTGAAGTCATACTAAAATGGGATTGTTCTCTGAATGTCATTTTTTGGCAGTGATCTATTATGATATGTTTTTCGGACTTTCTCCACTGTCTAGGGTGTAAATCACACAACGTTTGTGTCCGAAAAACATATCATAAAATGGGATTGAATTTTAGGTAAAGGACTTCAGATTCTGTTACATTACTATCAACTATAGTTGAAATTCCTTTTAATCTCGTTACATCGCGTCTTGAAACTCTTTGAATCCAGACAAAATCTCGCGTAAGCGACTTGAAATATTTTTAAAATTACTATCAAGTGAAATGTTACTAATATCGGATTCGGTGTAAAGAACTTTAAATCTCGTTAAACTATTATTAATTATCTTAAAAATTTCGTTACATCGATTGAAACTCGTTATATCGACTTTGAAGCTCGCCTGAACTACTATAAAATTTAAATCTCTTAAGAAAACAGACATTTCAGAAATATTACATGAAATCTGGCTAAAAAGCATTTACTCGTGCATAACGAACTTGAAATCTCGTTCAATCCAATGTTAAACTCTTTAAATCGACTTTGGATCTCGTTTAAACTTCTATACATCTCTTTAAAATTGATAAATTTCATTAACATTATGTGAAATCATGCTAAAATGGGATTGAATCTTAGGTAAAGGGCTTTAAATACCTTTTAATATCGTTAAACGAACTGCTAAACTCTTTAAACCAACTGTGAAACTTTTTAAATCAACTCTGAATCTCGCTTCCACTACATTGAATATAAGTCATACAATTCACTAAAATTACGTAAAATCTGGCCAAAGTAGTATATTTAATCTTGTTTAAAAGACTTTAAATCTCTTTCAATCAATTGTTTTAAACTCTTTCAACTGACTTTGGATCTCGCTTAAAGTACCATACATCTATATTTAAAATCTTCTGTAAAGCACCTGAAACCTCGTTGAACCACTATGACTAAAGTTAAAATACATTTTAATCTCGTTCAATTGACTGTTAAACTCGGTATATGGACTTTGAATCTTTCTTAAACTAAGTTTAAATTCATACAATTAGTTAATATTAGCTTGAATATCGCTAAAATCGAATTTAATCTTGTGCAAATGACTTTAAATATCGTTGAAACACTATTAATTATCATTAAAATATACTTTAGTTTCTATAGAACAACTGCTAACCCCTTTATATTGACTTTGAATCTCGTTTAAAAAACTGTAAATCTTTAAAATGTATAGATTTCATTATTATTTCGTGAAATCTTGCTGAAATTAGATGTCATCCTGTGTAAAAGACTTTATATCTCAGTAAATCGCTATTAACTATCGTCGAATACATTTTAATCTTTGTAAAATTGATACATTTCATTATTTTGATAAAATCTAATTTAAGCTTCTGTAGTGGTCTTTAAATCTCATTAAGCTATTATTAACTATCGTTAAAAGACCTTTTAGTCGGGTTAAATCGGCCAAAAAGTTTTATACGGACTTTGAATCTCGCCTAAACTACTTGAAATCGCATTCAAATTGATATCTCATTATTATCACGTGAAATGTTGCTGAAATCGACTTTAAACCTATGCAACGGAGTTTTAATCTAGTTAAATCGACTGATAAACTCTTTAAATCTCTTTAAAATGATACATTTCATTAACATTAGTACGTGAAATCTAGCTAAAATAGCATTTAGTGTTGTGTCAAGGGCGATACAAGCTATCATTAATCTCCTTAGATCTACTCTTAAACTTCTTAAATCGACTTTTAATCTCGCTTTAACTACTATAAATCGCTTTAAAATGAGTATATTTTATTATTACTATTATGTGAAGTGTCGCTAAAATTGGATTGAATCCTTTGTAAAGGACTTTAAATTTAGTTAAATCTACTGTAAAACTCTTTAAACCAACCGTTAGACTCCTTAAATAGACTTTGAATCTTACTTGAGTTACTTTAAATCTCATTAAAATGAATATACTTCATTAGAATTGCGTAATTCTTGGTAAAGAGACGTTTAATCGCTTGTAAACAACTTTAAATCTTGTTACATCACCATTAACTATCGTTACAATTACTTTTGCCCCAGTTAAATCAACTGATAAGGTCCTTAAACGCTTAAACTGACTTTGAATCTCGCTTAAGCTACATTAAATGTCACAATTCATTATTATTACGTGCAATGTTGCTACAATCAGATTTAATCCTGTATGAAGGACTTTAAATCTTGCGAAACCAGTATTAATTATTCCTCAAATGTTTTGAAAACCTTGTTACACTGTTTTAATCGATTTTTGATCTTACCTAAACTACTTTCAATTTCTTTAAAATAGATTTCATTAATAAATCGGGGAAAATCAGATTTAATAATCAGATTTAATCGTGTTTAAAGGACGTTCAATCTCGTTAAAACAGTATGGATCATCGTGAAAATGCTTCTTAATCTCTTTATATCGACTTTTAAACTCTTGAGTTTCGTTTAGACTACTATAAATCTCTCTAATATTATGTGAAATCTTACTAGAATTGATTGTCATCTTGTGTACGAAACTTTAAATCTTGTTAAACCACTATTACTATCATTAAATCTATGTTTCATCTGTTGTAAACTAATTCTAATCTGGTTTAAAGTACCATAGTCTTGTTAAAGCGATTTTCATCTATAGTACTATTAAACCAATCTGGAAAGAAACTTCCTTAAATAACTTTAAATGCTTTGTAATGATGTTTCAAGTCGCTTCTACACGACTATCAGTTGCATTTAAATGGCTTCAATAATCGCTTAAACAACTTTTACCTCATTTAAATCAGGTCTCGTTTAAATAACTTTTTTCCTCGAATATGACTACATCTTGTTGTTGGACCTTAACTCTAACATTTGGATCATGATGTAAAATAAACGTACTATTTAAATCCTGATTTAAGAAATGGCCAAAAATATTTGGCTTTAAGTCAGCTTTTAAAGAAATCTACCAAAATGTCATCTGCAATCATTCTTACGGTCCGAAAATTGTGTATCGTAAATATTGGGCTAGAAAGTAGAAAAAAGCTCGAGTATTAATATCAAGTTCATCAGTCGATGTGAGAAAAAAAGTAGCTCTCTCAACTACTTATTAAAATAAAAAAAATATGAAATTATCTAATTCTCGGAATAATATAACAAAAGCCAGCCCTCAAGCACGCAAGTCGAAATGTTCCCACATTAAATTACATGTTCGTAGCTTCAGTTTTTCTGGTCATGAAGAGGCTGGGTTGTAAGAGGTGATAAACTATGACCTTGGAATTAATTATTGCCATCGCGTTACCATTTAAAGAATTGATTGATTGACTGAAATTTCTGAAAATTTTGATACAACTTAGATTGTTTTGTCCAGAATTACTCTGGGTTTTGCGTCGCAACAATGTTGCATCAATTTTCGGGCGAATGCAGTATCACATTTGGCGGTTTCCAGGAAGGGACCAATTTGCATATAACCAGGTAACAAGGTATCAAAATGGAAATTTAACGCATGGCAGTTTCTCGGAACGATCGCCTTAAGCCTGGTTTTTCTCGATGCACTTGGCGTTTTCTTGCAGCCTAATATTCAAAGGTTACTAACCTGCAGCTCATAAACTGTCGCAGGAATTTTCAGGGCGAAATTTATCCCCCACGTTTCACATTTACGATTACGGCTGAAGCTTCCGAAATTTTTATCGCGCGCTAAAACGTGCGAAATGACATCGCGGTCTTAAATCAAACGTTTCTATTTTCTGTATTTTGAGTAAACGCTGTTTTCTCCTGTTCGTTTACCTTTCCCACGCCAGACCTTTGTTTTCGCCCGGCATTTTTAGCATGAATTAAGCCAGAAATAGCTCAGGAGAAATGGAATTGTGCGCTGAAGCGAAACTGAAAGCTGGGGTAAATAAAGCAATTTTGTAACTTGGTAACGTTTATTTGGATGAGTGGAAATTTTGCGAAAATAAGAATAAAATCACTTGACACTTCGGTGGGCAGTTTTTGAAATTTATACAAAAATTCTGGCCGTTTCCAAAATTGCTTTATTTTTCTGTCCACACTCGTGTCATGATGTGTCATGTGTTACTATTGTTCTTATTTATAAATTCTCATGACGACAATCAGCAGCTATATACAATGTAATTTATCAAAATTAAAACCAGTTGCAATAACAGTGTGCATTAATAACACCAAAGTTGTACAGGTGCTTATCTCAAGTTGCATCAGTTTTAAAACAATAACCTGCAACCTTGAGTCAGTTGGAATTCTAAATTTAATCGGTAAAATGCTTTTTGTGTCCGACATTAAAAACAGTATTTATAAAAGTCAACACAGTCGCCATTCCGCTTTTTATTAGTACGAGTTCAGTGACATTTTTCGTTCTAAAAGTCAAGTATTGATTTGGTAATGTGCGATACGGTTTAATACAACAGCCACAAATCTATTCTGAATTCTAATTTGAGGTTAAATAAGCCTGATGCAGGTCGTTTGGTGTGAGGTGTTACAAAGACTGATTTAAATAGAAAGTTTGTAGCCATAATCGTCAATCGCAGCCTCTGTTGCACCCTCTTAACGTCAGTTATAAGGATGTTTGAAAACAATCAGTTAGCATATGGCGTTTTTAAATTGATAAGTCAGACATCTTACCTCGTAAATTACACACAGCAGAAAAACACACATAATTTGTTTTAACGACTTAATATGATTTAAACAACACTAAATCCTCGTTAATACGACTTTAAATCATCGACGAGGTAGATTTTGCATTTTTTCCGTAAGAATTACTACAGCTGACGTTTTTTCAGAGTTGGCCATAAGTTGAGTTAAAGCCAAATATTTTAAGCATTCTTAAATCAGTACTTAAATATCATACTTATTTTGTATTATGATATAAACGTTGGGATTTAGGTCCGATCAACGAGATTTGGTCAATAAAAGTCATTTGAAACCCTGTAAGTGGATAACTAACTTAAAGGGGATTAAAGATCGTTTGAATAAGGTATACGTCATTTTAACAAGATTTAGGGTGGTTTAAGTCATATTGAAATTAATTTACAGGAGGCTAAAAGTATATTTGACAAGATTAAATGTCATCTTAACGACAGTAATGACGATTTAACGAGATTAAATGCGATTCTAACAAGATCTAACTTAATATCAATTAAACGTATTCATTGTGGCAGTCGATTTAACGAGATTGAAAGACATTTTGACGAGTTTAATACTTATGCAGACATGTTTTAAGGTAAAAATAGTTTTCAAACCCGGACTAAAAATCAGTTTATACGAAATTAATAGTAATAATTGTCTAAATGAGATGTAAAGCGAGATTCAAAATAAACACAAAATATGTAGCCGGTTTAACCAAATAAGAAGTCCTCTTAAGAATAGTAATAGCGGTTTAAGGTACATACATCAATAAAGGCATCTATAATATAATTTTCCTTAATGTGTGTCTGTGGCACAAAATAAAATCTCACGTTCCGACTTCACAGATGTTTATATTTGTTTAGGTTTTGTTTTTCTTATCTTAGCGCTCGGCTCGGAGCTTGACCTTTCGCGTATCCTATTTCACGTGCGCGCCGATTCAAGACTCGCAGCGCGTAGCGCGCGGTTTGCTTGTTTATTATTAATATTATTATTATTATTCTGACAAAATCTAACGTAATATCAATTAAATATATCCATTTTAAAGAGATTTAAGGGGATAACTAACTTAAGAGAGTTTCACGATCGTTTTAATAACGTAAACGTCATTTTAACGAGATTTAGGATGGTTGCAACCAGATTAAAATTCGTTTACAGCAGACCGGAAGTTGATTTAACCAGATTAGAAGTCGCCACAACGATAGCAATAGCCATTTAAAGAAATTAAATACGATTCTAACAAGATCTAACGTAATATCAATTACATTTTAAAGAGATTTAATGCTATTTCAGCTAGTTGAGCAGTTGATATAACGAGATTGAAAAACATGATTTAACGAGATTGAAAAACATTTTCATGACTTTAATATTCATGAAGACATGTTTTAAGGTAAAAATTGTTTTCACAGCCAGATTAAAGATCGGTTTAATAAGATCAACGTCATTTTAACGAGATTAATAGAATAGTTATTTAAATATAATGTAAAGCGGGCTTCAAGGTAAGAAGAAAATGTGTTGTCTGATTTAAAGTCTTCTTAACGACAGTAATAATGTTTTAACGAGATTGAATGCGATTATAATAAGATCTAATGTAAATCAATTAAATGTACCGATTTGAAAGAGATTTAAAGTTGTTTCAGCAAGTTTATCAGTCGATTTAACGAGATTGAAAGACATTTTAACTGACATGTTTTTCGGACTTTTTCCACTGTCTAGGGTGTAAATCACACAACGTTTCGGGAGTTTTGATCTACTCCCGTCTTCAGGTGTTCCTGGTTAGTCCTGAAGACGGAGTAGAGCAAAACTCCGAAACGTTGTGTGATTTACACCCTAGACAGTGGAAAAAGTCCGAAAAACATATCATAATAGACCACTGCCAAAAAATGACATTCAGAGAACAACATTTTAACTATTTTAATACTTTTGCAAACATGTTTTATGATAAAAATAGTTTTAAAACCTAGATTAAAAATCAGTTTAATAAGATTACAATTATTGTAACGACATTAATAGTATAAGTTGTGTAAACGAGTGTAAAGCAAGATTTAAAATAAGAAGAAAATCTATAAATCGGTTTAACCAGATTAAATTTCGCTGTAATGAGATTTAAAGGCATTTTAGCGAGTTGAATAGCTATACAAAATTATTTTAAGGAAACTTTTAAAACCAAGATTAAAAGTCAGTTTAATAAGATCAAAATTATTGCAATGATAGATTAAATGTCATTTGAGCGAAATTCAAAGTACATAAGCAGGTAACAGGCGGTTTAACTAGATTCGATTTCGCTTTGATGTGATTGAGATGCACTTCAACTGGTTCAATAGCTCTGCAGATGTGTTTTAAAGCAAACATGGGTTTCAAAATGAGATTAAAAATCAGAGATTTAGCTCTTTAAATAAGATTCAATGCTAGTTGGGCGAGACTCAAAGAACGAAGGTAACAAGTCCGTTTAACTAAATTAAAATCCACTTTTTAATGAAATTCATATGCGTTTTAACTAATTTAATAACATTTTAACCAGATTTAAATCTCTTGAATCGAGATTAAATGTCACCTGAGTGAGATTGAAAGTGAGAAGATGACAGTCGGGCAACCATTAGATTTCGCCTAAACGAGATTGAAAGGCATCTTAACGAGTTTATTAATTGTCATAACGAGATAAAAATCACTTCAATAATATCACTATCATTTTAACGAGCTTAGTAGTTGTTAGTTGAGAGGAATAGAAACCGTGTTAGAAACAATTATTATTAGTTAATTGAAAATAAACGTTGTTTCAACAAGACAAAAATAGTTTCAAAATGAGAGTGAAAATTAATTAGATCAAAGTCATTCTAACGAGATTAATGGTTGTCTTAGCGAAATTTAAAGCCTTTTAAACGAGAGTAAATCCTATTTTAATGAGATTCAAAGTAAAAAGATATCTGTTACATTAATCATATTAAATGCCACTTTAACGATATTTAAAGTTATTGGCAAGATAGAATGCATCTGAACGAAGTTACTGGGGATTTAACAAAATGTAGTATGTAATTTTAGCAAATTAATAGTAGTATATTGAGACTTAATACCTTTTAAACAAAAGACTGAAAATAATGCCAATGAAGTGTTGTTTTAAAAAGGGTGATTTAAACGATAGTAAATATTGTCATTTGAATGAATTTAATAATTATTTAAACCATATTCCAATTCCTTTAAGCTAGATTAAACCGTTAATTTATTTTTAACAAGATGCAAGGTGATGCAAAGTCCTTTAAATGAGATTAAATGTATTTCCAGCAAGATTTAAAAGGAATCTCAAATGACCGGAAAGGCTGCTTTGAAGAAAATAATGGGTTCTATAAATAAGGTCAAATGTCATTTTAACTAGATTAAATATCACTGTAACGCATAATAAAATAATAAAAGGTGTTTAAGGAGATATTGTATCATCAAAACTTGTGTTTTTTGTGCCCCTCATTTAATTTATGTAAGTCGTTAATGTTGAACCAATTTTCCTTGATTAATATAAGAAATGTAATTCGTTAACGCCACCACTAAATATTCATTTAATTTGGAACGGTTAGAAATAGAACTGCGAAACACATATTTAATATTCAGTTGTTTTAGTTGCTACTGTGTAACACAGTGAATTTATTCAATAGTTGTTACATACAAAATAAAGGATTGAAGTACATGATTTGCCTTTTAACATAACCTCAAAACGTCTGAAATGACAAATCACTGTAGGCGGACTCTTTTTGTTATGAATATTGTTTTTTGTATGATTAACTTGAAAAGAGGCTTCCACGAATGGGGCCCCCAGTTAATCCGCTGCGAATTCCGGTTCAATGGGATTGCCGGGAACTGCCACTTAATAACCCTTGACTTGGGTTCAGTTATTTGTTGGAGTGAAACAAGACTTAACAAACACGAGTATATTGAGTAACAACGATTACAAACGTCACTGATGGACCGATGGTTTTTTACAATAGCTTCAACTGTTGTGACACGCTTGGATTGGCCACGCGAAAATAGCGAATTGCGCGTAACCGTCACACAAAGCAACCTGGAAACGTCTTTACCAGGGAGCTAGACCGACCGCAAACCAGCACAAAGCATAGCTGAACTTGCTTACTCGAAATTCTGAATCTAACTGAAGCTGAATTGACAATGAGCTGAACTCGCAAATTCAACAAGGAGGGGAAAGCTCAAACACTATTGGCTGAGGCGATCCTGCGTAGCCAATCGGAGCGTCGCACGTTGTTTAGGAATAAATGCTTATTTTAAACAATCTTAATGCTAAGCTCTCTCAATGAGGCATTGTATTGAACGAAATCCATAAACACATGAGTCCCAAATACGCTAAGTCGGCTTAAGTCCTATTAGAAAGTGTATCCATCCGCTTAAAAGCCATTAAGGGAAGCTTACAAATTCTTTTCCAATATTAACAGAGGCAAACAAATACGGCAAGATGCAAATTTGACTTTACCACGACCTTTGAATGAGATAGAACAGTTATGACTTGAATTACCTGAATAATTATAAGCAAAAAGGTTTTGATGCACGCATCTGTGTGAATCAAACAAATATAATAGGTATCCATGTAATTACACGATTGCATGCTTTTAGAATTTGGCTGTCCATTTTGTGGTATAATTTTAAGTTTTATCAGTTGGCTGTTGTTGTGTACAGCCGTGGTCAAAAATAATGTCCGTCATAAATTCGAAGGAACCCGTTGGTTACAAAAAATTAATCAGTAGTAGTTGTTTTGTGTAAAATGATATTAAAGTTATGTGCATTGGGAATAATGGTATCTGTAGGCTTTGAACGTTTTGTATTCTACGCTGACAAAGGCTTTTCTTGTGTTAGTTGGGCGTAAAATGCCTGTCAGGACTCGGGAGAGGTTTACATTTTTCACCGGGTGCTATAATTTCCATTTGGCGACCTGGACGAATGTAATAACAGGAAACGCTGCAATTATCGCGCCTCCTTCGTGCGGCTGCAGCAGCGTGTTATCTTCCGCACGTTATGGGCATTCCGAGAAACGGCCATTTTGTTCCGTTTACATACAATCGGCCGGGGAAAAAATTCCGCAACAAATTGCCGGCGCAATTTACACGTGTTTGTCCCCGGGCGGATTTGAATTTTAAATCCCAATGTCGTATACGGCGTCTCGCGTTACGACGTTGAATTACCAGTTACAATTCGCGATCGGTGTCAAAAACGTTAACAAGCGGCCTTCGCGGCCCGAGCGGTGGCCTGCGCGCGCTGCCTCGTCTCAGCGGATGGCTCGACAGTCGACAGGTTTGGGAGGTGGGCTAATTGGCGGAATTCGAGCTATTCCAGCACCATTAACACACCTCTGCACCCGACCTTGAGATCTTCGCGCGAAAACCGAGCCGAAAAATTGGGCATTGCGTAACGAAGTGTACCGCGTTACACTTTTTACGTTTCACGCTAATTACAGAGAAAATCCGCCGCCTCTCGCATGGAAAAGAGCTGTTAACATGAATCACTTTTATGGCGCGTCGCGAAAACACCCTGCTTATTAGCACTTACAAATTAGCCATTGTATTGCCATTACTAATGGTTCGTGCCGCCCGTGAATCATTTTTGGCAGTTATGGCTGCGGAGCTGCGACTTCCTGTGTTATCCTTCCTCGATCCTGACTAATCGTTAATCACTGGTACATGACTTAGTTCCGGATTAAGGTGCGACGGTCTTCCTAGTGCTTGTATGGACTTTCTAACAACTTCCAGTGTTTGTTGTCAATCGGCTCTTAGGTGAAATTTTGAAGTGTTGCCCGATTCGTATCTATGAAAGTGGTATATGTGCAGGATTTCATAATCTCTTCAGTTTTGGATCCTGTTGCCATACGACCGTAAGTATTTTCTAAAGTTTAGAAGTGTTAGAAAATGATTATACAAGCATAAAAGACAATACATTTCTATATTTGGATCAATTTTGCTCAACTTTACATTACAAGACGATTAGATCCAGCGATAGTAACAAGCTTCCAGCTACAGGCTAAAGGGGATATTCAATATACATTGACAATACATAATTTCATTCCAGTCTCTTCACATAAACACCATTTGTCGCCACAAAGCTAATCCTGTACATGGGACATAGAATATTATAAAATTTCCAAATTGCATTTGGCTTGTAACGTTTGGAAGATTGATTATCTTTTAATTGCTTGAGAAATAAATTGTGGTACCTGACAGATATATAATTTAGTACTTTTTTCAGCTCGCTTCTGGGAAACAAATACCCATAACTATTTTCTGTATACCTTGCATGGGTGGCGAAATGTTTGTAGATTCGGGTAAAAACGCTTTAGGAGTTCCTGGTTGCTTAATTATATAGAAATTTCGATGATGGGGATTTCTACGAAAAGTTGCAGCTAATAAGGAATCGAAGCAAACCTATATTTAAGCAATGTGGGATATTACCAACCACAATACATTTAAGTGAGATAAAAGCAATTTTTCGTAGTAAGTACTAACGTGTTTGTCATTAAGAATCATCATATAATTTATCGAATGTGGCCACATCTCTCTTAAGCAAGATTGTTTTTCGTCCGTGATAAAACATAAAACTCAAAAAGGGCTTATGAAAAACTATGAAAATAAAGGGTAGATAGAGAAAAATTAAAACCCGAGAGGCTGCTTCCACCTGGTCGTGGCGGTAACGGGGGTGAACAACGGTTCGGCCTCCTGGAGGCTGCGTTGTACCGGGCGTTGCGAGGTTCCCCTTCGGGGAGATCCGGGATGCTCGTCCACTGAGGATGCTTCAGTATTTTGTCCGAATTAGGGGTTCGTCTGCAGAGACTAGATACCAAAGCTATAGGCGAACAGGGGGTAGCTCGGCCTTAAGCTTGACTGTCAAAACTGTTAGGCGAACGAGTGAGTTCGATCTACTCTTTTACTGCTGATTTGCGAGATATTTAAACAACGTTCGGCCGTTATTTTCATGGCCTACGTCGCAGTGGGGATCAATTATTTATTTTCAATGGTCGTCATAGTAGTGGGAATCAGTTCACTACGTATTATTAAAATGTTTATTAAAGTTTTTCCAGCAGTCGGCAGGAATGATTTGATCGGCATCGTTGTTGTAGCTGACCCAAATCCATACATTTTGATACAAAACTGGGTTCTAGTTGCGTGCAGGTAAAGCTGGTAAAATGGTGTTACCTTTATAGCCGGTGATCAGTTATGGACAGCGTTGCGTAATTCGGTGATTCATGTGCTTGGAAGTGCAAGCAGTTTAACGGTTCGTTTCCAATTGTCGTATCTTTTTGTTTCAGAGAACTGAGAGTTTAAATTAAAGGAAAATAAAAATCCTGAAATAATTGAAAACTAGGCCAGTTTTACTATTTACTGGTCGCTGTTATGGTCAGGAGTGTCTGGATTGCTGGGGATTGGGAGTCATTTATGTCATATGAGAAGAGTTTAGGTCATACGTCTCGATGAATACAATTTCAGTCGTCTTTAACATGAGAACAGACAGTGTTTACAGCTGCTCAC
The DNA here is from genome assembly GCA_940337035.1 of Agriotes lineatus. Taxonomy (NCBI): domain Eukaryota; kingdom Metazoa; phylum Arthropoda; class Insecta; order Coleoptera; family Elateridae; genus Agriotes; species Agriotes lineatus. The sequence continues at coordinate 31,569,831 of OW679200.1, read as the reverse complement.
TATCGCTTAGATACTGATTTTTCGTCCTTTGGTCCGCGGAAGGTATCTACTGAGATTTACCCCATCCGCCACTTGGGGACGCATTTTTTAGGGGTTAAGAGAATCCCCCAAAAGTATGCAATAGTTAAGCTCTGTTCATTATATATGTTGTCCGTTAAAGCATACCCTGTTACAGTCCTACCTTACTAGCTTGAAAAACAAATCTTCGTGGGGAAGCAAACCAAAACCGATCATTTTAAGCTTGTCCACAATTTTACTGACTTGTAATCGGACGAGGTTAAAGCTACATAACGGCTGCTTTTTTCTCTTCTTCCCCGATCAAAAGTCACAAAAGGCCTCTCCACTGGCAGGTATTAAATGCTCATTCGGAATGCCACCCGACCCATCCCACTCGTCCTGGCAATTTCGATAGCCACCACTTGTTGCCTGTTGGATAATATCTGACGCAAACTGGGAATATTCTCGGCAGCCGGTTATTTTCGAATATTGCCAGTGTTGTGACGGCTATTTCAGTCGCAGTTTGATCTCGGGCAAGGCGCGGACGGACTTACAGTGACAAAGTGCGCTATCCGCGGCAGCGGAGAAATAAATAATCAGGTGAAGGACCTCGCGACCAAGAAAGGTGTAATTCGGAGATGAATTATGGCCCGTGCCCCGGCGAATTGAATTGGTAAGGTCAGGTGCAACGCGAATTGCGCAATTAATCCCGCACTTTCGCGGGCCTAATAGATGTACCGCTAGGAGTGATTGTTTGTATGGTGAATCTAAATTGAAGGATGTTCGAAAAGGGAAATTGAGGTTGTGTGGGAGGCGATCGTAGACACGGCGACCTAAAAAAACCTCGAAAAATTTGAGAAATAGTGTAATGGCAGTAGTCATTCTGTTCGTTATCGCGAACTGTTTTTATTTGCGCTAATAAACCAAACTTGAATAATTGCATTTGTATAACGAAGCCGATTTAATCACGAACGTTTAATCAATAAAATCCCATAAAGGTGAAGGTAAATCCAAGTAGAGAATTGGCCTATTCAGGATATAATTATAATCCAAACCCTAGTGGCAATAAAACAATATTTATTTATTGTTTCGTATGGATATTACGGGGCACCCAGAATACGATTAAGATTTAAATTTAGATTCGCATTTATTAAACCGATTATGCGATATCACTTAAATGTATAAAACAATCGTTTCTTGTGCTATGGTCGTTAATACGCAGAAAGGCTTTAAATTATATTTAATAATTGGGGAGATTAACTTTGCTATCAATCAGTTGATTGGAAGAAAGTGTTTGAGTAAAAATTATCCGGGAAGAATATTTGGTCGTTATTGTTTAAATTTAAATAGATCTGACCTTCAATTATCGATATTCTAATGGTGCTTCTGTTCAGCTCCACGTTGTAACTTTAAACTGAAATTGTACTTCTGTTCAGCCCCTTTTGCTGGGTGTCGAGCTGAAACGGCGTTTGTTCACCCTTCGTGAACACATTAAATTTGTATTTCTTCTACGCCTTAATATTCAAATAATTATTTGCTCATTTTATCCCAAGCTCAGTGAACCACTATTTACCAAAACAGAAATCTGGTTCCCTCTTGTAGTGTAGTCGAACTGAAACTGACTTTAAATAATGCACAAGAAAAACCAACTTGTTTACATTATCTTTGACTTCAAAGCAAAAATAAGAAACATATTAAAACACAAGGAAAACATAACTCAAATCAAAGGAAATCAAATAAAAGCTAGAATTAGTTCCTAGTAAAATCTACGTACAAGAGAGCTGAGTGTACTCGCAACATATGCATAAATAGCGTTAAAATAATTTTATTTTAACAAAACCTATTGTAAAAATTGCCAATACTTATTTGAGTCCGGTCGTGTTTGCAAAAGCTCTCACTGAACGCAATCTTATCAAAAATTTTACCTAGAACACTGATGTATACCTTTGGATTCAGCACGTCTTCAATTGCATCATTGCTCTGAACAGTACAAAGCATGTCGCTTGTGTGAATGACATCACAGCTCGTGACAAAATAAATGGCCCTTTTGTTGGAGGTGTAAATAAACGTCTTCAAACAGACGCTTAAAAATATAGCGCAAAATTGTGTACTCACCGGTACACTCGAAAAACGCGTGTTTGCTGCACCTTAAAACTGCGTGCAGCTTACGATTTACAGCAGGTTTTGCGCCGCTTCTAGTTATTTCGTCTCAGCGCGACTTGCATAATGCGCTTGGGCAAGAGTCGCCCGCAGGTTCGTATACATACATACATATAAAAATGCAAGTTGGCTTGGACTTCAACTGTGGAAACAAACACCACCGGCGAGGAATCCAAGCTGACTCGTTACAATATGTAGTAGTTATCTGTGCGTTCATTCCTTGCGCATTTTGTCTTCTTCAAATTTCTTTTAGTCACACCTTTTTCGGTTCATTGTAGGTATAATTCAACCTAGCATTTCGTTTAATTCTTCTATCTGAATAAATATGGCAATACATATTATCGTCGTTATTAGAGATTAGTTAGGTTTTCACTATCTTTATACTACTTCCTCCAATTTAATTCTAGAAACACGCCCTTGGTAGCTAAATTGAACAACTGCAGTGATAATATCACCTTATCTTACTCCAAGCGTTAGAGTTGGTTCTTCTGATTTAATTTGGCTATACTTTTTTTGTATAATTTCTGTATATCGGTAATTAACTGTGGCTTTCTTAAAGTCCATGAAAACCCTCCATGTGGTATATTATATTCAATGACTTTTTCTGTATGTGGCACTTATATCGGTGTGTTAGTTTGTCCGCAATCCTCGCTGCTCTCTATTTTCGTAAATATCAAAGTTCTTTCGAATCTACGAGGGTTACGACAATTCTCCGTTGCCGATTAGTCGTCGCCGATTCGCTATAGGTACAATTCCTAATCAGAACATTCGCCGTCGGCGGATAATGAATACAAATATTATTTTCAATTCAGTGTAAATAAAATAAAATTTCAAGAAATTCTTCGAAAAGCAACTGCATCATTTAGAGAGGTTTTTGAATGACTAAAACTCAAGACAGAGATAAACTGGTTATTAAAAATCACCAGCCATAAATTTACAGATTATTTCTCTATAATTTACGCATTTAAAAAATAGAGCTTTTCGCGGCGAATCGGGGGCCGATGGCGAATCGTGCAGACGCCTACGGCGAATCGGCGATGGCGAATGGACGATGGTGAATCGGCGACAGCCCATTGACGACGACGAATTGTCCCATTCTCTGATTATGATTGGCACGAACAATATAGATTTGAAAAAGTAACCTGATTGATCGATATTGTCTCAGCCTTCAGTTATTTCACCTCATTCTTTCATCATTTCGGTTACTAATATATAGGGTCAGATTTGAATGTGGTGGCCATTGCATCGGCAAGCTGTCGACCAGGATATTCTCGATTGCTTACATTGCTTACAACATCAACTAACGTAAGAGTTAGCTTGGCAGTATTTATTATTGTTGTAGAAAGATGAAGAAGGGCTGTCCAAATCTAAGAGCAGCAGCAATTTATTGTAGACTTAGTAATGTTAACATCTCATTAATAGTTCTGGCAGCAGTTTCTACTTCATTAGAATTTCTTAAAGCGGCTTTTATCTGATTTAAAGAAAATCTGAATTTGAATAAAATTTGAATTTGAATAAATTAAAAAGAAAGTAAAACTAATTGATTCACATTTTGAACCCAAAGAGATTACCGAGGAAATTTCTAAAATATAGGAAACTTTCACTTGTGTTGATATAGTTATGATAAATTTTTGGTGTTTTTAAAAACGTTGTCAGGCTATTTTATTAAAATTAAAAGTTGAAAGTATGTCGGCGCTTTCCATAATTTTAAACAAGCTGATCTTAACTCTAAGATAAATATTAATTTGAGAATGTTATGTAATTGCATTAGAATTAATTTCAGGGTCTTGAAAAATACAAAGTAACTGGAGTAAGGTGAGCGAGTTGCCTTTATTTGTTTTTTGAATAAATCAAGCTGCTTCTAGGACGATCTTCCCCAAAATATTTTTTTAATAAAAATGTAATAAACGCGAATTGCAACTTTGAAGAAATTAAAGTGAAAATATGATTTGAATTTAGGGATTCAAATGAATGACGTGGCGGCTAAACTTTTGATGCCTGGATTAATCGACTCCCATAGCCGAAGTTAATTAAAAGCGTACCTGCATCCCATTAATAAATTATTTGACTCGTAATGACTCCTCTCTTGGCTCGGACACCTGTCCTGTGCGTTGCTGATTGAATTGCAAATCGATTTCGGTTTGGCTCGTCTTGTATTTGTTGCAAACAGATTTAGGAAAGGCCCGAACGCCAACGGTTGCTGTTCTGCCAGGTATTTAAATCGTGACGGGTTTTCGCCGATTTTTGCAACCGCCAACAGTCGGTAGAATTTGCATAGCCGGCTGATACGTGCTTTTCGTCATAACAGTAGCCGTGGGCCCAGCGAAAATTGTTGCTGCTCGCGATTTACAACAATTATATGGAGCTTCTTTCTCACAAACTGTCCCAATGCGACGTAATCAATGCATTGCAGAAAGCCCATTGTTCGGACCGTACGGTTTTAGCAATAATATTCGTGATAGCGATAAAGCTTTACAAGCGAACATTAAAAATCCATGAAATCGTCGCCCATAACGGGACTTATCGTCAAGTAAATTTGATGATTTATTCTGTAGTTATTTCGTTATACTGATATTTATGTCATGCTTTCCACACCAGACATTTTCTTTAAACTCAATACAGCTCCTGAATGGAACGGTATCGAATCTTTGCCTCGTCTCCTAGCAGCAAACTAAATGAAGTTTGATGTTCTAGCAATGCCAGTCATAATTGCCATTATGTCGATGCTATCGATACATGGACAGTCGCCCTCCTAAAACCTACATTAGTAGGCCACAGGCCAATATTTCGTCCACTCGATTTGATAATGTGTAAGCAGTTTAAATCCACATCGCGTTTCTCCTGCCTTAGAAAGCACGACTTAAATGCACATCCTAAGTAATATGAGCAATAAACATGCTGAGAGAGTCGTTTCAGATATGGGATTAGTGTTTATGGTAGCGTCCTTCACCTCGATAGTCGAAATATCTGTCACCTTGGTGTGAACCACGAGCTGGAAATTTCTACAATTTTTAGTTGTTTGATTACTCCCCATTTCGATGTTGTTGAGAAACGCTCCTTTAGTTGTATCAACTCAAATAGTGCAGGTTTGGACGTCGGTTGTTTCCTGTAAGTTTGTTGCTTCGAAGGTTATTTTCGACACTAAAGCTCTGTGCACATGTTTACTTAAATACTCACCTGTTGCGTATTGGTGTATTGTATCACCGTTGCGTATCATTTAGTGATACTAGACGGTGTGCGATTCTTTCTTCTTAAGCGTATTATCACTGCGTATCCGTGTTAAAATAGAGACCACGAAATTACTCTTCTTCTTCCATAAGCTAGGAATTTTTTCCTGTTTGCTTGGCCTTCCTATTCAGTTGACGATGAGGATTAGCCCTGAGCCCATCTCTTCGGCGGTCGTCCTGGTGGTCATCTTCCCACCGGCCGTTCTGTTTTACAAATTCAAGCCAGTCTTTCTTGGTCCATTCGCTTTACATGATCGTTCGTTCCACTCTCTTCTTTGTCCATTTTACTACGTCTTGTAGGGAGATGTATGGTGGATTAACTTTATTGGCCGACTTAAATTTCACTAGGATGCAACCCATCTGATTTTGAGTTTGTGTTATCTTCAATTTGGGTCGAATATTTCTGAAAAAGACGGATACGTGTGCAGTGGGGTAACAACACGGCACCCCGTCTACACCTCTTCCGCCGAGTACCGTATGGTACCTTTGATGTGATGACGAAAAACCTACCAAAGGCCGATCAAGTCCGTTGCATTTCTTTGTATCACAATTAAATACTAGCAGCTTAAAGCTGGGTACGCACTTGTTGCGTATCCACGTATCGTATCACCGTTGCGTATCGGATTGTGATACAAAGAAACGCAATAGACTTGATCGGCCAGTTGTCGGTTCTTCGTCGTCACATCAAAGGCACAAAAAAGAAAAAGCGCCAAAACACCTACACCATTTATCGAAGAGGCTAAAGCAAATACATACTATAAAGCCGTGTACGCAGTTTTGTACGCACCTAACCGTATCAAATTGTGATACAAAGAAACGCAATGAACTCGACCGGCTACTTATCGGTTTTCATCGTCACATCAAAGGTACAAAAAGCAAAAAACGCCAACATCATACCATGCATCAAAGAGGCTAAAGCAAGGTACATACTGTAAAGCTGGGTACGCACTTGTTGCATCGTTGCGTATCTAATTGTAATACAAAGACACGGAATGAACTCATTTGGCTATTTGTCGGTTCGTCGTCGTTACATCAAAGGTACGAAAAAGCAAAAACGTCAATAACGCGTACAGCTGGTATCAACGACTATAAAGCCAAGTATCAGTGTGGCTCGGCAAACGTTTTACCGTTACGTATCAAATTGTGATACAAAGAAACGCAGTGGACTCGAACAGCACCTTGTCAGTTTCTTATCGTTACATTAAAGGTACAAAAAAGTATTAACGCCAATAACACCTACACCATGTATCAATGAGGCTAAAACCAAGGTACTATAAAGCTGGGTACGCACTTGTTGCACCGTTGCCTATCTAATTGTGGTACAAAGAAACGCAATGAACTCAATCGGCTATTTGTTGGTTTGTCGTCGTTAAATCAAAGGTACGAAAAAGCAAAAACGTCAATTACGTCTACACCATGTATTAACGACTATAAAGCCAAGTAAGTATCAGTGTGGACCGGCAAACGTTGCACCGTTACGTGTCAAATAATGATACAAAGAGACGCAGTGGACTCGAACAAGTTTTCAGTTTCTTATCGTTACATTAAAGGTACAAAAAAGTATTAACGCCAATAACACCTACACCATGTATCAATGAGGCTAAGACCAAGGTACTATAAAGCTGGGTACGCACTTGTTGCACCGTTGCGGATCTAATTGTGATACAAAGAAACGCAATGAACTTAATCGGCTATTTGTGGGTTCGTCGTTGTTAGATCAAAGGCACGAAAAAGCAAAAATGTCAATAACGCATACTACACAATGTAACAACAAGTATAAAGCCAAGTATCAGTGTGCATCGGCAAACGTTGCATCGTTACGTGTCAAACTGTGATACAAAGAAACGCAGTGGACTCGAACAGCCAGTTGTCAGTTTCGTATCGTTACATTAAAGGTACAAAAAAGTATTAACGCCAATAACACCTACACCATGTATCAATGAGGCTAAAACCAAGGTACTATAAAGCTGGGTACGCACTTCTAGCACCGTTGGGTATTTAATTGTGATACAAAGACACACAATGAACTTAATCGGCTATTTGTGGGTTCGTCGTCGTTACATCAAAGGCACGACAAAGCAAAAACGCCAATAACGCATACACAGTGAATCAACGAGTATAAAGCCAAGTATCAGTGTGGATCGGCAAAGGTTGCATCGTTACGTGTCAAAGTGATACAAAGAAACGCAGTGGACTCGAACAGCCAGTTGTCAGTTTCGTATCGTTACTAAAGGTACAAAAAAGTATTAACGCCAATAACACCTACACCATGTATCAATGAGGCTAAAACCAAGATACTATAAAGCTGGGTACGCACTTGTTGCACCGTTGCGTATCTAATTGTGATACAAAGACGCGCAATGAACTTAATCGGCTATTTGTGGGTTCGTCGTCGTTACATCAAAGGCACGAAAAAGCAAAAACGTCAATAACGCATACTACACAATGTAGCAACGAGTATAAAGCCAAGTATCAGTGTGCATCGGCAAACGTTGCATCGTTACGTGCCAAACTGTGATACAAAGAAACGCAGTGGACTCGAACAGCCAGTTGTCAGTTTCGTATCGTTACATTAAAGGTACAAAAAAGTATTAACGCCAATAACACCTACACCATGTATCAATGAGGCTAAAACCAAGGTACTATAAAGCAAAAACAAAAATGTCAATAACACCTACACAATGCATCAACAAAGTTAAAGCCAAGATACAGTAAGGATGAGTACCCACTTGCTGGTTATCTACGCAATGCAATACCTTTGTGTATCAGTGTGGATCGGAAAACGTTCCACCATTACGTGTCAAATTGTGCTACAAAGAAACGCAGTGAACTCGATCGCTGTTTGTGGGTTCTTCGTCGTTACATCAAAGGTACAAAAAAGCAAAAACGTCAACAACACACCATCTATCAAAGAGGCTGAAAGAAGGTACTATAAAGCTGGGTACGCACTTGTTGCACCGTTGCGTGTCAAATTATGATACAAAGCAACGCAACGTCGTACATCAAAGGTCCGAAAAAGCAAAAACGTCAATAACACCTATACCATGTATCAACGACGATAAAGCCAAGGGTGGGTACGCACTTGTTCATCTACATACACATTGCATCAAATTTGCGTATCATTGTGGGTCATCGGCAAATGTTGCACGGTTACGTGTCAAATTGTGATACAAAGAAACGCAGTGGATTCGAACAGCCAGTTGTCAGTTTCGTATCGTTACATTAAAGGTACAAAAAAGTATTAACGCCAATAACACCTACACCATGTATCAATGAGGCTAAAACCAAGGTACTATAAAGCAAAAACAAAAACGTCAATAACACCTACACAATGCATCAACAAAGATAAAGCCAAGATACAATAAGAATGAGTACCCACTTGCTGGGTATCTACGCAATGCAATTCCTTTGCGTATCAGTGTGGTCGGAAAACGTTCCACCATTACGTGTCAAATTGTGCTACAAAGAAACGCAGTGAACTCGATCGGCTGTTTGTGGGTTCTTCGTCGTTACATCAAAGGTACAAAAAAGCAAAAACGTCAACAACACACCATCTATCAAAGAGGCTAAAAGAAGGTACTATAAAGCTGGGTACGCACTTGTTGCACCGTTGCGTGTCAAATTATGATACAAAGCAACGCAACGTCGTACATCAAAGGTCCGAAAAAGCAAAAACGTCAATAACACCTATACCATGTATCAACGACGATAAAGCCAAGGGTGGGTACACACTTGTTCATCTACATACACATTGCATCAAATTTGCGTATCATTGTGGGTCATCGGCAAATGTTGCACGGTTACGTGTCAAATTGTGATACAAAGAAACGCAGTGGATTCGAACAGCCAGTTGTCAGTTTCTTATCGTTGCATTAAAGGTACAAAAAAGCATTAACGCCAAGAACACCTTGCCGTTTGTCAATGAGGGTAAATCCAAGGTCCTATAAAGCTGGGTACACACTTGTTGCACCGTTGCGTATCAAATTGTGATACAAAGAAACGCAATGAACTCGAAAAAGCAAAAACGTCAATAACGCCATGTATCAACAAGTACAAAGCCAAGATACATAAGGGTGGCTACGTACTTGTTGCGCATCTACGCATTGCATCACCTTTGCGTATCAGTTTGGATCGGCAAACGTTGCACCGTTACGTGTCAAACTGTGATACAAAGAAACGCAGTGGACTCGAACAGCTAGTTGTCAGTTTCTTATCGTTGCATTAAAGGTACAAAAAAGCATTAACGCCAAGAACACCTTGCCGTTTGTCAATGAGGGTAAATCCAAGGTCCTATAAAGCTGGGTACACACTTGTTGCACCGTTGCGTATCAAATTGTGATACAAAGAAACGCAATGAACTCGAAAAAGCAAAAATGCCAATAACGCCATGTATCAACAAGTACAAAGCCAAGATACATTAAGGGTGGCTACGTACTGCGCATCTACGCATTGCATCACCTTTGCGTATCAGTGTGGATCGGCAAACGTTGCACCGTTACCTGTCAAACTCTGATACAAGAAATGTCAGTGGACTCGAACAGCTAGTTGTCAGTTTCTCGTCCCATCAATGGTGCAAAAAAGCAATAACGCCAATAACACCTACACCATGTATCAAACAGGCTAAAGCCACGTTACTATAAAGCTGGGTGTGCACTTGTTGCACCGTTGTGTATCAAATTCTGATACAATGGAACGCGACGAACTCGATTGGATTTTTATCAGTTTATTTCCAAATTAAAGGTAAAAAAAAGAAAAAAGTCAATAACGCCTAACCCCATGTATCAACCAGGATGCAGTCAAGATACTAAAAAGCTGGGCACGTACTGGTCGCACCGTTGCGTATGAAATTTTGACACAATGAAAAGCAATGAAATTGATCGGCCATTGGTCGTTTTTCCGTCTTCACATCAAATAGACAAAAAAGCAAAGACGCCAATAACACCTACGCCATGTATCAGAGCCGAAACCAAGAGACCATAAAGCTGGGTAGAAACTTGTTGTACCGTCGCGTATCATATTGTGATATAAAGAAACGTAACAAACTCGATCGAGAAATTGTCGTTTTTTTTGTCGTCACATTAAAGGTACCAAAAAACAAAAACGTCAATATCACCTACACCAACTACGAAAGAGGATAAAGCCAAGAAATTATAAAAGACTGGTTACGCATTTGTTGCATATTCGCGTATCGTATCACTGTTACATATTAGTGTGGATCGACAAACGTTGCGTTTGCGTGTCAAATTGTGATACAAAGAGGCATAACGGACTCGATCGGCCATTTTCCGGTTTTTCGTAGTCTCATAAGAGGTACGAGAAACCAAAAACTTCAATAACATCTACACCGTGTATCGTGCATATTGACTGCATCAATTAATACCTTTTTGAAGCATTTAAATGCCCTGCCATTGTATAGTATTAGCTTTATCATTTGTTTTTATTAAGTTACGCATACATAATGCATGTTATAAAAAATAAAGTGGAACATATAGTTTAAAAAGAAATTCTGGGAAATTTATGTTAATCTAATTACCAATGGTGTTGTAATTACTGGAGGTTTTTTTTTGACATATTTTTAAAAATAAAAATCAAAACATGTATTGACTTTTGTTTCACATATTTTGAAGAGGTTGAATGCTCTATCATAGAATCTTTTAGTTGATCAGTTGTTTTAGCTAACATATATCTTTGGATCTTTTGCTCTAATTGAAGGGTATGGTGTAGAAGGCAACGTGAAGTTTACATAATTCTTAGAAAACAGAAAAACGTTCTCAGTTTTCTCAAAAGTATGTAAACTGCACGTTGCCTGTTCTTACACCAAGCCCTTCAATAATTGGACATATATGCAATATGAAAAAACAACATCCACACCTCCTCTAATAAGTGTGAAATTGCTTTATTTTGTTCCGGCTATGAATTATCTAGTGTACTTTGTATATTAATTCATTACAGTCAGATTATTTTCTGTTATCTTGCAATGGTCTTCATATTCCCATTAATGCTTGTTGTTTTCATTTTTATGTTTCTTCTACAATTTGTAACGTGTAGGCTGATATACAACATGGGTGTTTTTAAAATGTAAACGTGAAGAAATCTTTTGTTCCCATACGCCCGTTTTGATTAACTTATCAGATTAACGTGATGCAACAACTGCTCTTCATGTGACTTTCTAATTGTTTGACTATTACCTGATCATTGCAAGAGCAACATGTAATTTTAGGAATAACCATAACACCTGGCTGTTGAAATCATAGCAAATTCTTGGACATTTTGCAATGTCCAACCGTTGAGTTTGCACTGCTACCAGGTCGGTTTCTGTGTCAATAGCTGCTGCAGGCTTCTGCAATCAACGTACATTTTGTGTACTTACACTTGTATTTTGTTTAAGTTTTTAATATATAGCTACAATTAGAGTTAGTAATGATCTAGGGCCAGCCTAATATAATCAAATAATCGCCAACAACCATTGTTCGTGCTTTATTGTCCCATGGCTATAATCAAATAGCGAAAACTGCACGTTACGCAATGGCCTGTGTGCACTATCTATGCTCGCGATTTGCCCATCGCCCTGGAAGGAATGCGCGACGATGACGAATTCTCAACAATGTGTCTTTTTCAGATGGAGCAGTGGGAAGAGGCGAACTAATTGCGGCAATCGCACGCACGGACAGCCCTAATTAGTATAACAGAGCTTGTGATAAAAAACCAAGGTGAAGTCATTCATGGCTGGAGCGCTGTCGACGTAACTTTCAAAAAACGTGCAGCCATAAAAACTCACGCACTGGTTAGACAATAACACCTTAGCCGATCTCAAGGCGAACGGATTAGTAAAAGTTCGAGCACCTGCTGGAGTACGAATTTCGTGCAACGAGTGCGCGGCGGCGATTCGGATGAGTTTTCCATGAAAATGTTCGACAACCTTATAACGCGCATCACCAGCCCCAACGCCCGCAGGCGGCACACCTACCACTGCCCGGAGGTCCACTCCGACCCCGAGGATAACGAACCCGTAACCCCCAGGAAGCCTCGGATCCTCGAAAGGCGGCGGAAAGGGCGGCGGCTCGTCGAGCTGGGGCTAAGGCAGGCGAGGAGTCTGGGACGACTAGATGGAATCAAAGAGGTGAGTCATGTTTTCCTTATTTCAGTATCTTGGAATAGCACCCTGTTAGGGAATATTACGTGTGTTTGACATGTTAACTCGGTAATTATTATAGTTCTGCATAGAAAAAATACAAGAAAATGATATGTACATCTATTAGTTAGGAGCGAGGACTACGCAACCTCTACATTCTTTACGAGAATTACGTGAAAGGAGAACATAGTTGGCTGATGTATCATATTAAATAGCTAATTTTCATTTGCAATTAAGACAGAAGATTTAGGATTTGTGTATGAGCCATAACTTTTCTATATTTGTGGTAGTTGGTGGAGTTAGGTACTGCACTACTTCTTCTTCTACCTTAGGTGTAGTTCCCTTTTTCCACTAAATTAATTCATTTCATACAAATATATACAGGGTGAGCACCTTAAAAAAATAAAATTTTTGGGTTAATTTTGAGATAGAAGGAAGTAATAACTTTCACATAGGGCAGGCTTTACATTCGCCGAAAATAAGACTCAACCGATACAGGCTAATGTCACAACAGAATAAAAACGTTTCAACAGTAAGACCGTTCTGTTCAGAGGCGCGCCCCGCACTTGTTTCTATAAGGCTTGATGGCGCAGTTGCGGCGGGTTCAAACCCCAGCGGGATATATTTTTTTTTAATTTGCAAGTTGATCTAATTCGGGCGAGGGAAGTTCTGGGTAAAGCCTTTTACAGATTTTTATCATGTGTTATCGTTTCTACTACGTTTTCATTTTCTGCCTTATTTTTCATCGTTTTACCTCTATGATTCTATTTAGTTGTTATCATCGGCCCTTTACATTCTGGCAATTTGCATGCTTGAGCCTTGGAGACACTTCCTTTGGTTTTGCTTACATTCGTTTTTAATGCTTTTCGTGATCCTGGTTCTATGAACATTTCAGTTTGAATTAGCTGAGCCTCGCACCATTTCTGTTTATACCTTTTTCGGCCCGTGTTAATGTCTTTCTAAGATAAATGTTAATCATTTAGCTGAAAGTGTGTTCCCTTATCCAATTCATCTACCTTCGCGTTTGTGCCTTCGTGTAATTTTGACCGTTTGATCTCGCTATTTCATAGTGTATCGCCTTCTGCCGGTTTCTGGCAGTTTATCATTACTTGATTTGCTTGACGCATTTTAGCGAGTGCAGAAGCGAACCTGGCCAAAGTGCTTGTCCCACGGACGCGGGTGCGGTTGTTATCTTTTCCCCCTCTCGTGAGTGGCTCTCTAGTTCATCTGCGCTTTGTGCGTTCGATCCCCTTAGATGCAACGTGGCATTATGACCTTTTAATAAGTTAAGTTAGTTTAGTTAGGTTAAGTGTGGACAAAGTGTGTGCACTCTACGGGCTGCTGTCCGTTAAACATTTGAAATTGCCTCCTTTACTCGGCCAGGACTCTCTTAAAACACGTGCAGACAATAAATAATTGCCCAGTATTCGAAGGCTGTTTTATAATCGACAGAAGCTCTGTAAATGGAAAGTTGTATTCTATTTTTCTATTAACTTTTTAGAGTCACCAGTACTGAAACCTTTACGATATGGCATTGATTCTATACTAATCAATAGTTCTCTAGCTTACCAGTGTTAACACTCCAGTATATTCATATTTTTTATATATGTATTCAACCAACACTTACTATTTTCATCCACTTTGTGTTCTCACCGCATGCTAATTTTCTGTTCGCAGAATCAGGAAAGTATCGTCTTCGTAAACAATTAGCTGAACGTTGAAGTCAGTAGATAATAGCAAATTATTAATTTGTTAAGAATAGCACAGGTCCAAGCATGGCGCCTTGGGACACCTCACATGTTATAATTTCAAGGGAGCTTCGCGCCTGATTGAAGTTAACTAATCATTTTTAAAACATATGCAGTTTCTCGTGATTTTTCAACTTGTTGAGAAATATTGTATGTATGACCTACTTTATCAAACTCCTCGAGGTTACTAATTGCGCTCCTTTGTTCCGTGTTATGTCGTTATGTGTAATAACGTTACCGAATGTAACATAAATTTAATATTGCTTCCTTAATTCATCAGGCCATCGCAAAAAAAACCAACATCAATAGGTACTTACGCTTCAATTCCAACCATTATACAACGACAGGTGTTGAGCAGTCTACGATGGATAGCTTGTTGTTTAATTTTTTGCATAGGGAAATGCCCAGTAAAACCTCATGAACTTCTTCCCATTGAACAAATAATGTTCGAGAGGCCATATCTCGCTGCAGTTAATTAACTTTCCAATAGTTTCACCCATTCATGGTACGTGAGATGCGGGGAAGAATCGAAAGCAGACGCGAGTCCAGTAGGAGATAGTCTTGCAGAGAAAATCTCGTGGAAAACAATTCCATTACCAGCGGAATGATTCAATTAAGTAAGGCACTCTTTCTCTCGCTTGATTGTACGTCACGTATCTCCGGATTTCTTGAGCCGATAATGGGTTATTATAGACACGACGTTAGAGGAAATTAATAGGCAAACCAAGCCTATTCATGATTGCCTTAAAAAGGCGTGCTTTCCTTTGTAATTAATATTTCTTGTGCTTTATTAACAAAGCGCCCTCTGTTGGTGGTCCCGCGCTTTTTTCCCGGCTATCCTTCCAGGTACGCTCATTATCTGGGCACGTAAAAAACGGATTTCGCCTCGTCCTACGTCAGTGGACCCGAAATGGGCGCCGATAATTGCGCACTTAGCGCTAGACGCAAAAACTAATAACTCCCCAGCGATCTAATCTTCCGTCGTTATAACTGTTCGTCCAGGTTTGACACTTTGGAAAAACAAATAGCAGAGTCTGTTTACACTTACAATTTTATCGGACACGTGGCTGCGGCCAAAGGTGCTTAACTCTGATCGGGGCTACGCTAACTGTGCCCCATTGTTTACTAAATATTCGTAATTGCGTTTGACTGACGCTGCGGGCCGGTGGGTGTGAGCCTGCCATAAAAGAACTAGTTCTTCCTTATTTGAACTAATATTTCTATGCGATCCGGTCTAAGGCCGGTACTGTTACTTCGAGTAGCACAATGAGATCTGCTCAGGACTTAGTATCGTGCCTAATTTAGAGGTTCTGCCCAATCAGCCGAAAATGGTAGCAAAGTATGCCACTTACGGTGGAAGTGTGGAGAAAGATGAAGAATACGTTTAATTAAATGAAATCGTTCGAAAAGAACGTAATACGTCCCTTGAAAAGGAGTGGAATGTGGGATGTCATCATCCCTACGCACATATTCTCTCATGGTTAAGGGAATTTCTTGCTCACCGCCAACAGGTTGTTAAAATCAACAACTACCTTTCAAATATCATTGAAGTAACGTCTGGGGTGCCACAAGGATCCCATCTTTCTCCAGTGCTATTCAACTGTTTCATCAATGATATAACCGAGATATTTTCCTTCTCGGAAGTGTTGTTATTCGCTGATGACTTAAAAATGTATGCACCCATTTCCTCAATAGAAGATTGTACCAGAATGCAAATGGATATTAACCGGCTTTACAATTGGTGTAATAATAACATGATGTCCCTTAACATCGACAAATGTAAATCAATTCGTTTCCATCGTATAAAAAATCCCATTCATTTTAATTACTCTATAAATAACATTATCTTACCTACTGTTCATAATATTGTAGATTTGGGTGTCACTTTTGACTCAAAACTTGACTTTGATCAGCATATAAGTAATATTATCAACAAATCTTTGAAATTAATGGGGTTTATACGACGGAATACTGCTGATTTTATTAATTCTAATAGTATCAGAAACATCTATTGTTCACTTGTACGCTCTAATCTAGAATATGTAAGCTTAATATGGGAACCTTTCTACTTAAGTCATATAAATAGGATTGAAAAAGTTCAAAACAAATTTTTAAGATTTTTAGCGTACAAAAATAATGTTGATTATAATTTAGTACATTCCAATGAGTTACGTGTGATGTATAACTTAGACAGTTTAGAAAAACGCCGTAAAAATCAAGTCCTCTGCTTATTATTTAAAATCTTAAATGGCTCGATGGATTGCGCAACGATTTTGGAAAAAATAAATTTTGTAGTACCTACTAGAGTTACTAGATCAAAAGAACTATTTAAACTTGAATTCCATAGTCAAAATTATGCGCTAAATGCTCCTATACCTAAGCTTCTTAAAATAGGTAATGATTGCGAGATCGACTTCTTCTCCCACTCATATAGTTCTTTTAGAAGTCTTATACGCCAAAATACGAATTAGTAAGATGTGGCACCTTATATTTATGTTCAGATTATTATTTTTTAAGTTAATTGCTTATTATTGCTTATTTATGTAGTATTTTGTATGTATTATCATTATAATTATGTTAATTGCTCATTTCGCTATTGTTGTATCATATGGTATAAATGTTATTATTTATCATGCACTTGTATGTGAAAGAAATGGTCTTTAACCGTTAAATAAATAAATAAATAAATAAAAAATAAATAAATAAATATTAAAGTTATAAGGCAAGAACAAGCGAATTGTTAAATCAAATGTAGGCACATAGATTCGGAATTCGGGGCTAATTTTTTCCCGGATTTAGGTCGGTTTTCATTCATAAATTTACAGGTTGGCGATTTAACCAAAAATGCCGTAAGCCCCGCCCCTTCCGTCTAAGGGTTGTGGATCAGACACATGATACCGGGGAAAGCAAATAGATCAGCGGGCCTTTTCATGTGGCTGCTGGTCGTAAATACAAAACAGCCAGATTCTACAATCAGGCATGCAAACAAGTTGCACGTTGCATCTAGTGGAGTATCTCGTTCAGGAATAATCTTCAGGTGCACCGCCAATGACGTACCTGTAAAACCGTGCAATACCGCATCTAGAGCCCATTAGCCGAATGCTAACTCGATCAATGAGCTCCAACTCATGTCAGTGTGATCTGCATCTACGGTTGCTGCCCCCGCAGAAGACCAACATCACAAGGCATTTGTGAGAAATAATCGTCCCAGGCTATCTAGGTGCACTTCCTGGATCACTGATAAGTCAGGTACTTACCAAGTGAAGGGTTAGCGGTTATCTCGCCGGATGTCTGCCACTCCCAGGCACAGTTGTACTATCAGCGGTAGTGATTAGGCACCAACTCCTCAATAAAATAATGAGCAATGACCCAAATAATAAAGCTCTCAACAATCAATATTAACAGCGAAACAGTGTCCAACTCAGCTTCACCTACGAACTGTGTAGTATACAGTGTATACAACGTTCATTGCAAAGCTACTTACGCAGTAGTAAATATTATAGACCTTATTATATACCACACTTATTTTAATAATAAGATTTATTCAAAGGGTTATAATTATGAAAATACTAATAAATGAGAGACTACAGTATTTCCAAATCTAAAACAAGAGGGTGTTAAAGTAAATATTACAACAAAAGGAAGACAAAAACATTTACCATGACGATCTCAACTGCTTACTGTATTTCGTCATCTCGAGAGCGAATAAGATGGAACGGAAAAATATGATAAAATAGGTCGTCGTTGTCAGTCGTGTTGAAAACATCCCCACTGTGGTGGCATCGATCTCTCCAATTTGAAGAGTTTTAGGCATTAAGACCTAATGGTTGTCTAAGCCGGATTGGGGAATCGCAGTCGGTACAAGTTTTTTGTGATCGTTGCAGTACTGGGGTTTGAACTGAACTACGATATGTAGGAAAGAAAGACAAAGACGGGTCGAAAAAGCCTAAGAAGATGCTCTGAAAACGGGTACGAAAGTAAAATGAAGAAAGTCAGGGCAAGTGATGACCAATCACAAGATAGAAAGATGGGAATTGGAAAAAAGAGCAAACCATAATTGAAGAACTCTTCAACTTTGAAGAAGTCTAATACCGGAAGAAGCTAGAAATACAAAGGATTAAGTAAGTAAATAATTATTTTGGATATAAGTAGGCAAAATTCGAAACGATTTCCAATAGCTGTGAAAGTATTAATGTTGTGTACTCTTCATGCGTTTGCACCGTTATTCTTTGTTTTGATTATTTTATTGGTACCGTTTGCGAGTATCTACAAGTTACCTTAAAAATACCAAACAATTATTCTTTACATTTGTTATTTGGGTATTCTCATTTGGATCTACTATCTACTACTCATAATTTGGTTCTATTTATACAACAAAACTAATTTTTTAAATCCATACCAACACAAAAGTGTCTGATGCTTAAACTTAGGTTTCAAAGCGGTTAATTTAGATCGAAGTGCTGCTGGTTAGAAACGAGGTGCTGCTGTATCGTGCCTGTGCCAGTACCGACACTTTTTGCTTCTGGACGTTGTATTCTAACGATTCTGTGGGAAACATAGCTTATCTCCTAGTTGCTCGGCCAAAAAACGAAATTTACGATTCCTCGATAAGGCTTAAATATGCGCAATTTACCGTGTGAACGGTACAGGTGAGCATCGGCTAAAATCAAGCAGCAGAAAAAAGTCATTTCGCTTGAGTGGTTTAGTTTCACGACTTTTTAATGACGATAATGGGACGGTTACAAGCATTACGCTTAGGATAATTTCTAAAAAGCCGCCTTGCTGTGTTGTCCCCGTTTGCTAGCTATTATTTTGATGTAGATATCAAGCAGGCCTGGGAAATGGACCTTCCTTCTCTCTCGTCGTTGTATATTTTATATATAGTATCGTTTAGGATTGTTATATTTATCAAAAGTATACACAGCGACTAGGCGCTGCCGATTATTTTTTGTAATACTGGTTTAGACGTTTGTTTTTCTCTAATTCTTTGAATTTTTCCTTTACTTTAACCAAGACTAGTAATGTTGGCCTTGAAGGTGCACGTATTGTTTCTTGCTCCAAGGGATGTAAGGAATCCCTAATGTGTTACGATGATTTCAACGTTAGCCTCTATTTTTTGGCTTTATTTACTAACGTTAGCCCTTGGGATCTAGCTCACTTCAGTTTCGCTTTAAAGCTACTTATTGGCTATGTAAATTAAAGGATATAGGTAGTGATGGGCATAACCGGAAATTTTTATAACCGAATTATTTGCATTCGAATCATATTAATAACCGAATGATTATTTGAATAATAATTCAAATCAATTTTGGCTCTCGATTCGTTTCGATTTCACCGGTTGGCGGTTTGCCGGTTGGCGGTTCACCGTCATCTGCATCGGCACCGTAACTTGCAGATAGCAGAGGAACTCAGTTATCGTTAATTATAATAATTCTATAAATGATTTTTATTTGATTTCTAAGGAGTTTAAACCGTTGAGAATAGCTATATCAATACTAACCATAAAGAAATTATAAATATACGAATACAAAGTATCTATTGAATCTATTTTAGTTCCTAAAATTCTCTAGTAGCCACCCTTCCCTTTTCGCTTGCACATCATACCGGTATATTTTAGAATCCATAATTTATCTACGTTCAGCCTTCCGCGGTTCTAAGGACGCACACTTAAAATTTTAAACATCGAAATCCACTTCTTGTCCCACGTTCATATCATATGACGACGGCCCATCCATTATTAAAAATTAAATATAAATCTGTTACGATATTGGAAAATCTTATTTCGCTTTCTGTTTATCCCTTATTAGGCATAATCAACCGCGTTTCGAAGCAAAAATTTAGGCCGTTATAAATTAATACCAACACAGCTTCGGCAAATCTCATACTCAGCAGAGCGTTATCTTTAATGGGAACGGCCCCATAAATTTAACTCGACTGGGAGTCTTAAATGTCTTAATAACATCAACAAGCAGCCGCGAGCCTCACCTGGGCCAATCTAATTACATACGTAGAAAAGGTCTTGACGAATTATTTACAGAATTTCGATCACTCGCAGGTCGCTGAGATACGGCACGTAGTACTTTTCAGGTTGAGGTTATTTTTGATTCGAATACTTGGAACGAAAACCGAGTTACACAGGTTATTTCAATAACCGGATAACCGGTTATTTTTCATTCGAATATAGCCCATCACTAGACATAGGTGGTGTTTCTGCCACAAGGTTATGTTGAGAATTTCAGGTGTCACTTGGATTCTTGCATTTTCTCTCTCCGTATTATGTGATATTTCCTGGTTTTGTGAAGCTTCTTCTGAAAGAGTGATGTGAGTTAAGTAGCTCAGAAAGCTCAATATTTACATGACAAATTAACAATTAAGTGTTGATTTGGTCTGTGATTTTGTAGATTTGTATTCTTCTTGTGATTGTATAAGGTCCTCAGAAAACCTGCGACAAGTCTTCCATTGCTGTACAGTACGTTATGCATTTATCAACAGGAACAACGTTAATACCATATGGACTTTTTAATACTGTGTATTAGAATAACATACAATTGCACTATGAATGATACCTGCTAACTTGTTTGCCATTATAGGCAGGATTTTTAGGGGTGGCTTTGAGCACCAACAGGTCCACACTCACACAATCAAACTAATGGTTTCGTGCAGAACTGGAGATGTAATAGCGAAATGGCCAGCCCACTCGGAGAGAGATGGCAGGTGGAGGAATCCCGTAAATTTAGCTAATCGCTATGAGTAAATGAATGTTTAGAGCGCCATATTATATACGTACCTGATTCATCTCACAGAATCGTGTGGGGTATTCGGGATGCGAGGAAAGATATGTTAAAAAGAAGTACACAGCAAACGAAACTGCCAAGAAAATAATAACAGCGAGCGCCTCAAGCGAGTACTTGGAGCTCCAATTACATTGATAGTTACCGCGGAGTAGTGTTATATTTTGCTGAGTTATATTGATAAGGCGAACAAATTTCGTGAACATATTAACAGTAAAGGACCTTTCATAAAGTTTCCTTTATAACAGAACATACGATCTTTAAACAAATCCAACACGGTGGAGCTAAGGTGTTTTTGCTCCAATAACCAAATTTTCAAGAAAGGAAGATGAAGGCCCAAACGTGCTCTCTCAGTGGGAAGGAAGAGTCTTGAACTTTACGCACGCACACATGCAAAGTCCCACCCATCACAGGCGAGCATAGACCACCTCATTGCTATTCAGAGCTGCTATTAAAGCACACACCTCGCATATGTATTTGCATTATTTTACATGCCGCAATTATATGCAAAAGTGCGCGAGCACATAGTTATTACCGCACATATCGTAGGCCAGGCCGAGATGGGTAACTGTACCGCACAGGTAAAAACGGCAATTCTGCCAATTAATAAATGGTACTCGAGCGTTTAATGCTTCCGTAACAGATAAGCTGCAAAAAGTGCAAGCACTTGGGCGATGAGTCTCGTCTTTGCAGCTACAGGTGTTTGGACGAATGAGAACATGGGGACATCGGAAAGCTGGGACTAACCTTGATTCGCCTGTCACTCAGAGAAAATGAGATAATGCCAGGCTTTCGACTAATGTAAATTAGGTTTTTAATGCACGCATGCATCGAGATTAGACGCTAATGCAAATCGAGTAGATTCGGAGATGGAGACGTGGATCTGCCTTCGAGGTGAAAAGGTGACACTTTTACTTTTGACTGTTTCGGCGAACTAATTAGCCTGAAGGTTTCGATGAATATCAGTGGATTAATGCCGGGCAGAACGCATCTTCATCGGTAATTATAAAAATGAATTTTAAACGGCCGATCACAAAGAAACTGAAAGTCTAATGTCAATTAAAAGGTGAATTTATGGCAGTACGCAGCGCTTTTGGAATGCGAAATTTCTATTTACATACTAAAGTTGAAGGTTAATAAATGTAGCCCCATTTGGGAATTATAAATTCAAGCGGTTGCGAGAGGAAAAGAATTTTCGCTACTTACAATGGCAAGCGAAATTATGCAGGAATTTCGAACAATGAGATTAAAGTTATCAGTTTAGATCGAAAAATATGGGTTGGGCCCCCCATAATTGGCTGGCGAATTATTTCCCAGTAAAATTAATTTTGTAGATTACCGGCATGCTGTTCATATTAATCATGTGTAGTGCTTTAATTCTAAAAGTGACAGTTATCTTGTAGTTTTACATTCCAACACTGGTTTGGTACTTGTACAATTCGGTTTGTCTAATGGCAATCTCCAAGAAAGTTTTGTTTAAGGGTAAAGACTAAAATAGTGTTTTTGGGTAGTTTTAGTGTTACAGAAGGATTCTGGAAATCAGCTGGAAAGAATAAAACACAAATGAAGAGGTACTAGCTCTACTGGAGGTGAGAAGGAAAATTGGAACCAAATAGTGAAACGACGAGATTACGTTATACGTATATAGATACGTTTGGTGTGGAAGAATCTATGGCGACGATAATTGAAGGAAACGTAAATAATAAGAAAGTAAAATGGGGACCTCACCACTAGCAAATGAACCAAATGGAGACGCTGACAACAGGAACTACGAAGAGATTGCTACAATCCAGTCTTAAGACTGAATGTTCCAGCTCTCGTGGCGGCTAGAGGGCAAATGGGGAACCAAATAGTGAAATGGTCTTAAGACTAATGACGAAGGCGGGAAATCATTAGGTGTTGGAGTTCTAGTGGGGGTGAGAGGGAAAATTGGGAACAAAATGAGGGAACGACGAGACTAAGTCTTAGGACACGATTGGAAAAGATAAGGGCGAATCATGGTAATTGAAGGAAGAGGAAGCTGTGCACCACCCTTAAACGAGGCGTTGGCACAGCCCTAGCTAGCTCTGACTTTCGGTAGAAAATTTGGTGTAAGGACTAGGCAGCGATCCTTAGGGTTAAATACAAGTTTTATGTTGCAACAAAATTTTGGGCGCCTGTCGTTAAACACAACAATAAATGTAGCTACAAATCTATCACCACCTACCTTAGAATTGCAGGCTTCACAACTTTATAAAAATGTACAGGTTGTAGTGGGGTTGCAACAAGATAACACAGTAAATCGGCAACGGGGCATTTAATTATCTCACCAGCAACAAATAAGTTATTTACAAAAGCCAGTAAGGCTAGAATGGCTCACTATAATTGTAAAAGCCTATTGCATAAAAGCATAAATTGACACATAATAAACGGGATCAACCCATCCAGAATATGGGGTTGGAAACATCAGAAAATTCGGAGGCAATGCAAACGTCCAAAAAGTTTTTTCTTTACTTGAAGCTTCTGTCGATCTCAAGGGTCATGCGGAGCGCCTCAAGGACACTCGCAGAAATACGCAAAATGTACATACAAAAATTCAGCAACATGAAATAATGAACTACCAACGCATCAAGCGTTGCACAAAAAGATTAATTGTTATCGCGTACAGTTTGTTAATCGAAGGTCTCGTAGAACTGTTATTTCTTAAGCAATAGCCCATTACCGATAATTTAGGCTGTAGAAGCCGTTTGCCACGAGGAATTCGGCCAAAGGAACTGAAAGCTAGCAACCCTAATCATCTAAGCATAAGCCGGGACGTTGTTGCTGGTAGTAAGGGCAAGGAAGCAGTAGCCACGAATACCATGGACTTGGAAGCAGGCCTAATACAAGAAATTAGAACTAAAAAATCGCTATTGAAAGAACAACCGCACCGAGAAATTCTCCGTGGGTGTCCACTAGGAGGTTGAGCGTTCTTTGGACAAAATGTAATTCACCCAACGCCAAAAGCGGGGCGAGCGCGAAAATCATATTCGAAAACATACTGCATCGAGGAACTCTTTAAATCGTAACGTAAAATGAAATGGTGCGTTACAGGTGACAACCTCGCACCTGCATATGAACAAAATGGAAGACGCTGAAAACAGGAATTATGAAGAAAGAGACTGCTACAAATCAGTCTTAAGGCCGATGACTAAGGAGGGAAATATTAAAATGGTGGGGCTTTAGTGGAGGTGAGAAGGAGAAGGGGTAATCAAATGGTGGTGCGACGAGATTAAGCTATTGACATGTTTGGTTTGGAAGGATCTATCACGATAATTGAAGGAAATGTAAATAAAAAGAATGTAAAATGGCGACCTTGGCACAAGTAAATGAATCAAATGGAAGACACTGACAACAGGAATTACTGCTAGAACCAGTCTGAAGACTGATGATTAAAGAGAAAAATATTTAAATATTGGAGCTCTCGTGGAGGCTAGAGGGAAAATGGGGAACAAATAGTGAAATGGCGAGACTTAAGTTATAGGACGTATTTGGAAACGAGATACTGCTACAAACCAGCCTTAAAGCAGGTCACTGAGGAGATATATTAAATGTTGGAGCATAAGTCGAGGTAAGAAGAAAAATGTGGAACCAAGTAGTGAAACGACGAGACTCAGTCTTGGGACACGTTTGGAGAAGGGAAGGGCCAATCAGGACAATTGAAGGAACAGTAAATGGAAAGAACGTATTATGGCCAACTCACCACCAGCATATAAAACAAATGCAAGACGCTGAATACAGACATTAAGAAGAGATTGTTAGAAACCAGTCTTAGGCCGATGAATAAGTAGGGAAATATTTAACTGTTGGAACTATTTGTGGAAGGGAAGGAAAATGTGGAATCAAATAGTGGAACCACGAGACTTAAGGGCATGTATGGAGAAGGAAAGGACTAATCACGATAATTGAAGGAAAAGTAAATGTAAAAAAAAAACGTAAGCTGGTGACCTTGGCACCAGCATATGAACAATATTAAAGATGTTGAAAACAAGAATTACGACGAGACTGATACAAACCTGTGTTAATATTTAAATGTTGGCGGAGGGAATTGAGGGAAAAGTAAATCGAAATAACCTCAGATGGTGACCTCGGCACCAACATGTGAAAATAATGGAAGGCGCTGAAAACAGGTATTACGAAGAGACTGCTACAAGCTAGTCTCAAATATTTTGACTTTTCTTAACAAGGTGCTCCCTCAGAATTTAATCGTCTACTCTTTTCGCTGTTCTGTTTCCTTCTACCTTGTCTTTCATATGTTTTGCCCCCACTTGGCTAATCAATCTATGCATTTCGAAGACCTTTCCAGTCTGCAGTTTATAACAGTCCTGTAATTCGTAATCCGTTTCTTTAATTAGTTTTGAAAACGTAAATTTCGTTTCCAGTTGTTTTGCAAGAAAGCATTTTTTGATGAAGATATTTTTTATCGTTTTTCTCTCCAATAAAATGAAAAATGTACGTATATTAAGTCTTAAGTCTTAAGTTTCTATTGTGTAGGCACATATTTTTGGTGCCCTGGGCTAATTTATTTTTTCTGGATTCAGATCGGTTTTCATGCATAAATTTACAAGAACTGGTGACTTGCCAGAAATTCCATAACACTCCTGCGGTCTGGGGTTGTAAATTAGAAACATGATACTGAGGGAGCAAGGCGAACGGTGAGTCCTTTCATGTATCAGGTGATCACACACGCTCAACCGCGAGCACAAACTCAATTCCACAATCAGTCATACAAGCAAAACAACAAACATTCAGCTTTTAGCAGTAATGTGCCCTTTACATAATACCTACAGGGGGTTTTATGGGTCCCCCCGCTGCGTTCCCACGTAGCTTCCCCAAGAGGACATCGTTCAGGGATATTCTTCGGTGCACCTCCGATGATGTGCTTGTAAAAATCTTGCAAATACGGATGCTTACCGTATCTAGTATGCATTAACCGAACGTTAACTGCATCAATGGGTGCAACCCATGTCACTGTAACCCGCAATTGTGGTGGCTGCATACTGCCGCAAAAGGCACAGGCACAAGGCATCTTTGGGGAACGGGCTTCCCGAGCTATCCAGACGCGCTACCTGGAATCACTGATAAGGAAGGTGCTTAACAGGTCAGGGATCGTGGGTCATCTCGCCGAATGGCCACTGATCCAGGCATGATAGCGCTATCAACGGTAAGGTGGCCCGAGGCCAATCATAATAAAGCTGTCTACAATCAGCATCAGTATGAACAATAAACGAGTGTTCGACTTCGCCGTACAATAACTACATACCGTCTCTATTGCAAAGCTACGCAAGCACTAGTATTTTTTTTGTAGACCTCTTCGTTTCATCCGATCTCTTATAACCCACATGACTACCAGAATTATATTCACTTACAAAACTGATAATCGCCGTGAAATGACACCCGCGGCGGATTAGGTTTCGCATCCGCACGTGTGCGACCTTGCCCACAGACTGCTAAAGCACATAAGAGCCCTCGTATTGTAAAAATGCCACCCCCGGTCGCTTCGGGCTTCACAACATTCCCATATGGCTTTCTATCGGTTAACTGCCCGCAAAGGCCAAAGCTTTGGGCTCGTTTCGATTCTGTGCTAAATTTAGAACGTATCTTATACGAATACAAATAAAATAATAGAACATTTTCAAACTCGAAGAATACAAAAGTAAATATTACAACAATTGCTTGTAGTTTCTCCTGCTTTCTGTTTGTTCTACTAGTTGTACAGTCACGTTTACAAATATAGTTTGTTGTCAACCTTCAATACATTTTATTTTGTAACTCATACGTATATGAGTAACTTTTAATGTGTTTGTTTTCAGTAGCCTTTGATATCCACAATAAAGACTAGCTAGACTTTTTAAAGTAGATGTTTTTGGATAAACTAAACTTCATGTGTGGGAATAAAATGTCTCAGGTCAAACTCCCATTGGAGTGTTACTCCCAGGTTTTTTACCATTAAATGAAATCTTGAAATATACACATTTAACGTTGTTGTTTTTTGATATATTGGATCTCAAAGTATTATGATTAATCAGATTCTGCCGTGGGGTGAATATTAATGACGCTACAACTACAGTGTGTGACGTCACAAAAAATAAAAACTTAAAATAGTACAATTTTTAAGGGTGTAGTGTCGATGTCTCTTAGTTTTTGTTTATTCTATAGATAGCTGCCCTTCAGAAAATGCATTACATAAAGTCTGTGCTAGCGTTAATTGCTTAAGCACAGCATCCTGTAGCAGTGAAGAATCTGCCATTACCGTTAGATGGTGCTGAAAACGGGACGCTTAAGTATTATGGCAATAGCAGGTCTCTGTTTTACACATTGAGATTTCTATAAAGCTATCTACCTTTTTGTTTACTTTAAATTTACCAGCAGATTGGTTAACTTTTAGCACTAGGTGAGAATACGAGATTGTTCCATTAGACCGACAAAGACGTCATTTTTATTCCCATTGGAAAATCTGGCTGATTATTTATTCCTTAGAAATTCTGATTAATATTCAGAAAGAGTTCCAACGTGGTTTGTTACGTTTCCAACATGAACTGTTACTCTCTGTTGTAGTTGTCAATGGTAGTAGTTGATTATTTTATATCTTCCTCGTTTTAGTGTCGTTGGCAGCGACAGTACTCACATAAGATCCAAGAACTGTCCTGCCTTGCAGCTTTTATTCCATTGACTATTTTAATAATCAATGTTTATTCCTAAATCGGAAACTTAAAACCGGCGGCTTGGAAACGCTATACAAATCATTTGGCGGAGTAAATGTCAACGTGGTGCTATTAATTGTATTTCGTGGGCGCAAGGAATTTATCTCGCAGAGAGCAGCGAAAATCGGTATTTGCATGCATGCGGCAAGACACAATGGAGTGAAGGTTCTGCGGATTTGGCATGCCATTGTGTGCGATTGCGAATTTCGTACAGTTCCCCACAGTCAAGGCCTCTGGGCTAGAAACGCCGAACTGGACCAAAGTGACAAATCGCGGCGGAAGAGCTGCTCGGCCATGTAGGCATAAATTACGGAACTAACGGCTTTCTGAAATAAAGTACGGGCCGAGAATTCGTCCCCGTTCTCGCGGTGACACATCTGTAGCAAATGTCCTGATTAGCCACAGTTTTAATTGCGGTTTCTAATCGTGTAATTGGCTAAAACGGGTGTAATTGTGTTATGTGCAGACGCAAGCTCCGAATCGTGGGACCGCTTCGACACTAGCTTAATTTCGCTGTTGCAAACTTGTAAAGCTGTGTGAAACATGAAATGTAAACATTTTTGTTGTTCCATAGAACTGAGCATTAAGTAACATCAGATTCCTTCAGTCCAGTAATGATTGTAGTCCTTTGTTTTTACGTTGTCATTCCGTTCGATCATTTATCTGTAGATCATAATTGAAGAAAACCAAACCCTGAAAAAATATACTTGGTACTAAAATAGGAACATTTCCACATGTATAAAAAACGTCTTGTTTCAAAATAACGTCCCTGTTGACCTGAAATAATCATATGGACACACGGACACGATTAGTGTTTGAACGTATAAATTGTCAAACTAATGAAATTGCCGTTGAACACAACTGGAACCCTCAGAACTGCCGTGTACACCCAACTTTATACGGGTAGGCAACACGGTATGTTGCAATGAATTGTATAGTTGGAGGTTGAAGTCCTAGTGGTATACACAATTTTGCAGCATATTCAGATATATTTCGTAGTTATCCATGCGGTAAGCTACTGTCAAGAAGCAGCATCGGCAGATACATTGCTTTTTCCCTTAATCCTGTCTTTCTTTTAAACTGTTTCTATAAATATTATTTTCCGCTTCATATTGAGTAATCGCTAATTATGAACACAACTAGGGTTTCACGAGACTCGATTTTCAAGATATTGAGATGCGACTGCGAATTCCTTGATCATTTAGATATAATTATTTAAAAAAATGCCGAATTTAGAATTCCATATTGAAAAAATGAACACGTTTTGACCACTGCAACCACTAGTATTAGCACTATTGGCAGTACTTATATCGGTGGCGGCTCATGGGAAATTTAGATGGTAGAATCAACCACCAAAGAATGTAAAATGCATTTTCACCCCCTCACAGACAAAGATAAATTTCGATATCCCGAGTTTTGAATATGTCTCATATGGACTAGCGAACTTAACATAATGATAAAGTTTACCAAACTTTATAGGCTAATAATAGTTATTTGTGTACTGTGAGGGTCGAGTATGCACTAACATTTTAATTAGGTAATTTTCAGGAAAGACAATAAAAAACTCGTATTTTTATAGTTAGATGTAAGAAATCATTGTAGGCATAGGTAAACAATTATAGATCTTAAACAAAAGTTTTCGTTTGATTTAATAGGGTGTAAGCCGATATCTTTTGCAGCTGTTTGGAATGCAGCGTAATAATATATCCTGGCGCATGGCATAACAAGACTATGTTACATTTATGGCGGGGGCATTAGGCGGATTTGAACGGCCGGCGAACTAATTTAGTTTAAAATTGATGAGTTTGCTATTCAACAAAGGAACATGTGTTGAGGGCAATTTCAAAAACGCCGTGGGAAACTCCAATTTAAAACTTGATTGAAAAGGATTAAACAGTCGAGGGGTTTGGAAGGGCAACCACCAATTAGCGTAGTGCCGCTCTGGCAACGAAATTTAGAATTTTTATCATTGGTTGGACACTACGCTTCTGGGAATGGAGAGGTTTTGTAATTTGTATAAAATGCACCTGAATAGGACCTGCAGAGGGAAGAAAGCCAAGTATGGTGCATGTGATAGTTCTTCGCGTAATACGGAGAACTACTGTGATATATCACAACTGTTTAACCTTTGCTTCACTAAGTGTAGCACAGTCCGACACCGCAAGGAAACGTGTTAGTAAAACTGTGTGCACACAGACTCTTTGCCTCTCTTTTACTTACTAGGTGTAACACAGTCCGACACCGCAAGGAAACTTGTTAGTAAAACTGTGTGCGCACCGACTATTTGTCTTACTGTACTGCTCTAAGCAGTACACAATCCGGCACTACAGTGACTCAACTGCCACGAGAGGCACCAGACGAGCACCCAACGTTTTCTTGCCACTAGATGAGCCACTGACAACAATCTGACGTTATTTTAGTCTTCGAAACACTACAGTAATTGTAAAAGTATGTACATACATAGTACATTTACAATTGGTCGTAATAAAGAATAGTAGATCTCAATGACGTTGTTTTCTTTCGGTGGGAGAAGCGAAGGTCTCCAGACTCTATACGCCGTGGGTAAGGTTAGCCTAAGTACCACCATCTAGAGTAACCCAGCAAACATACACAACGTAGGTACATACACAAATTAAAATCAAACAGGGCGTGCACCCTTATAATAACAAAGCACTGAAGTTTTAATTTTTTTATCACGAATGTGGAATTATATAAACCACATAAACGACGAAAAGGAAATTCAGTGCCAAGGAAAACTATGTTTTTTTAAAATTATGAGTTTGATCAAATGACGACCTTTATTATTATGCAAAAACGCCATCGCTTTACGTCTGTTCTGTCGGAATTGCACACACGGCCATTCCGGCTCCCCGGATGTGGCCTTGGTTTATCTTAACTCGATGGAGCCACCAGCGTACGTGCAAAAATTGTAATAAGAAATGAGAAACACATTTTTTTTCTCGAAATTCAAGACTAGGCAAAACAAGATTTCTTGTCTTTATGAGACCCTAGACACAACGTGAGCGGTGGAATGTGTGAATTCGAATATTAATATTAATGAAACTGCCCTTGAACAGCTTGAACTCTCGTGTAAACCCAGCTTTATACAGGTAGGCTACATGATGCGTAGCAATGACTTCTATTGCTTGAGGTTAGGCGATACAATTTCTGAAGTTTTAGTGTTATCCAAAATTCTAGAGCTTTTTCAGATAGATTTTCTTTGTATCTATAAAGCACTTCAACTAAAATTAATAGAGGAAATATCGTTTCTTCTTAAAATAATCTGTTGTCTGATCATCATAAGGCTAGTTTTCTTAAATAATTAAAAAGTTAAAACACCGAGCATGTGATAACCACTTGTAGAGTGTTCGAAGTTCGACAAGAAAATTTTAGTCGGACTAGTAGTAGTTTAGAAGGGACTTTTAGTTTCATCTACATGTACATATATATTAAGGAAGATTACTCGACAAATAGAGGGGATCTGCGATAAAGTTCATGCACTAAATTACTTCAACGAACAATCAGAACCAAGTGTTCTATTTCGTAGCCTTAAGAGATTGTTTATCTGTCTAGAAAAAAGTGAAATTTACTTATAGATGGACTATTTTAAAATCATCGACAAAGGAACGCCCATATCCAAAATGATACAACAAATCTTATAAATGCTTGCTTTACGAGACATTGGACTAGAACAGATACTAATTTGAGAATTGATGCACTCAACTGTCTAATCAGATACCATTTCAAAAAACTATCCTTTATAATTATATGTTTCAAAAAATTGACGGTTGTTCTTTTATGACTTTTAAAATCATTTTGGTGGCAGCGCAGCAACGACGCTTGTCTATTATTTTCCTAAATTTAGGAAAAGTAGTTTTGCACCATTTGTCAGTGCTAGAGTTTTAAAGGCTGGCAAACCACCGGAAATAAAACAGAACAGTTTTTTCCGGTGGAAAAATTGAATCTTAGGAAAACTATTTCTTGTCGTTTTTGGCTTTTGTATATATACATATGTACTAATTTTTAATTGATTGACGTCATAATAAGTAAACCATTTATAAATGTCAACAGCATTGTGGTTTAGGTGACTAACTTTTAGTTACTCTTGCTTGATGATTAATTCAAACACTACATTGCCTCAAGCAAGTAGAATAATAATTTGTTAAACACATGAGTAATATACAATAATACTTATCTAAAAAGGCAATTTTGATTTTACAATTATATCGATTTATCTCTTGGGGAAACTCCTTTTTCGTCGAGCTCAGTGAACGCCTTTTCTCGAGTTAATCGAATTATATTCTACGTACTAATAGCCAATTAAAATCTGAAATTACACCAAATCAGCTGTGTTTTCAAGTGATGCGTTATTAGCTGCAACAAGTTATTCCAAGGCATGGCCAGATGAGAAACACTGTCCAATTAAGCAAATCCTGGCGTAGAAGGATTGTTCTAACGGTGAACTATTCACCATAATTAGTCGCCGGTGGGGACAAATTTCACTTACTTTCTACTTATTAATGATTTACGGCGATTTGCCGATCGGGTCGGGATTGTTAGAGCTGCCTGGCTGCTTTGTTATCACAACAACTGGCGCATTTCCTGATAGCATACCTGGTGCGGTAAATGGCACACTCCGGACGCAATCGATTTCAATAAACAAATCGATTGCGTTGCAAGATCGTCGGTGCCTCATCGATTAAGAATGTTTGCTAGCAAGAATCAGCAAGCGCTGCCCATTTCCATTTCAAATTTTGCTCGCATAAACTAGTTGCAGAGAATTATGAAAAATAAATAAAACATTGACTTGTATCGTGGGATCCGCGCACTTGCTCCTTTTCTTGGCTCGCTTCATTATTCGCAAAAACGCCTATTAATAAATATGGTAATTGATTTTTAGTAAAAACGCGACGCTCTTAAAATGCCTGCAACTTGGCACGTACGCATTTTTAACCTGAAAATGGTTTCAACCGGCTGATGATTACAGCACCAGATTATGCTATGATCGCAAAGAATATGTACCAAGACTTTGGCAAAGTAATTATTATCGATTACTATTTGAACTTTTGTTAGAAGAAACGAGACTTTCTAGTGAAGAGATGAATTTAATTTTATCGCCTTGAATTAATTGACCATTTTCTATCAGCAAGTGAAAATGCTAATTAAATCATCATAACTCCCGCTCCGAAGAAAGTGTTTTCCATCTATGGGTGATTAATGCATTAACTAGTTTCTAAAACTGCAGAAGACACAATATGCATTCTAATTAAGCGAATTGGATACGACAGTCAGCAGAATAAAAACCAAACACTTAAAACGTTGAAGCAGTACAAAGAAATCAAAACGGATACGAACGTAGAATTATAGTTGATGGAATTGCCTTTATAATGGTTGAAATTAGAATTTATTATGAATGGCAAACCTGATTAACTGCGAAAACTATACACGAAGTTATTAATTCATCTACTTATTTATTTTTAATCCTCAAATTTTGTGTTAAAAATCAATTACTCTCTAGTGGGCGTACACAATAGGTGTATCAATTGTTTTAATTTGAAATTTTTTATCGTAATGTACAGGTGACAGAAATAATATGTATTTTTTGAGCCACAAATCATTTAAATAGTTTTCAAATAAGGAAACATTTTAATTAAATCATAATCACGATCCTTGCAATTAAAATAAATCGATTAACACTGCATCGAGAATTAATTTTAGTAACTCCGACAGGTAAAGAATGATTTTTGATACAATGAAAAAGAATCTTTATATTTTCTAACACTCAGTTTAACAAATATTTTTTAAAATGACTGCTGACATTTAAGACCGATAGGAAGAGGAAAATCGGGGAAAATCATGAAAGATGATTAAAAAATAAAAAGATGAATGGAGCATAAGATTCAAAACACCGACTTGAGCTGAAGCAATCGATCAAAGGCTGCAACTAACCTAAACAAGCTAGAAAGAAACACATAATCTCGTCGCTTGGCGTTACGTCTAGTTAGCGTTGTCTTCATCACACATTAATGTCATTATCATCATCTGTGGTCGCTGTATACATGTTAAGAGCATAGGAACAGGAAAATTGGGGAAAACCATGAAAGATCGACAAAAATATGAATATCGTCAGCATCTATGGTCACTTTGTATATGGTAAGACCATGAAGTAACATGTAAGACCGATAGGAATAGGGAAATCATGGTAACTCATTAAAGGTGGACAAAAATGTGACTATCATAATAACCTATAGTCACTCTGTATATGTGAAGACTATGAAGCTACATTTAAGACCGATTGGAACAGAAAAATCAGAAAACCTAGGAAAGATGAAACAAAATATGAATATCGTCATAATATATGACAACTCTATGCATGTCTAGACCCTAAAGCAACATTTAAGACTGGAAAGAATAGGAAAATCTGAGAATCTTATAAAAGATGGACAAAAATATCACTATCACCATCATCATTTATGGTTACTGTGGATATGCGAACACCATGAAGCTATTGAAAATTGACAAAAATGTAACCATTATCATCTATAGTTAATCTGTATAATTGTGTGAAGACCATAAAGCTACATTTAAGGCCGTTAAGAACAGGAAAAACGGGGAATTTCATGAAAGATAGACAAAAATATGACTATCATCATCTATATTTACTCGGTATATGTGAAGACCATGAACCGATATTTAAGAGCGATAAGAACAGGAAAGTCGTGGAAACTTATGAAAGGTGGACACAAATATGACTATCATCATCATCATCTATAGTTACTCGGTATATGTGAAGACCATGAAGCGATATTTAAGAGCGATAGGAACCAGAAAATCGGCGAAACTTATGAAAGATGGACAAAAATATGACTATCATCATCATCTATCGTTACTACTCTGTATATGTGAAGACCATGAAGCGATATTTAAGAGCGATAGGAACAGGAAAATCGTGGAAACTTATGTAAGATGGACACAAATATGACTATCATCATCATCATCTATAGGTAGTTACTCGGTATATGTGAAGACCATGAAGCGATATTTAAGAGCGATAGGAAGAGGAAAATCGTGGAAACTTATGAAAGATGGACACAAATATTACTATCATCATCATCATCTATAGTTACTCTGTATATGTGAAGACCATGAAGCGATATTTAAGAGCGATAGGAACCAGAAACTCGGCGAAACTTACTAAAGATGGGCAAAAATATGACTATCATCATAATCTATAGTTACTCTGTATACTTATGTGAAAACCATGAAGCGATATGTATGACCGATAGAAACAGGAAAGTCGAGGAAACTTATGAAAGATGGACACAAATATGACTATCAACATCATCATTTATAGTTACTCTGTATATGTGAAGACGATGAAGCGATATTTAAGAGCGATAGGAACCAGAAAATCGGCGAAACTTATTAAAGATGGACAAAAATATGACTATCATCATCATCTATAGTTACTCGGTATATGTGAAGATCATGAAGCGATATTTAAGAGCGATAGGAACAAGAAAATCGGCGAAACTAATGAAACATGAACAAAAATATGGTTATCATCATCATCTCTAGTTATGACTGTAATATGTGAAGACCATGAAGCGATATTTAAGACCGATAGAAACAGGAAAATCGTGGTAACTTATGAAAGATGGACACAAATTTGACTGTTATCATCATCTATAGTTACTCGGTATATGTGAAGACATGAAGCGATATTTAAGAGCGATAGGAACAAGAAAATCGGCGAAACTTATTAAATATGGACAAAAATATGGTTATCATCCTCATCTATAGTTATGACTAAAATATGTGAAGACCATGAAGCGGTATTTAAGACCGATAGGAACAGGAAAATCGTGGAAACTTATGAAAGATGGACACAAATATGACTATCATCATCATCACCATCATCTATAGTTACTTTCTATATGTGAAGTCCCTTTCTATATGTGAAGTCCATGAAGCGATACTTAAGAGCGATAGGAACAAGAAACTCGGCGAAACTTACGAAAGATGGGCAAAAATATGACTATCATCATAATCTATAGTTACTCTGTATCTCGTATGTGAAAACCATGAAGCGATATGTATGACCGATAGGAACAGGAAAATCGGGGAAACTTATGAAAGATGGACACAAATATGACTATCAGCATCATCATCATCTATAGTTACTCTCTATATGTGAAGAGTGAAGATCAAGAAGCGACATTTAAGACTGATGGGAACAGGAAAACTGGAGAAGCATCAACACCTTAGCACCTCATCGCTACCTTCACTGGTTCACATTCTTACGACGGATTTTTAGTAGAAAAGTTAGAAGATGAGATACTTGGATCACATGTACCTATTAGGCAAAATAGTTTTGTACTGCACGTTATAAGTGCCAGAGACGTCTTTATTTTACAGGTCGTTTATATTCCTACTACAGAGGGCAAGGTTTTAAAAATTTGTTCACTTATTGATATGGCTGCGAATTAAGGTGGTGAGCGCGATTCTGCTATGCTTTAAAACATATTTACTACCTTTTAATTGGCCGCCCCGGGCAGCCACTCATTCACTTGTCCCTTACGCCGGCCCTGCACCCGTCGCGGCTACAAAGTAGTTCCGAGGTGCCCATAAATCGTCGTAGGTTTATAAGTGTACACCTGTGTACGTGAAGGCATAAACTGCGCATTATTTGTATTTTATTAGAGCAACCAACGCCCACCACATATTATTAATGATGCAAATGCATCTACTTCAAGTACTTAAAACCTAATACTCGGCCGTGTTGCCGATTAATCTTGCGCGAACGCAAAGGAGTGTCTGCTATTTGTAATCAAACGTCTCGTATTTCTCCGTTTTATAATAATAGGCAGCGGATGAAAGGAGGTCATGCATGCTCGTATTGTATTTATCACTTGCGTTTTTATATCATCGTTTAAAAGTAAATTACGGGCCTCCCGGGTCACGGCTGCAGGAATTTACTTATCGCGGCCTAGGAGTCCCGTTACGCATAGTTAGTTGAGATTGTGAATACGCCATAATTAATACGAGATGGAGTGTTAGTAAATTCTCGGGTTACCGTAGATGGAAAACAATTAAAACAACACTTCTGCTTTTCAAGTTAATGCACCTTTTTGTGGCGATCCTATATTGTGTGTAAAAACAAGTCGAAGGGTGCAGGATCTAGTGAGTACGGGCGATGCTTCACTGTTATCTTTGAACCGTAGTAATGCATCCACGTTTCATCCATTGTAACCAGCTATCCCATTTTGAATGAAGCAGATATTATAAAACATTGGGCTCTCACTATCTGTACGTCTGCAACGCATTTTTGTACATGCCTATGTTAATTGACGATCCCACACTTTGTCTTTTATTGCGTGCCATACGCAGTTTATGGCTGATATGCTCGTCGCAGCCTGGATGACAGCACAAAATCGTAAACCGGTGAATGGTGAATGTACGTCGACGCCCCTGCTTAAAAATGTGAGGTTATGTGCCACTTTTTTGGGCTTGTCGGTGACGTTTTTGTTATGTAATTTCTTTTCTGTAGTCGTTAGGCTGCGTATCTTTTTTGGATAATTGGTCTCACAATTAAGCAGCGGCCGAAAAACCGAATTAACCTGGAATACGCCGGCAATTTTATGGCGTAGCTCGGCTTTAATGAGTGTCCTGCAGCTGTAGGAAACTGTCTGATCTAGCTGTGCTTTTGTTTTTCGTCTGCGATGTAAATAAACACAGCTCGTGTTACATAGCGGGAATAAAACTAAATCAAGCTTGATCACATAACCCCAATCCGGGTTCTTGCTTGGTCGCGTTTGGATTGTTGTAGCTGTATTTTACACGGGAAGATCGAAAAGAATTAGTCAAGGTGGCTGCGAATAAACAATCGCATGGCGTAGCTTCATATATTTGAGGATTATCGAAGAAAAACAAATTTTAATTTCCAATCAACTTTTTCACTTTTTTTTCTGTCCAAAACTGTAGTAAGTTATTTACAGTAGTTCCACAGGACACAAATGCTATCATACGAGGGTTAGTCAATAAATAACAATATTGTGGTTAACAAACATGTGAATTTGATTGAAAAATATTGTGTGGTAGCTCGTCTAGACATTTAAGCACCACTCCAATATTATAATCAGATTTGATGTTTCCCCCACTCCTTGTGGCTCAAATGTTTAATAGGGAGCTACATCTGGCGAATATAGCAAATTGCTGAATACTGCTAAAGCGCAGTAGTGCTCAATTTTCCATGCGTCTACTAACTCGCTCCTTCTTGGTGGTCTTTCATAATGGAAGTTTTGCCTATCTATCTGACCCAAATACATGAAAAGGAGCAAAGTCTGGTGAAAACGACAGAGGATCAAGATAGTAACGTTTTTAATTGTTGTATGTGCAGGAGCGTTCAATTTTCCATTCGTCTGCCAACCTTTTCATCTTCGGAATGGAAGTTTTCCTCCTCTCAGTGGCCCATATATACTTGACAATGAGCAAAACTCTTGTGAAAACGGCAGAGGAGGAAGATAGTAGAGTTTCTGGATTGTTGTAGCGAAGCGAAATGTGCAGTAGTGTTCAATTTACCACACGGCTCTGAAGTCTATGGTAGGAATGGAAATTGTCCTTCATTCTGTGATCCAAATACATGTAAAGGAGCAAAAGTCTGGTGGAAACGGCAGAGAAGGAAGATAGTAGTGTTTCTGAGTTGTATCGAAGTCAAATATATGCAGCATCATTTATCTTCGCAATAGACGTTGTCCTTGGTTGTGTAACCCAAATTGAATTGTTGTAATGCAGTCAAATGTGCAGAAGTGTTCAATTTTCTACATGTCTGCGAATCCTTTTATCTTCGGAATGGAAGTTTTCCTTCTCTCCGTGGCCCAAATTCGTGAAAATAAGCAAAGTCTGGTGAAAAAGACAGGAGATGAATACAGCGATTTTGAATTGTTGTAACGAAGTCAAATATATACAGCAGCGTCCAATTTTCTACATGTCTGTTAACCCTTTCATCATCGAAGTGGCAGTTTTCCTTGTTTCTGTGACCCGAATACTTTTATGAATTGTTGTAATGAAGTCAAATGTGCAGAAGCGTTCAATTTTCTACATGTCTGCGAACTCTTTCTCTTCGGAATGGACGTTTTCCTTGCAAATACGTGAGGAGCAAACGCCTGATGAAAACGACAGAGGAGGAAGATGGTAGCGTTTTTGAATTGTTGTAACGAAGTCAAATGTGCAGCAGCGTTCAATTTTCTACATGTCTGCGAACTCTTATCTTCGGAATTGAATTTTTTATTCTCTCCGTGGCACAAATAGGTACGTGAAAATGAGCAAAGTCTGGTGAAAACGACAGAGGATGAATATAGCGCTTATGAATTGTTGCAACGAAGTCAAATGTGCAGCAGTGTGCAATTTTCTACATGTCTGCGAATCCTTGTATCTTCGGAATTTAAGTTTTTCTTCCCTACATGGCACAAATGCGTGTAAATGAGCCAAGTCTGGTGAAAACGACAAAGGATGAATACAGCGCTTTTGAATTGTTGTGACGAAGTCAAATGTGCAGCAGCGTTCAGATTTCTACATACATATCTGCGAATCCTTTTGTCTTCGGAATGGAGGATCTCCTTCTCTCCATGACACAAATACGTGAAAATAAGCAAAGTCTGTTGAAAAAGACAAAGGATGAATACTACAGCGCTGTTGAATTGTTGTAACGAAGTCAAATATGCAGCAGCGTGCAATTTTCTACATATCTGCAATCCTTTTATCTTCGGAATGGAAGTTTTCGTTCTCTACATGGCACAAATACGTGAAAATGAGCCAAGTCTGGTGAAAACGACAGAGGATGAATACAGCGCTTTTGAATTGTGACGAAGTCAAATGTGCAGCAGCGTTCAATTTGCTACATGTCTACGAATCCTTTTGTCTTCGGAATGGAAGTTTTCCTTCCCTACATGGCACAAATACGTGAAAATGAGCCAAGTCTGGTGAAAACGACAAAGGATGAATACAGCGCCTTGGAATTGTTGTAACGAAGTCAAATGTGCAGCAGCGTGCAATTTTCTACATGTCTGCGAATCCTTTGTCTTCGGAATGGAAGTTTTTCTTCTTTCTGTGACCCAAATACATGAAAGGGAGCAAAAGCCTGATGAACCCGACAGTGGAGGAAGATAGTAGAACTTTCAATTGTTTTAACGAAGTCAAATGTTCAGCAGCGTTCAATTTTCTACATATCTGCGAATCCATTTCTCTTCGGAATGGAAGTTTTCCTTCTTTCTGTGACCCAAATACATGAAAGGGAGCAAAAGCCGGATGAACCCGACAGTGGAGGAAGATAATAGAACTTTCAATTGTTTTAACGAAGTCAAATGTACAGCAGCGTTCAATTTTCTACATGTCTGCGAATCCTTTTATCTCCGAAATGGAAGTTTTTCTTCTCTCTGTGGCCCAAATACGTAGAACTGACCAAAGTCTAGTGAAAACGACGGAGGATGAATACAGCGTTTTTGAATTGTTGTAACGAAGTCAAATATATGCAGCAGCGTTTAATTTTCTACACGTCTGTGAACTATTTTATCTTCTGAATAGAAGTTGTCTTTCGCTGTGTAACCCAAATTGAAAGGGGGCAAAAGTCAGGGGAAAACTACCGAAGAGGAAGATAGTAGCATTTTTGAATTGCTGAATGGCTGTAACGAAGTCAAATGTGCAGCAGCGTTCAATTTTCTACATGTCTGCGAACTCTTTTATCTTCGGAATGGAAGTTTTCCTTCTCTCTATGGCACAAATACGTGAAAATGAGCAAAGGGTGGTAAAAATGGCAAAGGATGAATATAGCGCTTTCAATTGTTTGAACGGAGTCAAATGTGCAGCAGCGTTCAATTTTCTACATCTCTGCGAATCTTTTTATCTTCGGAATGAAAGTTTTCCTTCTTTCTGTGACCCAAATACATGAAAGGGAGTAAAAGCCTGATGAAACTGACAGAGGAGGAAGATAGTAGCGCTTTCAATTGTTTTAACGAAGTCAAATGTACAGCACTACTTATATTTTTTTCTGTGACCTAAATGTATAGCAACGCTCAATTTTCCCTACGTCTGCGAACTCTTTTGTCTTGAGAATCTTCTCTCTTTTGTCCAAATACACGAAAAGGAGTAAAGGTGTGGTTGTAACACTTTTAATAGCGAAGGAAGATAGTAGCGTTTTTCAATTGTTGTAACAAAGTCAATGTAAACCCTTTCACGATGAAGTTAGAATATTTCCTTTTCTGTATGGCGCAAATACGTGCTAAGAACTAGCTAAATCTAGTGGATACAAGAGCGCAAGTTAGCGAACTCTTTCATCATCAGAAGAAAGTTACACGTCTCCCTTGGGCCCAATAAATAGTATTACAATTATCGTAGCACGTGGAAGCCTATATTTTGAACCTATTTTATGCATACAAATCCGCACCTCGATAATAACGAAGGTAAAATGTAGACCGATGTTTCATCATTAGTAGTTCATGCAATAACTAACAAAAATCCGACACGTTAGGATGTTACGCATACTCTTTGCAATATACTGAAAGCTAAAAATGTTTTTTGACCTTTCGCCATGCAGTAACAAATTTATTACAGCCGTAAATAATTTTTATCGGACAAATACATTTGAGCTTGTCAGTTGCTGTCCATTTTTCGGTAAAACTACAAAACCACCGTTTGCTCCATTGCGGCAATTAAATATAATGGAATTAATTACTGCAGCTTTGGCCTTTGACTACCATAACGTCTACACGCAACACGCGACAATTACACCAAATTACACTTTTATAAAAAGCCAGAGCATAAACCATAATGGAGAAGGAACGGTAACTTTGGGGCAATAAAATCAAATTTTATTCCTCATTACGTCTAATTTTCTCATTAGGCGATTGCGGATTTAAGATTTCTCGGGAAAAGTGAGGCTGCGCTGGAGCTATTCGGCAAAAGCTATCGCAATTAAGCCGTATTAACGCTAATTACCGCTTGCGCCCCAATGCCACTCCCTGGGAAGGACATCGTCACTCCAATTATAAAATATGACATTTTTAATTATCCCTGCTGCTTGCTTAATTAGCTAAAGTACCTTTGCTCTGAGCTAAGAACTGTGTTTTGACTAAGTAAACATTGCTAATTGTGATTAGGTGCTGAACAAAGGATAAATATTGCGGAATTGATTAATGTGATGTAGTCCTATTAACATTTGTCTTTGCATTTCCGTTTTATAATAGAAGCTACAACTAGTAATTTATTGCGTTACAATAAAGTAGTCGTTAGTACAGAGGTCGTTATTAACAACGGCAGTAAATTGGACGACTGCACTTACGTACACCTGTTTACCCACCGATTTAACGTAGCTGTTTTTTAAGTTTATTGCGGCATCTTCTATTAACAACTTGTCACGTTTATTTCGTTTATTAAAAGATAAAAAGTTTTATTTATTCATGTAGGGCATGAACTTGGAAAACGTCATAACACTGCAGCCATCTAGAAGTTTCTTTAAACAGCCGAGAAAACCATTTTAAACAGTTAGGTGTTATTTCCACAAATTGGTTTTGAATTAAGACTAACCACGCTGAAAATCTGTGTGAAATGAATTACCATTTAGCCACATAAAATAGTTCTTGAAGATAGTGCTATTAGAAACGTTGATAATGTGCGAAGATTTACCCATAGAAATTTCTCTAGCTTATTCGATTATTATTATATACGACGCCAACTAACGGTTGAAGCCGTTAAGCTGGCAGTTTCTCGAAACAAACTTAATCGTCGAATGATGCAATGCTGTCTATAACTGCCCAGCGGCTAATGTAGAAGGTAACACACATTTATGAACTTTACCTGGTACACCAAGGGGGTCGTGTTTGGTATCAAAGCACCAACTGCAAAGCCGACATTTGAAAGTAACGGCTTTGAGGTTTTTAAATAATCCGAGAATCAGTAGCAAAAGTTCCTTGGCCATTTTTGTTCGACTAAGAGCTGTGACAGCCTAGCCCAGGCCGAACCATTTCTGTTCACCTAAGAACCTGACAGCCTTCTCTGTAGCCCAACCTGCATAAGTTCGCCTAACATCCTCAACAGATGGGCATCCCTCTCCCGCCGCAATACTCCAGTCTAGGCCGAATCCGTCGTTCGCCGGGCATTGCGCATCCTTCAGAAGGCCGCCCCGTTGTTCACCAGCTCCACAACCCCTTCCAGGTTGAACATCTTAACGTCCGGCAATACGCATTCTCCAGGAGATCGAACCGTTGTTTATCCCCGCTAGCGCCACGTCCAGGTCGAATGATCACCTTTGACTTTGAGCGAAAGCAATTTCAGTAGAAAGAGGGAAGCAATATCTCCGAAAAAATAATTCTTAAGAACCTTTGAAAAGGTGTGAATGAGTAATTTCAATATGCCATATTTTCTTTCGCAGTAATTATTACTGTTACTGTAATTGTAGTTCAATTTAATCGATGTGGGAATATTATGATACTAACTCCATAAGTTTATTAAGTAGTAGTAAAGTGGCGATGTCTTCTCCATTATTTCTACAACCACGATTTTTGCATGAACCAAAGTGACAATTCTAGAAAAGCTGCGTTTCAAAAACCAGCAGCTCCAAGCCAAATGTTTGTGTGTTGCGTCGGTTTCCATGACTCTAGAAAGTCATTTCAATACGGTGCGTTAGTGGATTCCATATCGAGCCCCGATCTGATGATTAAGGCACGACCGCGCCGAAGAATCCATTGTTATCTGAGAGGTAGCCTTTAAGGTTAATAGTGCACTGGAGCGGCTGCGGCATCAAAAGCTGTTATTTGTCATTGGAGTATTGTTGATGGATAGAAACGATTAAGGATCCATTCCGGAATGTGGAGTAACGGTTTTATTCTGTAGATTGCTTCTGTCGTGCTGATATCAGGCGCGTCGCGATAGTTTAGAAAAAGATTAATTGGCCGGGGCTTTATTAATGGCTCGGCGATTACTTCGGCGTTTTGTTCTCGTTGAAGTAATGAAGTACTTACTTGAAAACCCTTGTTGGCGCGGTACACTGGTTGCCTTCTAGCTGGAAATTATTTTACTACTTTTCACCAATTGGAAAGGGCGTACAACTGCAAACTTAATTGCTCGGAAAATTGTACCTGTTTATTGCGCCTTCCGGAAAAATGCCATCAGCAGTTTGCTATTGTTAGTTATGGAAAATCTAAACGCAGCGCAGTAATCTGCAAAGGTAGGTTTAAAATCAATCCCCAAGAAATTGTGTTTACTAGATAGACAGTGGTTGATGAAGATTAAAAACTTTGTTGTAAAGGACTTGCAAATTCTAGGGGCGGAATGAAAGTTTGACTTTCAGCTGTATGCTGCATTAATGATGTAGTTTGGGTTTGTTTGGTATTGATTACTGTAGAGCTTAACTTGATCCTGCTCTTTATATTCCTCGCATTGCAATATGTCACTTAATATAACGTGGTGTGCGTGATAGCACTTTGTTCCTATTTGCTATGACGTTATCTTCATTAATTAGGCTTCTCAGTATTTTGTAATGAAAGAGTTTGCACCTTTCTTAAAGAACTTTTTTTAAATAATTGATTATATTCAAACTTTCAACTATATGCATTCTTCTTCTTCTAATTGGTTATTTGATTTCCTGCTCCTTTAAATTTTTAAC
Organism: Agriotes lineatus; assembly: GCA_940337035.1. Lineage (NCBI taxonomy): Eukaryota > Metazoa > Arthropoda > Insecta > Coleoptera > Elateridae > Agriotes > Agriotes lineatus. Next base: position 31,525,397 of record OW679200.1, on the reverse strand, counting down.
TCTCTGGGATTTAGACATATTAAGTTATTTCATGACGAGGGTCCAATTTGAACTTTGGTTATCCGTAAAAATGGGCCTGTGCAGATCGATTGCCGTCCAGTAACTTGATTACGACCCTCCTTGAAATAATGCCAGCTGTACTTTGCTGTTATTAGGAGACCTAAATTGTATAGCAGCCAGAAAGGTTGTGAAATGAATATATATTTTAAAGTATAAATCATAGCATAAGTCATGCCACATTGCATATAATTACATATAAACCTGCGGCTTTACCTAAATCGATATTAATGGAAGGAATTTGCGGATTAACGAGTTCAGTTGATGTTGAAGTATTTTACGTGTAAAGATTCGGCTGTGCCTCTCGTCTCATAAAAGTGACACTAACTGACGGCTGATGCTCGTTAAGACTTAATTTGGGTTGCCCATGTCAATTTATGTGTAAAATTTCGAAGTTGTCTTAGCTAATCCGACGAGATTCGGAGTATTGTTTTCTTGCTTGGTGAACCTATCTACTTAGCTACCGTACGATTTGACGCGGTTTTGTAGCCACTTCCAGTTGCGATCAGGAATTCTAGTGTCATTGCATAACATCGTGGTGAAATTCGTCTATTTTTGTTTTCGTTGCTTAGGAATAGAATTTTGTGGGACTTCGCTTCTAACCCTAATTAAATGGGGAGTTGTGCTTCGATTGATAGCTGAGCATTCATTATAGTTCCCAATTCTTGCTCGGAATTAATCCAGCGATGTTTGGTAAACCGTGAATATTCATGTTGGCAACTTTGTGATGCAATTTTATTAAATTCTGTAGTTATTTATTGAATCAACAACTCTGAATTATTGTGCATAAGAATGGACAAAGCACGTTAAAACCGTTTTTCATCTCTAGTAAGCTTTTTTAAATGAAAGACACACCTGTGAGCTGAGGACACCTTAATTATAGTGGTTGTTATCTATGCCTTTTATCTATGGTTTTTCTACTTATGGTATTTGGTCTTTTTAACCTCTTCTTTGTATCTTGGGGTAATAGTCGTTGGGATTGAGTGTTTTTAGATGAGGACTTGGCGTACTAGATTTGTATTTGATTGCCAGATAGGAGTTTTCACTTGCGATTTTGGTTCTATTGATTTCCTTATCGCAGTAGGCCTGGATTCTAAGATGAGCTACTTATTTATATTCAAACAAACATTTTGTAACTGAAAAATTTAGTGATGTGAATTTTAATGATGTACATTATTGAAATATTCTTGCTTATGCCGTTTTGGTCCTTTATAGATCATAGCAGTAGTAATTTACGTACCTGTGCCTTGTAATTTAACTTAAACTTATTCCTGAGTCTTTCTACCGTGACGTGTAAGACTATTGGGTTGAGTTGATCAGCCTTTTCCATCCCTTCCTATTCTGAGTTAGAGTTTTGACTTCGTTCCAATGGATTCCCCTCTTCTGTACCACTTTTTTTTCACTTCCTTTTGTCACGTTGTCCTAGGTCTTCCTCTTCTGTTGACTCCTTGTGCTCGCGCTTCATACACTCTCTTTGTAAGTCTTTCATCTGTCATCCTTTGTATATGTCCCAGCCATCCTAATTGTCTGTCTTCGATTTTTGCCAGTATTGGTTTTATTTTAAATTCATTTCTGAATTTCTCATTTCTGATTCTATCTCTTCTTGTTTTCCTATCTATTTTCTTTATGGATCTCATTTCTGTTGCGTTTATTCTACTCTTACCTTTGTTCGTAAGTGTCCAAGTTTCGCTACCGTATTGTGGGGTTTATTACCTTTTTAATCTTTAGCCTTGTAATTTAATTAATAAAACGCCAACTTTTGCTTTATAATCGCCATGTGATCACGTCGCGTATTTAATATCATTTTCTTGTAAATATAAAACTTTAGAATGTATTACTTCGGTACCAGGAACTGTCTACACATTACAATATACATACATACTAAAATGACGTTACTGTAATTGCATGGAATGTATGTCTTGTTATTGCTGTGATAGATTATAGTTTTTCAAGTATTCTGTGTATAATAAAGGCAATTTTTTGAGAGGTCACATTTGAAATTTAATCTTCCTTGCAAGTTTTGGTAATCAATAATATCGGAGAATGTTCCAACTTAAATTTTGGGAATTGTTGGTTATATAAATTCGTGGTATGCTCAGTTTACTATTAACCCAATCCCTTCTGTTGTAGTTCAGTTAGCGGTCCCCGTCAAACGCAGTGGTCACGGGATCATTTTTGGGTATTCACAATTCGCTATCTGGCTTGCTTGAAAGAGTGTTATCATAGTCATTGCTCATGGGTTTAGTTTGATGCTATTAATCATCCGAAAATATCGGCACATTGTAGTGAGTTCCAATAGGCCTATTAGAAAATAGAAATTAATGGCTGTTGGTGTAATTGTTCAATTCAAAGAAATTGCATCAATTGCCGATACATTCAAATAGATTGGATCTAAACAGCGACAAAGGCAGTGCATGTTCTATTGGACGTTGCGTTTTGGCTCCGCCCGTAGTTGCGAATTCGCATTACATATTTTAAAAATGCTGCCGGCGTAGGAGACTTGCATTTCATTAATGCAACATGTGTATCATTGTTTAGACAACGATGAAACTTTAATTTTCTCTGGTTATAAACCAAAACCATTAATGTCGAACGTTCCATATTCAGAGTATGTAGCACGGAACATATTTAAAAAATACATTATTTTAAAATAAAACCGGTATAACGTGACCGGAAGTGTGTACATGCATAATAATTTCCTATATTTTGTGTTGTGCCAACTAAAACAAGAGGCAAATGAAAAGGGGTTCCTGATGCAACCCATGTATAAATTTGAACGTGTTGATGTTCATCCAAGAGTCACCACCCAGTCAGTATCTCAGCACACCAGCAAATGCCTTCACAGATTCCTGAATGTCGCAGAAACGGCAAAATATTTCATAACGAATCCAAATGGCCGACTGGGCGGAGCAGCGGTTTCCACACGTGCACACCGTTAGTGCATTTATCAATCGCGAAGCTCGCGATTCCGCAACGGAAAACCAGCGGGTCGTTTTCCCAAACCGCGGCGTGCGGCTCGAGCCGCTGAAGTTTACAAATCGCTTCTAACGTGGAAATAAATCACGAATCGATAGCACGAATTAGGAGCACGCGTCGACCGATTACCGGTTCGCGTGCATTTCGCAATCCGGATCGCAGTGGCTGCTGTAATTTTTAGTTTTCCCGACAATTCATTCTCCAATTTGGCGACCTTCGGAGTGCGGTAACACGGGCAACTGTGCGTGGCAAAGGTCGCGCCTGAATACCGAGTGTTGAACCAGCGGCCATCTAGAACGGAAACGCTTTGTGTAGAGGCGTTTTGACACAATGTGCCCAAACGGCGTGACGAGATACGCGAGACCAGGGGATGTGGGTCATACGTGGTGAAGACAGGGATGGAGCTATGGGCGGGAAAAGTGTCCCAACGGAGACAGCAAATGTTGCGTATGGTTTTTAAGTGAGTTGCATGGGGATGTAGGTAATCAGCAGCGATGCTTGCTTCCTCAATTTTTAATTTTTCCACGATATGGTGGAAGTCGACTGCATACCAAAAACGATGAAAACTTTTTCCAATAATTGTAAGCTTGACCTTGTAGATATCTCCCCTTCTTCTAGTTTACTTTTTTATCCTTTTTTTTTCTCTTCTTCATCTCTGTACCCTCCTGTTTTCCAGTTATTATATTTTTTCACACCTTTTTATCCTTTCTCTTTTTTCCTTTTCTTCATCTCTGTACCCTCCTGATTTCCAGTTCTTCTATTTTTTCACTTTTTCCAGGCTATTGCAACTAAACTTCACCACTCTTCGACACAGGATTTTGTGCTACTTTATGACCTGGCATTATCTACTACCTCCTTCATAAGATAGTGTCTTCATGAATGAAGGTTGTCAACGACCATGGTATAGACTCTTCCTTGCTTCTTACTGTTTTGCACAGTACCCGGGTAGCTATCTGGACCTAATCTCGTATATTCCACAACCATGAACATCTTTACGTTCTTCTTCCTGTCTATTTTGGCTTTCATGATGAGCTGCAGTTGCTGCTATTTATTGTCGCCTTAGATAAGCCCAAGGTTATATCTTCTACCGTATCGTCAACTTTTGTTCTGGTGCACGCATTTGGTTTTAAAGATATGAGTCTACACTGCATTAAACACGTGAGCGTTCGTGTCTAAGCACCATATGTTATAACGTGCAGCACACATTCATCAAAATCGTGACTTGTGACACTCAATTATTTTTAACTTCTCAGAATTTACTGGTAACTTTTGTACGCCATCGCAATTCTTATATTAAAATCTGTCAGGTGGTTTTTCACTATTCGTCGTTTATTTTTTCAATAGGAAAAGTATCTTATGTTACAGAAATTCTGTCAAAGTCTTTCAAATACGCAGAATTGTAATACATATACAGAATGAGGCGAAACACGCTTTCTAGTACTAGGGAAATGAAAAAATCGAGAAGAATGTAACATAAGCAAACTGTAAAAAAAGTTCCAGAAGCACTGAAAATAGCACTAGAAAATTTATATTTAATCGTCCGATAATAATTTTGTATTTTACTAGAACTACAACATATGGTTTGAGCACGACGTTGTGTCGGCACATAATCGGTTTAGATTTACAATAGACAGTTTTTCCAACAGATGACAGAAGGACAATGCAGAATGGTGAATTCATAAAATAGTGAACTTGGTAGAAAGAACAACTCCTTACACAAGATCTTAAACTTCATACATCAGATCTCTATTGATGGCAACCGAACTAAGTTTATTTGCAAGTTAAAATAAGTGTTTTATCGAGTTCTTACACTTCATTGCTCAATTTGTAATACTATTACTTCTAATATAATAACTCGACTTCTAACACTAAAACTCAAGATGTAACACTAGAACTCAACTTCTAACACAAGATCTGTACTTCTTAGTTTTTATACAGAATCTAACATTTTGTACATTAAATGTTCAGTTATGACAACATAACTTAGTCGGAAGTTTAATTTGTAAATTAAAATGTGGAATCTAGCGAGACTTCACATTTTAGTATTCAACTTCAAACACCAGAACTCAACTTCTGACACAACATCTTTATTTTATACTTCGTACATGAAATATCTATTTTAAATATGGAGTTCAATTCTCGCAAAGCTGTAGTAAATATAACCTAAAAGTCGCTATTTCCAAAACTAAATGTCTTACAGTTAGTAAAGAGCCCCTAAGATGTAAACTTGAGTTACAAGGACAAGTCATTGAGCAAGTGAGCAGTTTCCAACTATTTGGGAATTGAAATAACCAGCGCAAAAATGCTATATGAGGAGGTACAAAAACCAACTAACAAAGCTTTAAAAATATCGGGATTCTTGAACGACTGCATATGGAGAAATAAATACTTAAATGTGGAAACAAAAACACGAATTTACAAATCAGTTATAAGACCTGTACTTACATATGCAGCAGAGACCCGCGCAGATACAGTAAAGACCCAACAAACATTAGAGACAGCAGAAATGAAAATATAACGCAGGATCACTGGGAACACCTTAAGAGACCAGAGAAGAAGTGAGGACATAAGGGACCAATGTAAGATACAAAAAATAGGAGACTGGGTGAAAAACCGTAGGGCAGAATGGGACCAACACATATCGAGGATGGAAGACACTAGACAAGTAAAGGTGGCCAGAGATAATGTTCCACGAGGAAGGCGTAGTTCAGGTAGACCAAAGAAAAGATGGAAGGATAATTTGGGATAAAACAAGCTGTAAGCTTATATACAAGTAGAAGAAGAAGAAGAGTTAAATCAGATCACATATTTCAGTACCTACTCAACTTTCTAACATTAGAACAACTTCTCTTACAATATATTTACTTCTCACACAACAACTTCAACCTCATACGTCAAATATCCATTTATGGCGACAGAACTTATTAGACAGTTTGATTTGAAGGTTAAAATATGGAGTTCATCGAGATTTCACATTTCAATATTCAAATTTTAACACTACAACTCAACTTTTGACATAATATCTTTAATTCCCACACAACATATTTGTCATACATCTAATCTCTATTTCTGGATAACTGAACTTAGTCGCCATTTTGTTTTACAAAGTTAAAATGAGTTCATCGAAATCTCATATTTTAGTACTCAACTTCTAACACTAGAACTCAACTTTTGACACAATATCCTTACTTCCCAGACTTCCCGAACTTAGTCGGCAGCTTTGCTTTGTAAGTTAAAATATGAGTTCATCGAGATCTCAAATTTTATTACTCAACTTCTAACACTAGAACTTAACTTCTAAGATACCATCTCAACTTCTCCCACAACCACAACTCAACTTTTGACACAATGTCTTTACTTCCCACACAACATATTTGTCATACTACATCAAATCTCCATTTCTGGATAACTGAACTTAGTCGCCATTATGTTTTGTAAGTTAAAATGAGTTCATCGAGATCTCACGTTTTAGTACTGAACTTCTAACACTAGAACTCAACTTTTGACACAATATCTTTACTTCCCACACAACATACTTAACTTAATACTACATCAAATCTCCATTTTTGGACAACCGGACTTAGTCGGCACCTTTGTTTTCTAATTTAAATAATGAGTTCATCGAGATCTCACATTTTAATACTCAACTTCTAGCACTAGAACTTAATTTCTAAGATACGATCTCAACTTCTCCCACAAGTTCTTACTTAAACTTCATACATCGAATCTCCATTTCTGGCAACAGAACTTAGTTAAATATCTTTATTTCTCACAAAAATTCTTTAATTTCATACATCACACATCCAGTTATCGCTACAGAACTTAATCGCGAGTTTGATTTGTAGGTTAAAATAAGGAGTTCGTCGAGATCTCCCATTTCAGTACTCAGCTTCTAACACTAGAGCTCACCTTCTAAGACAATATCTCTACTTCTGTCACAAAATCTTAACTTCGTATATTAGACGTTAATTTCTGGCAATAGAACTTAGTCGACAGTTTTATTTATAAATTAAAGTATGATAATCGTTGAAACTTCCACCACAATATCTTTACTTCTTACACAAAATCTTTAACTTCATACGTCATATCTCCATTTCTGGCAATAGAACTTCGCCAAAAGTTTAATTGGTATGATAAAATATGGAGTTCGTCGTGATCTCACATTACAGTACTTAACTTTTTACACTAGAACTTAACTTCTAACAGCACAGCTCACACAAGATCTTAAACTTCATACATTAGACCTTCATATCTGGCAATAGAACTTAGTTGAACGCGTGTTTTGTCAGTTAAAATATGGAGTTAATCGAAATCTTACATTGACATATCGAAATACGAGATTTATAATAAACTATGGAGTCTTGGAGTATTAATGTTACATTGAGATACAGTTTACTGTTTTGTGCTGTTAAAATACATATATCTTAAAAAGTCAGGAGGCTACTTTAAGAAAGTTACTTTTTGCTCTTTATGTAGTAGTTCGTGGAAGGTGTTCTATGGTTTGTATAATTTACTTGGCATAGCTGGAGTCAAGCACAGCAAAGACGTTACTGTAATACAAAAGCAGACCCCAGAGTATCCCAAGTACTGGGAAACTATATGATAAAAATGAGAATAAAGTAAGAGAAGGAAACTCTGGGAAAGGATCCAGAAACATTGCAAGTAAAACTGGAAAATTGATATTTAATCGTTTTCGATAATGATTTCATATTATACTAGAACTATGACAAAGTATGTGGTTTGAACACGACGCAGTGCCAGCACATAATCACTATAGGGTTACAGTTGACAGTTTTTCCAACAGCTGATGGAAAGCCAATGCATTGTTGTGAATGATTAAAATATTGACCTTGTCATAAAGAACCACGTAGCTGCTTAATATACTTGACAAAAGCTGAAAAAATCTAAATGACTAATATCAATCATGATGAAACGATTCTAATGATGGCCAGTTTCTGCCAACAAAAAGGAAAACTATTGTGCTAGAAAGTTCTCCTGTACTTGTTCGTGCATTTTAGCACTGCTTTCGGTATTCTGGTAACATATAAATTCCGAATTTTTACGAAATGTTCGAGGAATGCACCTTATCGAGCATGCCGTCGGGAGCCTTGACTTATTAATTAAAAAATGAAGAGTACCGGGCGCCCGTGGTAGTGCGCGGCATAAATCGCCGATATGACGTTTTCCCAAGCCAAAGAAAATAATTCATCGCGGGGGTCCGCAAGGTTCCCGTGTGGGCCGCTATCATTCAGAGCCCTGCCCACCCACATCAGAAATGTGCACCTGTAGAGCGTCTCCGAACTCGACAAAATAAAGCTGCCAATGGGTTTGCATACAAATTAGCCGATTTCGCCCTGCTGCTTGTTTTCGCCCGGTTTTGCCGGATTTGCATCGCGCCTGCACTCGAAACCGAAATTATTGTGCAGGTGCTGCTTCTTTTCTAAAGTAGCGTTAGTATCTCAACAATACGCAGATGTTATGTATTTGAATAAGTTGACAAGACGGGACTAATATTTTTTATTTTACGAAAATGTGTTGACTTGAAGTATACATTTTTGTTATTAAATTTTGATATCAAACCAAGTATCTTCTGTGACCACAAATCCGTGTCATTTCTGATACTCGATTATCACCAATCTTTTGATTTAGCCAGTTAACAGCAACACCATAATAATGTGTTGAACACTTAAACAGCTATCCTATTACATTGGACAATGCCGGGTGAAAAACAATGTTTCAGCTTTCCAGCCTGACCTTACCACAAGAAGGCCGAACGATAAGAAGCTCTCATTGGCTAATTTGGCTATTTTGTAGTGACGTCAGGCCGGAGAGCTGAGACCTAGTTTTTCAGCTGGTATTGGTTTTGATAGCAAGTGCGCTTCTGACAGTGCAGTAGGCGATAATTTTTCAACAGAGTTCACTACGAAGATTTCCGCGCTATTAACTAATTAGCCGTAAATAATGGGCAACACATAACAAATGTAATAAGGCAGGATGAGTATCGCAGATTGTCGGTAATCAGCATCCCGCTGCTATTTCGCGGAATCTGTCGCGGATCATAAATGCGGCCGCGCATTTTTATCAGTCGTCGTGGGATGCATTAAAGATTAGATATATTTCGCGCTGGCGTACGTGCCACAATAAACTCACCGCGGGCATTCCGTTGCCCACAATTGCCGATTATTGGATTTTTGCGAAAACCAAGGCTGCAAAGTAAGGTACAATAGGCAATTCGCAGCAAGGCCTCTTCGTACTACCGATTGTCGTTTTCTAAGATGCGTAAACAAATGGGCGTCGTTAACTCGCTGTTGTGCTATTAACAGTCTGTTGCTAAATAAACCAAGTATAAACAATTCAAGGTTTATGTCGGATTGTTTATTATAAATATTTTTGCAGGCGTAGCGACGAAATGACAAGCAATAAATATTAAAACTGATGCAGGCGCTGTGACAACATATGCAGATATTCAGAATTGATCATGGCTGTCTCTGATCAAAATAGAAAATAACTAGTTTGTTTTTTCAGTTCCTAGTATATACTGATTGTAATTTCTAGAAGTGCTAGGTTGAATATAAGTAAAGTGGCGAACTGAAACTATTTCCTCGCAGGTATATAAAGCTGTATTATCACCTGAAATTCACAATGGATTCCTATTCGAAATAGCAGTAAAAAAGGATTAATGAAGTTGTGAAAACAACTAACACTGATCATCAATTAATGACAATTTATAAATAATTAGAATTTTGACAACTAAATTACTGAATTGTAGTTTTAGATCTCTTTGGATTAATTCCTGAAATTAGTTTTTTCAATTATTAAAATGAACTGTAGGGTTTGGTTTATAAAACTCCAAATATTGTTTCAGAAATGTGAATTTAAATCTATAACTAATTTTGCTGTATAAATGTAGAGGTTAAAATCTGACAATTTCATAATTCTAATTGAAAATTTCTGAAATTTTTAATAAAAAATAAACGTAGTCATTTATCACGTAATTTCTTATAAATTTACGCGTATTAAATAAAAATCGTATAAGGTTTCCGGTTATTTTAATACAGCAAGTGTTCTATTTAATGCACGAACTCAACTTCTAAGACAAGAACGTTATTTCTAACATTATAACTCTATTTGTAACACTAGAACTCAATTTATAACATTGGAACTCAATTTCTAACACTAGAACTTAACTTCTAACACAAGACCTTTACTTCTCACGCAATGTCTTTAATTTCGTACGTCAGATCTCTAATTCTGGCAACAGAACTTAGTCGACAGTATGTTCTGTGAGTGGATACAGGGTTCGGCAGAATCAAGTATGTATCCACTTTCAAACTGCTGCCATTCGAAAAACCGTTAAATGTAATAGAATAAATCAAGTGGTCATGCTTCCAGGAGAAATTATGAGGAGAATTATGATTCTATTGTAGCAGACCAGGGTGAGTTTCGTATTCGCCAAACTTGACGGATTGTGACTTTTTTGGTGGGATATACTTAAGTCCAAAGAGTTTGCTCGTCTCCCGCAAACTTTAGAAGACTCGAAACAAAATATACGGGCAGAGCTTGACACGATCCCGAATAAAATTTGGAGCGGGCAATACAAAATTTTCATGCTCGACTTCAACAATGATAGGAATAACGAGGGCACCATTTGGAAGATATAATTTTCAAAAAATTATTTGTGACTTACTAAAACCAAAATTACCAGATTTCTTCTAAGACTGTTGTTTAAATTACAATTAAAAGTTAGCCATTCATGAATAAGGCTCGATTTAAAGGGGATACTTCATTCTGCCCAGCCCTGTATATGGAGTTCATTGTAGTGTCACATTTCAATATTCTACTTCAAGTCTTAAACTTCATACAGCAGGTCTCCATTTCTGGCAACATAACTTAGTCAACGGTTTGATTTGTAATTAAAATATTGATTTAATCGAGATCTTACATTTAAGTACTCAACTTCTATCACTAGAACTCAAGATCTAACACTAGAACTCCACTTGTAACACAATATCTATAATTCGTACACAAAATCTTAAACTTGATGCATCAGATCTCTATGTCTAGCAACAAAACTTAGTCCACAGTTTGATTTGTATGTTAAAATATGGAGCACATCGAGATTTTACATTTCAGTATGCAACTTCTAACACTAGAACTGATCAACTAGAATTTAACTTCTAACACAAGAACTTTAGTTCTTGCACAAGCTCCTAGACAAGCCTTCATACATTAGGCAGAACTCTGACAGGCTAGGAAGCGTTCGCAATCGCTTGAAATACAGGTGAACATCTGACAGAGCCATACGGCATTCAGCGTCCGTAAAGGGTTGTTGTTCTCGCGCGAACATATCTAACCTCAAAATGTTCTAGTGTTTTAGTTTTTTAATAAAGCAAACTTTGGGGCTATGTTACCACGTGCTTATACAGTTTAGGGCGTATTGAGTATCGTTTTGTGCAGCTTGCATTGAACTGCGCAAGCGCCAACCATCGTCCGCTATCGTCCAGTAACAAAATTTTCCAGTCGATTTGAATTTCGAACTGGACGGTCGATAACGACCGCGATCGATCGTGACCGTTCGATGTTGTCAGATTAGACGCATTCAAGTTAATGCATTTTTCATTTTTCTGCCAGAGTTCTGCCTTAGATTTCCATTTATGAAAAGGGGGCTTAGTCGCCAATTTGATTTGCAAGTTGAAATAGGGAATTGATCGAGATTTCATATTTTAGTACTCAACTTCTAACACTAGAACTCAACTTCTAACATTAGAACTCAACTCTAACACTAGAACTCAACATCAACACTAGAACTCAACATCAACACTAGAACTCAACTTCTAACACTAGAACGCAACTTCTAACACAAGATCTCAACCTTCACACATCAGATCTTAATTTCTGGCAGGAAATAGTACTTAGTCGAAAGCTTGTTTTATAAATTATGACATGGAGCTAATCGAAATTTCACATTGAACTACGAAATTTATAATCAACTGTTGAGTGTTAAGAGTCTTCATGTTCACCTTTAGAACTTCATATGTTAATCTCATTATGTGTAATGTTAAAAACAGCAATTGTCCCTGTGTGGTACAGTTTATAGTTTTGTGGTTTATAATACGTATGACTATAAAAATGATGTAGGCTCGTTTGAAGTAAATTTATTTTTTGCTCTTTATCTAGTTCTTGGAAGTTATATATTTTGTATTTTTGCTAGACATAGCTGGGGTCAAGCACAGCAAAGACATTACTATACAAAAACAGGGCCCAGGCCAATTTAACCTTAAGAAACGAGCCCTAAAATTAAAACACGTTTAGGAGTAACTGTGAGGTTGAAAAAATGGAAAAGTAGTTAACCGCCTTAAAATTGGCCTCTTCCTTCGAAAATTGGTGTTTATGTTGATCGCCTCATCAATTTTTCTAGCGTAATAATAGCTCAGCCCCTACGTTAACGCCGAAAACTGTAATTTAAATTTACGTTCCGGGTACTTACAACCTATCACTCCCAATCTGCGGGCATTAAAGTGTCGCTGTAAAGTCCAAAAAGCGTAAATCTCGTGAGGCATAACCTTATGCAACGCGTAAAGCCACGCCAACTCGCAAATACGGGTTATTAGAAATCAAGCACCGCGCATTTAGTAAACAAGAAGGTGCAATAACGTCTGAAAAATATAGAGCATGAAGAGATCATATTCTAGATTTTATATGACCTGTTAATCCTACGCAATGTCACGGCCGCTAACCTCGTTAATTCGTTTAAAAACGCGAGCCCCATATTTGCATTTGCAGCACTTGTGCATTTCTCAATGACTTCGATTCGTTTTGGGCTGGGCGCGGTTTTGTTTTCGTACAATTCAGGTCAAACCGTTGCGTTTCCTCCTACCTTCTGCCACATACCAGAGATGGGAACCAAATGGCAAGGCTCCGCGATCCATAAATTGTAAATATTGGAAAATGTGGACCATAAAGTCGCTTTTATTATTGCGACATCTAATCGGTGGATTCCGCATTGCCTTTTTAGTGACGTAACTTGAGTGGCTCCATCTAAATCTAACAGTTTTGGTGTTATATAATGTGTTTTATGCAGTGGCTAAATTTGTATTTGAAACAGTAATACTGGCTGTCATATTTGTTCAACTTGTGTGAAGAGAATGAACATTTCGGATTCCGGGTTCGGGGCTAATTTATTTTTTCCATAATTCCATAACGCCCCCTAGGTCTAAGGCTTGTGGATAAGAAACACGACATGCGGCATGTGGTGACACACACTCACTCGTAAAAACAAAATAACCAAATTCCACAATCAGACATGTGAACAAGAATAAACCAACATTACGACATTTAACAGTACTTATTCGGGATGATAGTACTTACAGGGGGTTTTGCAGTCCCTTTCTCATAGCATGTAGTAGAATATCTCTCGCAGGGATATTCTTCAGGTGCACCGTCGATGAGATCCTTGTAATATCTGCAACGCTAATGCTTACCGCGTATATAAATACAATTAGTCAAATGCTAACTAGATCAATGAACTTCAACTTATGTCATTGTTATTTGCATCTACGATTGCCGCCCCCCGCGGAAGACCAAAATCACAAGGAATTATGTGAAATGAGTATCCAAGGCTATCTAGGTGCGCTTCCTGGATCACTGATCAAGGGTTAGTGAACATCTCGCCGGATGTGTGTTAATCCCTGGCACATAGTGCACTGGCGCCATACCGATTGGGCACCAATCAATTAATGACAATGATCAACGACGCAACAAAAAAGCTCTTAATAATCAATGCAGCAACACCAACAATGACACAGTATTTAACTCGGCACAATAAAACTACATATAACCTCCATTGCAATATTTATTACAGACCTTATTCTTTCACCCTTTCTTATAAATCCATATAATTGCTTCAAGCAACACCGCAAGAGCACATAAGATCTCTGGCGTTGGAATGCCACCCTTTGTGGTATCAGAATTCATATCCAAACGTACTAATGCCACGACAATGACTGACCACTTAGCCCCTTGGAAGTGCGACGGAGGTAATGAGTCGCAAACTTACACGTTCAACAAACCTTCATCTAACTTATATCTAACTTAACTAATGAGTTCTAATCCATCGTCGGTCTGAGAAAAGTCTCGGTCACGGCCAGATTTGAACTCATGTCCATCTGGTTGCTAAGTTGGGTCTTTACCCCCTCAACCGCCAAGGCGCCCCTATATTTACGACATATTATTCTCAATTTTTTATTGCTAACTAGCCAAATGTTTATGCTTTATAAGGTTCTAATATATTTTTTTATTTTCAGGTACGTAAAGTTGATCTCAGGAAGTCGAACACACTTGTAAGTCGTAACCCCTTCTTCTTCTGAAAATTTTTAAATTTGAAGCATCGGCTTTACTGAGTTGTATGGAGGAATTAACACAATTAACATATGCATAGCAGTACCATAAAGCTGCTGGACATTCTGAAACTATATAGTACTATTGAAAACTGTATATTTTGATTAAGGTCAGCACAGAACATGCTGTTTTTCATTGTGACTTCATTTTAATAGATATAATAAAGGAAGAACCGGGTAAAAATCTCTAGTGATTGTATTGCACCCACTATGTGGATATAGTACTTATACCATTCAATATATATCGTCAATTTAACTTGGCCTAACCAATTTTTGTAAATACATACCCTTCAATTTGAGACAGGTATATGGCGTGTATATCACCATGCATATTTTAAGCAGATACGTGCATATACATACATATTTTCTGTACATATAGGAGTGCGGCTTGGTTACTGCTATTTCTGACTCATATGTGAGAAGTAATTTCAAATGGTGCTAATTTTTAGCTGAGTTTGCGGAATGCCAGAGCAGAGTCGGTCCTAAACGAGATCTAGGCAGCCATGCCGAAACCGTTTTGCGTTCCAATTTACCGCATCCACGAAATACTCCATAATGTGTGACGTGTCGCGCCCATAATAATAATAAATCGCGAGTCCGCGCGGAATGCGCGAGATATTCGCGCGAACAGACCGTTACACCTGTAAGGCCTTTTGTGCTAAAAAGCAAGCACGCTCCAAGGTCCCCAAAAAGGTCATGATGCCCGGCGATCGCGAAAATGTCGTAAATGCACATGCAGCCGGCGCAACGGTTATTAAGGCGAAAATACGATCATAAGACAGCGGGCAACGCGAGAGTAATGACCTTTTTTGAAACCCATTGTTTGTATGCGCCGTATTCGGCATGCATAACCCATAATTAAGAGTCGAAGGGCCTTAAACATTGTAAACGATGTTTGCACTGCCAGAAACGCAAATAATAACTTTACGGACGTGATTTACGCCTTGCCTCATTCGATATCGGAACGCCCCGCAATTAGCGTGCCGGACGTTTCGGATTACGCGGACATTCTCAGAATTTCGGGCGTACCGAGTAATTCGGACGTATCTGAAGAACGGCCCGCCATCTTCCATACTTTAAAGGCATGTCCGCAATTATGCAATGCCTCACTGAAATTGCTTCCAGTTTGGTGGCTTTACAACGCCATCTTCTGGATTGATCCTACCAATCGCTCCAAATATTACGAAACAATTCAAATAATTATTACGTATTACATTTTAAAAAGTGTTTCGTCGCTAGACGATTCATCATACTCACCACATACAGCCACATAATATAATAAATGTAATAAAATAATACAAATAGAAACCTGAAATTTAGTTAATTTGTATGGATGTAGTATCGGTAATCTCATTTACCTTTCGGTGTAGAAGTTGGTGTTTGATACGCTTGCGTCTGGCGGTACAATGCTCAACGTGTCCTGGATTCGGGTTACAAAGCTGGAGCGCACCTTTTGTGCTTGCACAGCAACCATTGTGTGAGGTGTGTGTCTTGGTGATGTGATGATGTTGTTACTCTATCTCTTAGGTCTGTGGTTCTGACTCACCGAGCCCGATTCCAATCGCGAAGGCTGCGGAAAAATTCCAGCCTGGCGGGATTCGAACCGAGGACTTGCTTAATGCAAGCCTAGCGCTTTCCCAACTGGGCTACCCGGCTTCTCATTTACTTAATTTATCAGGAATAATAGTTTCCTAATAAAATAGTGTCTGACAATGGCAACTTATGAGTTTTGAATTTCAAATTGGGAACACAGCAAGCAATAGCGTTCCCCACAAACAGGGGTTTCACTTAACTCTGACAATGGTAAAAGGCGGAAATGAATGTACAATTCTTGAATACAACTCTATGTAACTGGTAGAATATTAGTTCTTTTTGGTTATGATATTTATTTTAACTCGAGTAGTCACTGTTTTTTTTCTTATATTTATCTCCTCACATGTCGCCAAACTTCAACCTCCATGATAACTCATCATATTTTGAGTCATCCTACCGACTGCGTCTAAATTATTGAAGCTAAAATATATTTAAAGTGAGTTTTAAATATATTGTGCGCTCTTCCAGATACTATCCATCATTGTCAGATTGTTAGAGTACGTAAATTCTGAAAGCTTAGTTTTCCGCTTTACACATTTTCATTTGCTCTAATCAGTAATTATAACGCAACTAAAAGACTAAAACACTAAAAGTGAACTGAAAGAAACGGTGCCCTCGTCCACAAACGTGTACAAATTAGGATTGTAACCAATATCTCTGAGTTTCGTACATTATTACACGTTAATGGTTTTAACTCCGAACAATAATCTTTGTAGAAGACTAAGTGAGTTATAATCTATCGGCAAGTTCCGACACATTTTAGTAAAGACGTACATGTTATCTTTCGGCTGTCGCAGATTGCGCTATTGGGATCAAAATAGTGATTAGAAGGACATAAATATACTTTTTAGTTATCTGTTACATTGGTTGAGTATGATTGTGATCACTAGATTCTTGCTTCAACTTTACTTTTATTGACTAAACTGTTTCCAAATTGCAATTCTGATTGTCCTCAGATATGAAACGATAACCGAGACTTTCTGTTATGTCTTATAATTACTTCGCAATAGTAGCGCCCGATATTCTGTTAGCAAGATCCTTTAAATTTTGCTAAAATAATACGTAGGTAGTAATTGTAATTATGTTAAAAGTGTTTGAGTAGATGTTCACAGACGAACACAATTTCAATATTTTCTTTGCAAACGTATTTCTCGTTACACCCTTCTTGCCTCCCACTTATCCAGCACGTCTAGTTGTTAATTTGCCGCATTAATGCGGTAATAAGGGCTGGCTGCAAAAAAAAATAATCGCAACGAATTAACTAGCAATGTTTACGAATTTCTCGCATTCCCAGGCGCGGATAACTAGTTTCCCCTCCGTAAAAGTATAGGCGTAATTAAAGTGTTTACATGTCTTATAACGTAATTATTTTCAGTTTTGCGCTTGCGCTATTTTGCATATCTAAAACAGCATCTCATTACGCATACGTAGAAATCCTGGCGCGAGAGGATGTTTGTTATTACTGCCATGCAGATGTGGAGCAACCTGGCTCATCATTATCGCTGTACAGTACGGTTAGAAATAATCAAATAATTGGACCAGTAAGATATTAGTTTCCATGCCCCCTAAAAGACGCACAAGGCATAAAATGGACTCCAAGTCCATTAAAATTTCTGGAATTTCAGAACATACATTACTCAAAAATATCAGTCTGAAGCTTAAGAGCTTAGCCGACCTTGAATCCGGAGTCTGGTCTTAGTGACTCGGTAAACAAAGAATTTTTGTGCAGGCTCGTGTCGTAATCTAGCGTTGAAATCTCCGAGACGCCCGTATTATTTCCTCAAAATCTCCTGTAAACAGGCCTCCTGCAGTTCTGTTCATACCAAGTGAACTTGGGAATTCCATTCTGGAAATGCCCCCGACCTGGGGGTGGGGATGCCTACAGGAAGTTCGCTTCGAATTTCGATAAAACGTTTGAAATATCCTATAGGACCCGCTTAAGTTTTTGTTGTCGTATGCGGGACGGAAATGTAAATGTTATCTACGGGGCAAATTACATAAGCCATGAAAATAGCACAAGGTGTGAAGAGTATCATGAAACGTTAATATTATATTATAATAGTGATGGCAACTTCTGTAGCGGGCCCCGATTGTCAGTGTAATTTCTTGTCGAAAATTGTTATCACAATTTAAAGTCAAATGCATCTATAGAAAAAGTCTAGATTAAACGTTATAGCAAAAATTATCCGGAAATAATCACTGAAAACTGTATTAGTGTTTGATATATTACAAAATCAAACAGGGCCGTAACTAGGTATAGGCCGAGTAGGGCCCCGCCTACAGGCGCAACCGGCAAGGGGCGCCAAAGTAGCACTGAAAAAATAATTCTTTCATACTAATGAGGAAAAAACAAATAAAGTAGACAATTTTACAAACAAATTAATTTGTAATTAATTTTAGCCTAAATAATGCTAATTATAATAATCTGACTTGCACCCAATCTGTTCGATACATTTCCTTGTCCATTTTCCAAAGGGAATGTTAGATATTTACCAGTTTGTAACTGCGTTTGTTTTATAACTCTCATCTATATCATTCATAATAACAACAACCAGTCTTATAAAGACCACTAATCTGATGTTAACTTTAATTCGTTGGTAAAATAAACAGAAGCGCATCAAAATTTGTTTAATAATGAATAGGTAACTGTTATAAGAACTAACGTTTTGATGCGCTTTGGTTTATTGTAACAACGAATTAAAGTTAACCTCAGTTTAGTGATCTTTATAAAACCGGCCGTAAAAGTACTAGCTTTTAGCGCGCCGCATAAGTGGCCTTATTCGAATTATTTTTTTTCCTTTTTAAAATTGACTGTAACACAGCAGTGACAAGAATAGTATATTACACAACAAGCTTAGAAAAGTAAAGTTTTACTAAACGAATATAGCTTAATTGAGGACGAGCGAGCGATGCGAGCGAGTAACTTTAAAAGCTATATAAGTTCAGTAAAACTGCTTTTCTATCGAAATGTGTATAGGTACTTATTTTTCGCATTAGTTTTTATAAACAAACATTTATATAAAAAGGCTGTGGAAATTCAAACGTATGCATAATAAGTTGGTGGCACTGTAAGTCTATGTCAAAGTCGAGGTTATCAGGTTAGGTTTTCCGTCAGTTTTGACGCAGACTGACGCAAAACCTAACCTGCTAACTTCGAATTTGACAGTGACATTACCGTATAGTAAAGTGATATTTCTATGCATAAAGTGCCACTTTATTAAACGATATTGAATTTACTAAAATAGCACATTATTATACAAAATGCGAAAAACAATCTTAAATTTTTCAAAACTATAAGAGTTGGTCCACTGGTTGCACATATTACACATACATTTACTGCTTTGGGCTCATCGCTGGTACAGTGGCCCATTGCAACCGTCAGCGGAACACCACAGATCCATTTCGAGAGCTTACTTGTTCTGCTATTATAGCATTTTTCGCTACAATCACTTGCCCGCTAGAATTTCTCCAATTTAAGACACTTCTGCGACCCTATATGGTGGCAGATTTTTATTAAAAAAAGAATTATAGAAATCGACTTGATGCAAGGCTTATACTAGATACCGATAGAAAAAGCTTCGCGTTTTAAATACAGTGCGGAAATAAAGTAACGGATAAATTCATTAACGTTGTTAATATTAATTTTTATGATAAAATCTTGAAGGGGTATAGCGATTTTAATTATAGGACATACACTACAATCACCTTTATGTTGCTACATCATTTTTTTAAGTTATGACGTCATCGTTTTTTTAAATAGCAACCTGTATTTCTTATTATTGAATTTGGTAGTACTTTCTATGTTGCTTTCAATGATATAAAGTTTGCAATATGTTACATCCGAAAAAAATCGAGAAAAATGGCCTTAAAGTTTAAATATTAAAAACCAATGAAATGAGCAAAATAAATTTAGTTACCTACGTTTCACGGAATGTCGTTGACGGCACATTCGTTCTTATTGAAATTAAAAAAAAAAGAATTGAAAAATACAACTAGAACTCCATTCAAAGTTAATCGACCGGTAACTATTTATTTTGCTCACTTCATTGGTTTTAATATTTAAATTTTAAAACCATTTTTCTCTATTTTTTTTTAGATGTAACGTATTGAAAATTTTATATTATTGAAAAGTACTACCAAACTCAATAAAAAATATAGGTTGGTATTTAAAAAAGTCGATGACGTTATATCATGAAAAACAAATTACATAAGAAACCGAAAATCAGCTGAAAATATTCCTTATGGTCAAAATCGCTACACCCTTCGAGATTTTTTTATAAAAATGAATATCAATGAAGTTAACGAATTTATCCGTTACTTTATTTCCACATTGTATATTGATTACTTCAAGACAGTGTGGCTCCGAGTGTAGAACCTATTCTATGTTTATATGTTACTACGCATAATGCAATTATTTGTTCACTAGCGTTCTGCACTCAAATTGGGCGCGAAATAATAATTTGTACAAGAGTGATCCATTTTGTGCGTCGAGTTAATTTTGAGGTTAGAAAATCCACATAAAAAAGTCACTTATAAAAATTTGAAAACCCTACTACTGGCGTACTTACGTCGTCTGACTCGATTGACACCAAAATCAGCCAATTCGGCCCACGGGTTCGCTCTCAAAGTGGCGTCAAGCAAAGCAAATTATAAATTATTATGTCGGATATTGTATTATTTTAACATATTGACATGTCTAGCTTTTCTAATTAAAATAATCTTTGCATTTTTAAAATTGAGTTGTACATAACAATTACAAAAGAAAATGTTTTCAACGTCTTTAATACAGAAAGCGCGCTGTAAGAAAACCAACCTTTGCTAGATCGAATTATGGTTAAGAGTCTTCAAAATTATCTACAAAACAGGTAAACAATTCCTTAATGCTGCTAATAATACTGAAACACTTAGTATTAATGCGAATTATGTGAATTTTTAGCCAGTGGGATTCGAACTCGCGTGCACTGATAAATACGTATGCTTATCGTTGCGTTATAAATGACGCAGAGACGTTCCGATTGTGGGCGAAATGCGCCCGATCGGTGCTAATGAAAAGATGACGTAGAGACGCAGGTACACCACACGTTTATATGTAGGGATTTATAAGAAGTGCTACAGACTACACAATAATATGTATTTTTTAAATTAGAATTGTGTTTGATAATCTTGTTTTCTATTCTTATTTTATTTGTGTTTTATTTACTTATTTAACATGTAGTTGTTTCTGTTTAGAACTTCGAAATTAAAAATGTTGGATTTATTTTTGAATACCTAGTTGTTTGTTTTGAATACATTACATCATATATCTGTAGATAATAAATGTAGAAAGCATACATAATATCGTTGGTGTACTGAAGGGCGCAAAAAGGTTGGCTTGCCTAGTTACGGCTCTGAAATCAAACAAAAGAAAACTTGTTTACAATTAGTGAGAAAATGGCAACAAAATAGATTAAAAATTGTTGCTTAAAAACTGTCCTGGAATGACATTACTGTCACTTATTTAGGTACATACCGTACAAATTGTGTGAAAACACCTAATACAGGATGAGCCTTCTTTATGTGTTATCAAAATTATTGTAAAAGTATGTAGTGATGGAGAGGGAGTGAGTACAGTTTGTAATAAATGGTAAAAAATTGATAAAAAATAGTTGCCTAAAACTGGTCTGGAACAACATTCCTGTTATTTATGTGAAGGAGTGTATACACATTGTGTGAAACGGATACATAGGGTGAGCTCAGTGCAAAATTCTTTATTATTGTTATGCAAAACATTGTAAAAATAGGCAGTGATGGCATGGGAGTAGGTACAGTTTGTAAGAATATGGAAAAAAAATTATTAGAAATGTTGGCTAAAAACTGGTCTGGAACAGCATTCCCGTTGCATTTTTAACTAGGTGTGTACAAATAGTGTGAAAACGGATATACTGGATGAGCTTAGTGCAAAATCCTTTGTTATTGTTATCCAAACCACTGTAAAAGTAGACAGTGAGTAGTTTGTAAAAAATAGTAAAGAATAGATAAACAATTTTTGGCTAAAACTGGTGTGGACAACATTCCTGTTGTTATTTAAGGAGGTGTGTACAGACTGTGTGAAACGGATAGACAGGGTGAGCTCAGTGCAAAATTCTTTATTATTATTGTTATCCAAAACATTGTATAAGTAGGCAGTGGTGGGAAGGGGGTGAGTATAGTTTGTAATAAATGGTTAAAAATAGACGAAAACTTTTTGGCTAAAACTGGTCTAGAACAGCATTCCTGTCAATGATTTAAGTAGGTGTGTACAAACAGTGGGAAAACGGATATGCAGGGTGAGCTTAATGCAAAATCATTTACTGTTTGTGAGAAAATGACAAAAAATAGATAAAAAGTTGTTTTCTAAAACTGGTCTGGAACAACATTCCTTTTACTTATGCGAGGAAGTGTGTACAAACTGTGTGAAACGGGTACACAGGGTGAGCTCAATGCAAAATTCTGTATTATTATTGTTATGCAAAACATTGTAAAAGTAGACAGTGATGGCAAGGGAGCGAGTACAGTTTGTTATAAATGGTAAAAAATAGATTAAAACTTTTTGGCAAAAACTGGTCGGGAACAGCATTCCTGTCACTTATTTAAGTAGGTGTGTACAAACAGTGGGAAAACGGATATGCAGGGAGAGCTTAGTGCAAAATTCTTTATTATTGTTATCCAAACCACTGTAAATGTAGGCAGTGAGTATAGTTTGTGAGAAAATGGTAAAAAATAGATAAAAAATTGTTACCTAAAACTGGTCTGGAACAACATTACTGTTGCTTATGTGAGTAAGTGTGTACAGATTGTCTGAAACTGATGCACAAGGTGAGCTCAGTACAAGATTCTTTATTATTATTATCCAAAACATTGTAAAATTAGGCAGTGATGGAAAGGGAGTGAGTACAGTAATACGTAAATGGTAAAAAATAGATTAAAAGTTTTTGTCTAAAAAACTGGTCTGGAACAGCATTCCTGTCATTTATTGAAGTAGTTGTGTACAAATTCTTGAAAACGGATATTCAGGGTGAGCTTAGTGCAAAATTACTTATAATTGTTATCCAAACCATTGTAAACGTAGGCAGTGAGTACAGTTTGTGAGAAAATTGTAAAAAATAGATAAAAAATCGTTGCCTAAAACTGGTCTGGAACAATATTCCTGTTACGTATTTAAGGAGATGTGTACAGACTGTGTGAAACGGATACACAGGGTAAGCTTAATGCAAAATTCTTTATTATTGTTATCTAAACCACTGTAAACGTAGGCAGTGAGTATAGTTTGTGAGAAAATGGTAAAAAATAGATAAAAAGTTGTTTTCTAAAACTGGTCTGGAACAACATTCCTTTTACTTATGCGAGGAAGTGTGTACAAACTGTGTGAAACGGGTACACAGGGTGAGCTCAATGCAAAATTCTGTATTATTATTGTTATGCAAAACATTGTAAAAGTAGACAGTGATGGCAAGGGAGCGAGTACAGTTTGTTATAAATGGTAAAAAATAGATTAAAACTTTTTGGCTAAAACTGGTCGGGAACAGCATTCCTGTCACTTATTTAAGTAGGTGTGTACAAACAGTGGGAAAACGGATATGCAGGGAGAGCTTAGTGCAAAATTCTTTATTATTGTTATCCAAACCACTGTAAATGTAGGCAGTGAGTATAGTTTGTGAGAAAATGGTAAAAAATAGATAAAAAATTGTTACCTAAAACTGGTCTGGAACAACATTACTGTTGCTTATGTGAGTAAGTGTGCACAGATTGTCTGAAACTGATGCACAAGGTGAGCTCAGTACAAGATTCTTTATTATTATTATCCAAAACATTGTAAAATTAGGGAGTGATGGAAAGGGAGTGAGTACAGTAATACGTAAATGGTAAAAAATAGATTAAAAGTTTTTGTCTAAAAACTGGTCGGGAACAGCATTCCTGTCATTTATTGAAGTAGTTGTGTACAAATTCTTGAAAACGGATATTCAGGGTGAGCTTAGTGCAAAATTACTTATAATTGTTATCCAAACCATTGTAAACGTAGGCAGTGAGTACAGTTTGTGAGAAAATTGTAAAAAATAGATAAAAAATCGTTGCCTAAAACTGGTCTGGAACAATATTCCTGTTACGTATTTAAGGAGATGTGTACAGACTGTGTGAAACGGATACACAGGGTAAGCTTAATGCAAAATTCTTTATTATTGTTATCCAAACCACTGTAAACGTAGGCACTGAGTATAGTTTGTGAGAAAATGGTAAAAAATAGATAAAAAATTGTTACCTAAAACTGGTCTGGAACAACATTACTGTTGCTTATGTGAGGAAGTGTGTACAGATTGTCTGAAACTGATGCACAAGGTGAGCTCAGTACAAGATTCTTTATTATTATTATTCATAACATTGTAAAATTAGGCAGTGATGGAAAGGGAGTGAGTACAGTAATACGTAAATGGTAAAAAATAGATTAAAAGTTTTTGTCTAAAAACTGATCTGGAACAGCATTCCTGTCACTTATTTAAGTAGTTTTGTACAAGTTGTTGAAAAATGGATATTCAGGGTGAGCTTAGTGCAAAATTACTTATAATTGTTATCCAAACCATTGTAAACGTAGGCAGTGAGTACAGTTTGTGAGAAAATTGTAAAAAATAGATTAAAAAATCGTTGCCTAAAACTGGTCTGGAACAATATTCCTGTTACGTATTTAAGGTGTGTACAGATTGTGTGAAACGGATACACAGGGTAAGCTTAATGCCAAATTCTTTATTATTATTATGCAAAACATTGTGAAAATATGCAGTGAGGGCAAGCGAGTTTGTAATAAATGGTAAAAAGTAGATTAAATTTGTTTGGCTAAAAACAGGTCTGAACAGCATTTCTGTCACTTATTTAAGTAGGTGTGTACAAATAGTGGGAAAACGGTTATGCAGGGTGACTTTAGCGCAAATTGTATAATAATTGTCATGCAAAATGGTGTTAAAGTAGGCAGTGAGTACAGTTTGTGTAAAAATTGTTGCCTAAAAACTGGTCTGGAAACAACATTCCTGTCACTTGTTTAATAAATAGGTGTGTACAAATTGCGTGAATTAGGATATACAGGGTGAGTTTAGTGCAAAATTCTTTATTATTGTTAACCAAAACATTGTAAAAGTAAGCAGTGATTGTAAGGGAGTGATGTGTAGGAGAGAAACCCGATAAACAATAAATATGGGAATAGTTAAAAGTGGAAAGTGGAAAGTGAGGGGGTTGTAGCTCGCATCAAGGTTTTTTTAGCGTTTGAACATTACAAGCAGGAATAACGTTATGGAAATATGTTTGCCTGTCGGCATTTTCTTGTCTACTAACTGTGAATTGCAGATTCAGTCTATGAAGATTTCTACTGAAAATGCAGGGAATATTTCTAGAACCAGACATTTTATTAGGAGGATTATAAATTTCAATTCCTTAAGGTTTTTTTAGACTGTTTTGCTTTTTAATATCAAAACCACTCATCTAGACCTGCCACCTGCCACAGGTCATTCTCGTTTCGGAGGCGAGGATTATCTAAGCATTGCGGATTTACCAGCCCCCCATAATTACCTTGTTTTCGAAAACGGTCAGGTACGAACACCATTAGCCTCAGTCTGTCCTAAAAGCTCGGATGTCATGGTTAGATCTGTCTGGAGTAAGGTTGATTGCGTTGAGTAGTGTCTTGTGTTATTGTTTCTGTTTTTTTTTTAATTAAAAGAGTGGAATTGTGCCTTGTGATGGTTGTAAATAAACAATCCACTGTCGAGTTTGCTGCAGCAAACGGAGACAAGTTTGGAATTTGGAATTTACTGGTGAGTTTTTTATTAATTTTCAAGAGCTTCTGTTGTCAACATGTGTTTACTGATGTGAAGGAATAGAATTTTAATTAGTAACTTTATTTGGGCAAATTTTAGTAGCTTACAGGTCTGTCAATTATTTTTGAAATACGACACGATTTTTGTTCTGATTTCTGTGCTGGCTGTAAAATCTCAAATTGTTTCAATAAATACTTCTTAATTAAATTGTAGAGCACAGCTCGGTTAATTACTGATCCATTTGACTAATTATCTGGCTTGTAATCAGACCTAAGCTAAACATGTCAAAAATTATATCCAGGTTGCCACTGAATTTAGTACAGTTTCAATGATTTCCTACTCCGGCCTGGAGTTGGCGGTTTGTAATCTACGTTTCAGCTCTTAAATTTCCAAGCGTTTCCACCCGATAAAGCTCGGGTCACGAGCACTAAACCGCGACTTTTATTTTTATAGCATTGCGCTTTTAATGACTTCCCAAACATCGATTTAATTTCGAACGATCATAAAATCCCTGCCTGTGGATAGAAATGCGCTTTTTGCTGTGCCATTTGGCATGAAAACGTCCGGAGGTATCCAGACTATTTATGAAGCCATTAAATCCATCCGCATTTATTTAACTGCATGCCGTATTTGGCACTAAAGCAAGCAGAATTTGATTTCTAATTAAATCCTTTGCATGAAAGTTGCGACTCCTTTTATGTCCTTGCTGCAAAAAGTGTCAATAACAAGACGAAATTCCGTCTTTTCCCTGCAAGAGAAAAAACGTTTTTCCCTAATGAAGAAAAACATTCCGTACACACCAGATTAGCCTGACTCTGAGAATCGCTTTTTTACCAGGCGTAATCGTAATCGCTTTTCCTAACGAGTTAGATAACTTCTCAGGGCCACCGATTGAGAAAAAGACATTCTTGCAGTAGCTCTAATTGTTTTGTGCTTATGAGCTGATAATCCGACCTATTAAAGTTTTGTTTTCTATATCTTTTTGATTAGAGGAACATTCCAGAAATAGTTTTGTGACACTAATGAGTGTAATAGCAATATTTATTGAGGAAAAAACAAAGAATATGAGAAACTGAAAAAAGATCATCATTAAAGTAAACAAAAAATTATAGTAAAATTACGTTAGTAATATTCATATAAACAAACCAAACGAGATTAATGATTGAAATTACAATAGTGCCGCGTCTAATTGTTGAATTTTAAGGCACTAATTATGATAGTGCTTTGTACTAATCTTTTGTGGAATGTTGAACAGTAACTTTTTTGTAGCAGGAATAAATTTTTTATTATTCATTTATTATTATGCCATTTGATTGTGTAGTTTTACAGTAAAAATTTATAGCCAAGTTTGAATACTAATATTTTTGTTTTAGCTAGCAACTAGAACTGACAATAGCCAATTATTGTATCTATAAATAATGTAGCAAACTAATGAAACTTTAAATGGTAAAATATTCTTGTAGATATGATTGAAATGTTACAGCAATTCTAATAGCCTTTAAGTAGGTCCACTAAAATTAATGTGCCAAATAAATTCAGAACGCCATTTATTTACTATGGCAAATCCATTATCTTACAACTAATGCCAAATTAATTACTTTTAATGTAAACAGTTGAGCTATCAAGTGTTATAAATTCTTCTTTTCTGTGAACATACATTTGTCGAGTTATAAAGTTTTGAAGCACTTTGGCCGCAAAGATCAAGTCACTTTTGTCGTTTCGTCTCTGAAATAAAATAATGCAACGAAGAATACTCTCATGCTAATACTGATAACTTCAGGTATAACTGTAACCATGAACGGTGACTGAATTGGATCACGCCATCGAATTTTGGAGTATTCGTGTCACTGCCGATGTGCTTTACACCACTCATTTCAGCCGTTTTCACGTCTTCTTTAGAAACTTAACTATTCCTCCATGTGCAACTGGTTGTTTACAAGCTGTGCTCAAGTCTGACCAAAATTTCAGCCAGTTTCATTTTTTGATAAGAATTGTTGCTCTTTGTGCAACTGGTTGTTTACGAACTGTGCTCAAGTCAGACTAAAATGTTAGTCGGTGTCACGTGTTCTTCACAAGGTGCGCAATTATCACTCGTTATGCAACTGGTTGTTTACAAGCTGTGCTCAGGTCTAACCAAATGTTCAGCTGATTCCACGTCTTCTTGATAAGACGCTCAATTATTATTGTTTGTGGAAATGGTTGTTTTTAAAGCTGTGCACAAATCTGACTAAAATGTTAGTCGGTGTCACGTGTTCTTGACAAGATGCGCAATTATCACTCGTTGTGCAACTGGTTGCTTACAAGCTGTGCTCAAGTCTGACGAAAATTTCAGCCAGTTTCATTTTTTGATAAGAATTGTTGCTCTTTGTGCAACTGGCTGTTTACGAACTGTGCTCAAGTCTGACTAAAATGTTAGTCGGTGCCACGTGTTCTTGACAAGGTGCGCAATTATCACTCATTATGCAACTGGTTGTTTACAAGCTGTGCTCAGGTCTAACCAAATGTTCAGCTGATTTCACGTCTTCTTGATAAGACACTCAATTATTATTGTTTGTGGAAAGGGTTGTTTTTAAAGCTCTGCTCAAATCTGACTAAAATATGTTAGTCGGTGTCACGTGTTCTTGACAAGATGCGCAATTGTTGTGCAACTGGTTGTTTACAAGCTGTGCTCAAGTCCGACCAAAATTTCAGCCAGTTTCATTTTTTGATAAGAATTGTTGCTCTTTGTGCAACTGGTTGTTTACGAACTGTGCTCAAGTCTGACTAAAATGTTAGTCGGTGTCACGTGTTCTTGACAAGATGCGCAATTATCACTCGTTGTGCAACTGGTTGTTTACAAGCTGTGCTCAAGTCCAACCAAATGTTCAGCCGATTTCACGTCTTCTTGATAAGACACTCAATTATCGCTCTTTGCGCAACTGGTTATTTACAAGCTGTGCTCAAGTCCGACCAAAATCTCAGCCAGATTCATTTTTTGATAAGAATTGTTGCTCTTTTTGCAACTTGTTGTTTACGAACTGTGCTCAAGTCTGACTAAAATGTTAGTCGGTGTCACATGTTCTTGACAAGATTCTGAATTATCACTCGTTGTGCAACTGGTTGTTTACAAGCTGTGTTCAAGTCTGCCTAAAATTTCAGCCGGTTTCACTTTTTCTTGAGAATACAATTGATTACCACTTTTTATGCAACTGGTTGCAGTGTTCAAGTATAATCATAATTTTAGCCGGTTTCACGTCTTGTTGTTAAGACAGTGATTTACAAGCTGTGCTCAGGTGTGACCATAATTTGAGCCGTTTTCACGTCTTTTTGATAAGATACTCATTTATCACTCTTTGTGCAACTGGTTGATTTACAAGGTGTGCTCAAGTCTAATCAAAATTTCGGCTGGTTTTACGTCTTCATTGGCCAGAAAATTAAATTATTCCCTATGAAACTGGTTGTTCTGGCACATTGCCAATTATTAAACTTAAGGGGTGAGTGTGTATAACTCAATATTCGGGCCAATTCGGCTGTACATTAGAACTTTCCTTGTGCGCCGTGACACTGTCGTGCTGAAATTAAACTCTTTAAACCGCCAAACCCCAAACAATGTTTAGTTAAAAATTAAAATACATTTTCATATTAACTGTACTTATAAAAAAAGTTTTAATTACAGAAATTGCCAAATTAAAGTAAAATATTGTGCCAACTGTCTCGTTAATTGTCTAAATTTATTCGGAGAGTGGTTTTTATCAGCGCTAACTGTGCTGTCACATAAAATAGCTTAAGTA
The DNA here is from genome assembly GCA_940337035.1 of Agriotes lineatus. Taxonomy (NCBI): domain Eukaryota; kingdom Metazoa; phylum Arthropoda; class Insecta; order Coleoptera; family Elateridae; genus Agriotes; species Agriotes lineatus. The sequence goes on along the minus strand of OW679200.1, from coordinate 31,495,790 downwards.
ACCGAGATTGCGCCTTGCTAAACAATTCACGTAATTTGGTGTAAGTAACTGTAACCGCACCTTGTACAACGAAGACGGCGCTCGTAAATTTAGAAAATTTAGAAATTCGCCCGAGCGGCTTGTCATTGTCCCGACCAGCGGAGGTTAATGAACAGATAATATGAAAGTGTACACACCTAATAACTCGTATTTACGATGTATTATATGCGACATTGTTCTCTGCCGAGAAGAACATTAAAGCTCGCAGGGATAGTAGTCTGAGGAAGAATGGCTAATGCTAAGTAGAAATCAGTCACGGTTATTAAATCCCGTAACCTTTCCCCTTTGCAGGCCTCCACTAACGATTGCAATTAGTTAAGGGCTTTCACTGTCTGGGGGTTTTCATTTTTATCTCGGCCTTTCTCACGGGTCAAAAAGTCCCGAAATGGGGCAAGAAGTGACCAGGGCCCTGTACTAATGAAGTCATAAAATTCACGTTGACTGCAGAACGTGCCTCTTTAAAAGGCACTAATTTCCGTAAACGCACCTGACGCTCCCCCAAAGCTGCAGGACGCCAGGTATGACTGCGTTATATAAATATTACGGGTCATAAACGTGCTCGTCCAAGAAGCCTGACAAATTAGAAGGGTTCCAGCGTGCAGACGTGACATGTACGGCTAAGCAGCGATTAAGGAGAAAGGCAATTTGAATTTTTGCGGATGCAGTAATAACAGTAGTACCGGGAAAAGCCGCTGGAATCGTAATGGCGGATCGGGATTTTCATTTCTGAGAAAACAAATCGCCTAGAAAGTGGCTGAAAGTCGAGGTGCGCGGCGAAAACCTGTCGGCGTTGCAAAACGAAACCATTGAACTTGTAATAATTAATGCCGGGCCGAGCTGCAAGTCGCTGGAAATTGCAAAACAGCCGCGTTACCAACGTCCACGTAATATGATCGAGCACTTCTAAGTGCTGAAAATTCTAGGTCTTAGCTGGGTTCGTGTTACGTTTTTAGAAGGTTTGAAACCGCTCTTTCTGAAAACTCAAATTTTCTTTATTTCTTCCTTTATTTGGATCCATCTAACCAATATTTTTAATCGTAATTGGCGTCCTACAGCTTGTACCATCATGTTCTAGGGAAATGAGTACCCTTTGGTGGTTTCCCATTGCCTTCAGCTATAGCTATAGTCGACCACTCTGCAGATAGAATCGCTCATTATATCCAGTCGATGGCAGTAATTGCATTTTTGAAAAATTAAAAGGTCTGAAATTTCCACTCCTAACAAATAGGGAGTGTTAAAGAACTGTGCTATATATTCAGAAAACTGGAAAAAAATAGAAAATTGTCAGTGGTTTACTGATCAGAAGAGACACGCTTTTCATGTTGTGTACATAAAAAATAATTCGCGACACCATTGTATGTCCTAATATCGAGTTTTATTGAAATAGCCATGTAACATTTGCAAATTAAACCAGTTTCTATGACACTTTATAATAGTTAGAATTTATAATCAAGAACCGACACTCTTCTCCTTAATTTCTCAAATTTATAGTCGGAATTAAAATGTCAAAGCTCTAGAATCACATCTATGCAAATAGACGCCTCTCTGTCATCACCTCTCTTTCTGCATTCGGTAATTGTGTGTATTAGTTGCGCAGAGCTGGCATTTAAACGTAATTTACAGTGCCATAAACATATTCCGAAAATGTTAATTAGAAGCCTCATTAAAACGGAAATCATTTTTGTAATAGTTGGCTTATGAATGGCCGTTCCATTTTCTGTTAACGCTAATAAACACTCCGTTGGCAGAAAATAAAACACAAAACTGCCATGCCAGTTTAGAGTTAACGTTGCGAAACGGAATCCGCGCTCGAAATCGGGCATTAATTAATTATCGATGAAATAACTACGCACAGTGGGGAGAGTCACAGCAAATAATTAAGCCTATCTCACATATAGCTATAAGGTATCTTTAATGAACTCACGCAATATAGAAATGCCCTTCAATTTCTGAAATTCCTCAGGGTCGCGTCATAGATTAGAGAGGAGGAAATCTCTTAATGACTTGGTTTTTAATTCTCATTTCAGAGGGATTTGTTTAAAACTCAAATCTGCAAGACATTTTGAAGGGGCTCTCTGTAATGGAAGGTTTTCCCTGCCATTAACCGAAGATGGAGCATTTTTTTCGAGGAAAACGTAAGATTTACCGAGTCAAACTCAAATATATTCCTGGTTCGCCCAAAAGAAAAAAACAACCGGGTTTTACAAATTACGCCTGTTGTCTCCGTAATGTACACTTATTCAACTTTTACAACTAATGTGGAGGGCGAACGGAGGCCACGATACATACGCTGCATACAAACTCTCGCTATAATGTCACATCGGAATGTACAAGTGCACTCCCTTGTTAGGATCTAAGATGGCATTGCCTTAAAACAATGCAATTCTGCAGAAATTATGTGGTCTTTCTTGAGAGACTCCAGTTTTTACGAAACGCGAACATTTATCTAAATACTTGGCCATTTTTGCCATATTTAACGATCCCGGCGGGCAGTGCCGGCAATTAATGCATCGGGGTGAAATTCCAGGTGCGGTGGTTGGGCTCGCATGGTGGAAAGTGGGGTTTGTCGCCTTAATTTTGTGATTATTGGCGTAATGTGGTAGGATAAATAATTTTTATTATTTCTGAAAATAATTCAAATGTTCTCAAAGCGTGTTCGAAATGTTTAAAATAAAATAATTAATTAATTGCCATTTGTAAAAGATGTATGCAATTTACATTGCATTTTTTCAATTGACTTATTTCTGAAAATGTTTGATTACTAATCACAATTCTGAAACAATTTTTAAATTTCTTAATAATAAAAAATGCATACATTACCATAATTCGAGATGTCATATGTTAACCTGATCGTTTTAAATCTTTGGTCATAGTTAAACCTCTTGAAAGCATAAAACCCTTTAATAATTTTATAAATCTTCGAAAGTCACTTAGTAACTTAACAAATCATTTTGTGAGCTGAAAATATGAATTGATAATACGGAATTGCACTTTCTAAATTTTTTTGAAAACAGTTTAGAAACATGTGTTGCTAATCTTTGGAAGTTGTCATCAATTCAGACATATTTTGAAATTTTTTAATGTTTTTAGTAATTTTCGACATTCTTCCAACAATTTTTGACAATCTTTATCTCGGGTATGGTTTATCTATTGGCTTTTAAGGGTCTGTAGTAATTTTAATATCTCTCTAAACACTTGCTTGATATTATTCAAAAAATGATAATCATTTGACATATTTTGGGTAGTTTTGAATATGTATTATTTTTAAAGATTTGGGCATTCATCAGTGTTGGTGCTAGCTGTTGATCGGTAAATAAATAATTCTTGGAGATATTTTGGCAACTTGTGACACTGTTTGTAAGTTAGTTTGCTGATTTTTGACAATCTCGAGTAATTTTTAGAAATCTCTAGGTAGGTAAGTTTTGGAAATTTTTCGGCAATTGTGATCAATATTTAATAGCCGATAAATTTTGCAATAATTTCTTGGTAACTTTTCATTTTTGTTAATTTTAAAATAACCTTTGGTTTTTCAAAGTAGCTTTTAATATCCCTGATAATGTTTGGTATTCCGTGGAAAATCTAATAATCGTTAAACGTATTGATGTTTTATGGAAAACAGCTGCTATTCGTTAAATCGATCGGTAACGAATCGTGACAATCTTTGAAAAACAGATATCATGTTTGATATAATCTTGGTCAGTTTTAGAAATTCTAATAATTTTCAGTTAATTCTTAATATTTTATTCAATCTACCGGTAACTATTGTTGATAGACGTAGGAAAATCGATATAATGTTAGAGAATTTTTGGAAGCTTTGGAAATCGGTAGTAATCTTTACAAGTCTTTCAATAATCCCTGATAATCTTGGTATTCTGTGGAAATTTTAATAATCATTAAATATCTTGATGAAATCGGCTGCTACTAGTTAAATTTATTGGTAACTATTCTTGATAATTGTTGGAAAATCGATATAATCTATAATCATTTCATGGTGAGCTGTAGAAGTCGGCGGTAATTTCAGTCCTTGATGAGCTCCTAGTAGTTTGTGGAAATTTAAATAATCGTAAAATGTGTTGATATTTATGAAAAACAGCTGCTATTACTTGAATCTATTCTTGACATTCTGGGTAAATTCGTTGTAACCTATGAAAATCACGTGGTAAGGTTTGGAAGTCTGTAATCTATTCACGTTTCTCAGTAAACTCTGATAATCTGTTGGTATACTGTGGATATCGTAAAATCAAATGATAATTTTGGAAAACGGCTGCTATTTTTAAATGTATTGCTAGCTGTCTTGATAATCTTTGGAAAGCCACTATAATCTCTGACCATTCCTTGGTGAGCTTTGGAAGTCGACGGTAATCCGTACAAGTTTTGCAGTCCTTGATAGGTCCTTGCTATTTGGTGGAAATTGAAATATTTGATAAATTTGTTAATATTTTATGGGAAACAGCTGCTAGTTATTACTTGAATCTATCGTCAACTATTCTTGACATTCTTTGTTAATTTGTGGTAATCTTTGCAAATTCCTTGGTGAGGTTTGGAAATCGCCAGTAGTCTTTATAATTGTAATCTCTGACAGTTTGAAAATCTCTTGGAATGCTATGGAAAATAGCTAGTATTAGTTAACTGTATCGGAAATTTCTTAAAAAACTGATATAAGCTTATAAGCTTTAATCATTTCTCAGGGCATCTTTCACAATCCTCGATAAACATTTGGCATTCTGTGAAAATTATAATTTAAATATCTTGATATTGTATGGAAATCAGTTGCTGTTAGCTAAATCCATCTGTAATTATTCTTGCCAGTCGTCGGAAAACACAATCGTAGAGATTTTCCTGGGAAGCTTTGTAAGTTGGCGGTAATCTTTAGAAGTCTTTCATTAATTTCTGGAAAGCAGCTGTTACTAGTTAAAGCTATCTGTAACTATTCTTGACAATCGTTGGAAAACCGATATCATATTTTGATAATTGGTTGCTGACCTTTGGACATCGGCGGTAATCTGTTTAAGTCTCTCGGCAATCCTCGATAATCTTTTGGTATACTGTGTATATTATAATAATATTTAAATATATTGATAATTTATGGGAAAGAGCTGCATTTATTTAGTTAAATGTATCGGTAACTATTGATAATCGTTGGAAAACCGATATAATCCTGTCATTCCTCGGTGAGCTTTGGAAGTCGGCGGCAATCATTATAATTTTTCATTAAGCCCTGCCGATCTATTGTTATTCTGTTGCAAATTCTAATGATCGTTAAATCTATTGATGTTTTGTGAAAAACAGCTGCTATTATGTAGTTAAATTTATCTGTAACTATTCTTGTAATAGTTGGAAAATCGATATAATCTTTGACGATGCCTTGGTAAGCTTTAGAAATTTTTCTTTCAGCAAACCCTGATAAACTGTGATAGTTCTAGTAATCGTTAAATCTCTTAATACTTCGTTAACTATCGGTAACTACTCCTGATAATCGTTGAGAAGTCGATATAAGCTGAGATAATTTTTTGGTCATCTCTCATGTGGACATTTTAATAATTGTTAAATATATTTATATTTTATAGAAAACAGTCCCCACTGGTTAAGTCGTAACTACTCCTGACAATCGTTGCAAAATCGATAGAAGATTGGATAATTCCTTGGAAATTTCTGGATTTTCCGTGGAAATCGTTAAATTTGTTCATATTTTATGAAAAAGAGCTGTTATTAGTTAAATCTAGCGACAACTGTTCTCGACAACGGTTGATAAACCGATATAATTTTTGGGGAATTTTTGGTGACCTTTGGAATTGTAGTAATCTTTCAGTAAACTCTGATAATTTCATGGATTCTTGTGAAAATTCTAGTAATCACTGAAGCTTTTAACGCTTTATTGAAAACACATGCAATTTTTGGTAAAGTAACAATTCGTAATAGTTAAATGTTTTCATATTTTGTGGAAAATAACTGCTGTTAGTTAAATTTATCGGTAATTTATGTATTGTTTGAGGCTTTCGCGGTTACTCGAATTATTCTCCTTACAATAGAATTTCGGCTTAGACCGCGTAGTATTTGTATATACAAATACTACGCGGTCTAAGCCGAAATTCTATTGTAAGGAGAATAATTTATCGGTAATTATTTTCGGTAATCATTGGAAAACCGATGTATGTAAGCTTTGATCGTTCCTTGATGAGTTGTGGTAATCGACGATAATCTTTTCAAGTGCCTTCGAAATCCTTGATAATGCCTTGTGGAAATAATTAAATAATACTCGTTAAAGCTTTTGATATTTTATGGAAAGCAGCTGCTATTCGTTATATTTATTAGTAACTATTATTGACAACCGTTGGAAAACTGATATTATGCTTGATAATTTCTTGGTGAACTTTGGCAGTCTGAGTAAGCCTTGATCATTTTTTGGTATTCCGAAGAAATTCTAGTAATCGCTAATGATATTAGTAATCTATGGAAAATTGCTGCTATTAAATAGTGAACTCTAGCTGTAACCATTCTTGAAAATCGTTGGAAAACCTTTCATCATTGCTAGATGAGCTTAGTGTTCTGTGAGCATTCTATTAATCGTTAAATTTATACTTTATGGAAAACCACTGTGTCAGTAACTATTCTTGGGAGTCTGGAAATTTTTTATGTCGCGAATAATCTCTGGATACATTTGGGCATTTTTGGTATTCTTTGAAATTCAGTAGTAACCATTGGAAATGCATGGTAGATTTTGATTATCATTAAAAAATGTGATACCTAATCGTATTTTTGTTGGTAATTCGTTGTAAAACTTTAGAAATCCTTGGAAGTGTGGATGTTCTTTTGCTTTTTTCATACAAGGCATCATCTGTATTTACCATACTTCGACCAAGCCCAAATTAGGTCTATTTGTAGTCCTAATTGTAGTGGAATGCGCACGTGTGCTACTTGAAATGCATGAGACCAACAATAGTCTTATATTATTAGCGTAGGGAAAGATGTGGACGTGCTTTTACAAAGCGGAAACTTGTTAATGACGCGTTTTAAAGTGGTGCACCGAAAGACCGCAGCGTTCTGAAAGTAACGGGCAGCAAATGGACCGGGGATGAAAAGCTGCGGGACATCTCGCGAAAGTGGGGCTCGAATTTTTCAGCGCGTCGGGTTACTTACACTGGCCATTAGCGTATTTTATCCGCGCGTTAAGCAAATATGCCCATAAAATATGTAGGCCAATGCAGCGCAGCCTTTCGTTCACCTGCACGAGGAACCGAATCGCACAATGCGACACATTTCACAATTAGCTAGCATTCCGCACTACTCGCAATCAACTCAATGGGCTCGTAAATTTTACGGCGCCATTGTGAGCCGAAATTATTTTCAGTCATTTTCACGCAGAACACAAAAGCCCAGCCGCTGCGAATAAATAGTCTAGGACTAAGGCGTCTGGCTGCTCGTTCGTTCCGGATGCAGTATTTCTGCATGGGCATTGTTCCATACATGCTGCCGCTATCTTGTCGTGTTTGTCGACGTCGGCTTAAAATTCCTAATCGAACGCAAATACGGCTTTCCGCTCAAACACACACCTACCGCCGGTTTTCTGATTTCACAAGCTTAATTTGTTCGCTTTTTTGAGGACACGCCTGGACTAACATCAAGAAATGACAGGTCTTTTAAACGGTTTATTGGATCAGTTATTGATTTGATACTTTTACAGCAATAGGTGGTAGATTTTTAGTAATATATTCCGGTATTATGTAACATGCATTCTTATTTCAATTTGACTTTTACCAACTTCGAGGTATATAATTATTGTCAACTACGAACGGCAAACAATTTTATACTCAAGCCCCAAACCAACTGGAGTTACAGGATTGGCGAGGGAAAGGAGAGGTGGAAAATGGAATAAAGGCCAGGAAAGGTGGATAAAACCAGTAAAACCATCGAAAAACCTGAATCAAGGCAAACGATCGCGGGAATCGAACCCATGACCTCCCGAATGCTAAGCAGACGTGCTAATCACTAAACTACAGATCTCGGTCTAGCCTACTACTGTTGCCACTAATTATAGGATCTTAGCTAGCACGTAACAAAGTTCAATATTTAAATAGGTAACAGATCTGTAGGCAGAGTAAATTAGCGGGTAATTACAAATTTATGATGATGGCGCATGCCGAACAAAGCAGGAGGGTGACAATAATAAATACCTAGTATATCACCACATACGTAGAAATTCAAAGCGTTCCAATAAATTCGCCAGCAATTATTGACAAACTCGGAGGTGATGCAACACTAGCCGCTGATTCTAATCTTTCGGTGCGTTTAATGTACCGATTCGTTTATACCGTCACAACAAACGATCGTGTTTTAATACTCCCAGCAATGAGGCGAAACGGCGCCGGAAAGGAAACAGTAACAATAAGCTACCAGAAGCGAGCGGTAACACAGCAAGAACTCAGCAACAAACGGAAAACTCAGCAATAGTTACAAATTTGGCTACCAGATTAGTAGCACAAATTAGCTGCTCATGCTTTAACGGCTCCGTCGGCTCTCAAATCTACTAAATACGAATGCCTAAATATAATAGGGAACAACATAGAAAAAGTGCACACACACCTTCAGCTTACATCTCCAAGACTTAAATCACGACGCCAGAGAAATCCGCAATCAAATACAGTGGGTAATTAAGACCCAAAATACAAATCCACGGTATCGCGAGTGAGCTAGGACAATATTTTTGTCCTTTTAAGATTCTATAAGTAGGACTAAATTAAGGTAAAAGGTTAATACGAAGTATACACGTGCGATTAAGTCGAATACGCTAGCAGAAGACAGGGAGTAATAGAAAACATCGCCGCAGGTGCGGGAAAGACAATTGAATAATTCTTGGCATAGTTACGCATGACAACGGATTGATCACCGATCCTGCGCGAGGCGACGCAAGGCCATCCAAACGGGTTTGGCGACCTCGATAACTAAACCGCCGAGCGTTCGGACAGAGTTGATTAAAACGCACAAAATTCGACGAGGTAATTAAAGGGTCATAATGCGTAATGATTTTTACCAGTAACACTTTACTGTATTAAATTCCAGACACTTCATGATTACATATTTTTACTACATTAGAGAATAAACATCTATTAAAACCGGCCGATGCGATGATGTGGCAGTTTTTGAGGAACTACCTGCATTTTCAGCTTCATAGGACTTTCTTTAGGATGTTATTTCGTACTTCTACGATACAAAATGGATTTTTAGAAATATCTGTTATACTTTTACAACAATGGAGAATAGAGTTCGAATTGATATCTTCCGACGCCTGACAGTTTCTGAAGAAATACCTGCATTTTCATCTTTGTAGGACTTTCTTCAGGACGTTATTTTGTATTTCTACGGTACAACATGTATTTTTATTAAAATATCTCGGCCGTATGGAAATTTGTTAAAAGCTGCTTGTATTCTCATCTTCACATGGTTTTCTTCTATGTTTAATTTACTTACAGAAATCGCCGAATATGCTACTTAGACAATGAAGTATAGATTTTCATTAATATCTTTCGATGCTGTGTCAGTTTTTGAAGGACTACCAGCATTTTCGTCTTTATAAAACTTTCTTCGGGACGTTATTTTGTACTTCTCGTATGCTACAAAATGGATCTTTATTAATATCTCCCAACCCTTTGACAATTTGTGAAAGACTGCCTGCCTTCTTATCTTCACAGGACTTTACTGTTTCAACACCAGATATCACCTAATGCTGTATTTATACAACAATGGAGAATATTTTCATTAATATCTTCAGATTTCCGATGCTGTGGCGGTTTTTGAAGGACTATCTGTATTTTCGTCTTCATAGAACCTTCTTCAGGAAGAGAATGGAGAACAAGTTTTTATTAATATTCCAATGCTGTAACAGTTATTGAAGGACTACCTGCATTCATCTTTGTAGAGCTTTCTTCAGGACGTTATTTCGCACTTCTCCTACGATACAAAATTGATTTTTATTAATACCTGACAATCCTATAAAAATTGTGAAGGATTACGTGCCTTTTCATCTTCACAGGACTCTTACTATGTTGCAACACGAGACATCACCTAATGTTCTACTTTTACAACAATGGAGAATAGGTTTTTTATTAATATTTCCGATGCTATGGCAGTTTTTAAAAGACTAGCAGCATTTTCATCTTCTTAGGATTTTCTTCAGGACGTCATTTCGTACTTTACCTATGATACAAAATTGATTTTTATTAATAGCTCCCAACCTTATAACAATTTGTGAAGGACTACGTGCCTTTTTATCTTCATAGGACTATATTATGTTTCAACACCAGACTCTAGACTCACCTAATGTTGTACTTTTACAACAATGGATAATAGATGTTTATTAACATCTTCCGATGCTGTGACAGTCTTTGAGGACTACCTGCTATCTTCATAGGACTTTTTTCAGGACGTTATGTCGTAGTACTTCTACGATACAAAATTGAATTTTAGTAATATCTTTCGGCCCTATGACCATTTCCGGAGAATTGCGTCCATTCTCATCTGCACAGCACCTTTATCTACGTTTCAATTCCAGAGATCATCTAATGTTCTACTTTTATAACAATGGGGAACAGATTTATATTAATATATTCCAGTTTTTGAAGAACTACTTGCATTCTCATCTTTGTAGAGCTTTCTTCAGGACGTATTTCGTACTTCTCCTACGATACCAAATACATTTTTATTAATAGCTTCCTACCCTTTGACAATTTGTGGACTGCTTACATACTTATCTTCACAGAACTTCCTTTATGATATCACGTTATTTCATAGTTTTACGAAGGTCTACGTGCATTCTCATCGTCGCAGAATTTTCTTCTGTTGAATTCCAGACGTAAATTAAATACTTGAGTATTTTTTATAACAACAGATAATACATTTTTCTTAATTATAATCTGTTTATATATGTTGGAGAATGTAGTGCACCGGAAAACCATAACGTAGAGGTAGTTCGAACTGAGAATGAAAATTTGACAAGAGAATTAGGTAGATAAAAATATCAAATTACTTTAAGCATACGTTCGCTACTGGTGACACCAAAACTAGGCTGCGTGGTAAAAGTCATAACGTAAAATAGGAACTTGACAAAATATTGTTGAAACGTTAGAAACGTAAAATTACATCAACTATCTACGTTTTTTCAAAAATAGTTTGAACAGCTTCAGACAGAACAAAATCAAGTCACCAAATAGAAATATCAGAGTCATATAGCATGTGCAATATCTTGAGCCTTTCACGCGACCATAAAATGTATTTATTTTAGTTGTAAATATGTCACAACTGCTCATTTCCATAATTTTTAAATCGAAAGTCTCAAGGCCAAGAGCGTGATAAAGACATTATCTGGGCAACATAAAATCGGCTTCTGGCGTTCCAGTTTCCAAAAGCCTCGTTTTGATGTGTAAATTCGATTGAGGTGCCGTCAAATCTAGGCGTTTTAAGGTTGGTGTGTATGATCACAATAAAATAAATGGGAAGAACAGCAGCATTTTCACCTCCATTAGCATATCTGGGTAACCAAATTGGTTATGGCGTAACTCGGCCACAACATAATCGAGATGATCGTCGATTATAACCGAGTTTTATTATACCCAAGTTCAAGTATGATTAGCATATGAATAAAAAAAGTTGTACCTTTTTTGCACTTCCCAAATAGTTATCTGTTGCATACATCATAATACACAAATTCAATGTAAATGGAACTGCTTGAAGAATTGGCTTCAAATAATCGAATGGTTTACTGTAATTGTGAAATTTGAATTCACCAACCTTTGCTTTAATTAATAGCAGCAACGTGTTGCATTTTCGGTTGTCCAATTTTATCAACTCAAAACAGGATATAATGTTATGGCGGTGAGATTACCCAACTTTTACAGCAGCTATAAATCATTTGTTCAATACAATGGGGGACGAATTGTTGTCCCATTCTTAAATTCGCTGCTTGGTTGAGTCACTAGTCAGGTATTATCTAAAAATAGACCGTATGTCATTTCTAATGTTTATATTAGACGCATAGGATCTGAGAGAACATTCAGTGCTTCCTAACGCGCGCTTCGAACCGCTCTGGGACTTTCAGCTTCATCCTCATAGTGATCGTAAAAGTCCCATTAACTACTACACAAATGAGCCACGGTTATGACCTAACTGTTGCAAAATTTCTTGATTGTTGCGGCAACTATGCGATAACGGATAACGAAGTGCAAGGCGATAGCTCATTAATCCTGTAGATCACAAGCGAACAGTTCCGGTTCTTGCTTTCAGGCGGGTTCAGTGCGATAATCGGGCGGGTGTCCCGCATTAAAAGTGTAGAAATCGGTCTAGCAGCTTTACGTTTTACAAACAATAGTATTCGGCGCAAATTAAGTAGGTTGCGCATTTAAATTTCAAATTGCGGCGTGCATTATCTGTCAGCTCGCGAGCGTGAAAGTTGCCCAAAAAACAATAACAAATCGGGCGAGATATCAATCACGCGGCAAAAAATCACACATGTGCTGTCAATCCATGCTAGATTTGTAACAAGTAAGCCGGCCAAGCCCCTGCCCGAGAGTGGAAAATGGAAGAAAGGTGGAAGCACGCGAGTGCCTGACTAATGGCCCAACAATTCCTGCATAGTTGCGTTAATTGAAGAAGTGTCTTCGAGTAGGTGCCCCGTATATTGCTTCAAATAATTAGGGGTCAGCGAGTCGGGCCTAACGGTTGCCATGACTATTAGAGTAATTGTTGCTATTGCAGAGCTCGGTAATGATGTGTTCCGTGTGTTAAGCGCCGTTGTGACTTGTGGTAATTGAATAAGAGCGACAAGGTGTGGTGTTATTCCTGTGGCAAGCAGTTAATAGTGGATTATAAACATTTTCAGGTCAGTACCTAACTCTCTTAATAACAGCGCAAATTACAAAAAAACAGCCCCAGTCGCAAGATCAAAACTCCTCATATTAATCCTTAAAAAATGCAGGGTAATATTACTTACAGTCCAAAGACAAGAAACATAAAAGTGGGGGTTCTATCGAAAATTCCAAGTTTGTAAAAATATATTTTTCAACTTATTTTTAATATTAAGTCATAAGTAGTAAAGGATAGGATGGAGAGGTAAGGAAGATACCTATTGAAGCAGCCGTAACGTAATAGGTGCAAGCCTAATATCTGATGAGGTGGTGATAACAATCATGATAATGATAATGATAATGACATAATCTTCGAATTTTTAGAATAATTTATTGCAATTGATGCTCATACGCAAAGCAAGCGTGTAGCAACATATAAATTACTCCGGCTTTACCAGCAGAGTACTAACCGTATGAAGCACGTGCTTTGTCTACAAATTGCGCTTATTTATATAAAATTGCCTAAATTGTGCGTACTTGATATTAGCTTCTTCAATTTTGCTTTTCTTACAATTCTCTAAATTATACTTCGTTCTATGTATCGGAATTGTCATTGCTTTAAGTAAATTTCTCTGAATTGTACTTTATATGAATTGCTTACATTGATCTAGGCTTGTATACAATTGCCTAAATTGCGCTTTGTATACAATTGCTTAAATTGCGCGTGCTTTCGATGAAGCGTTTCGCATTTTCTTTTCCTCTTATAGTTTAAGTTGTTTTTCGTTGTATGTAATTGTAACTGCTTTATTAATTGCATTGTATTTGATTTAAATTGCCTAAATTGATTTCCCTTTATATGAGCTGCCTCAATCGTGCTACTCGTGTATTTAAGTATACCCAGGTTGTGCTTGCGTTATATCAAAGTTACCTAAACTCCACTTTCCTTCCCCTAAAATTTTCTAATGTGTGTGTAATTGTATACCAAGCTTCTCAAATATTGCTTTCTTTGAATTGTGTAAGTTCTACTTTGTTTTATTTACCTGAAGTGTGATTGCTTTATTTAAATTTCACTGCATTGTACTTTATTTGAATTGCCTAAATTGACCTTCCTTTATATGAAACTGATTAAATCCTTCTAGTTACATTTGCTCAGGTTGTGCTTATTTTTTATAAAATTGCCTAAATTGTGCTCTGTTTCTATAAACTTGCCTAAATTGTGGGTACTTTATATAAAGCTTCTAGAGTTTTGCTTCTTTTTAATTGTTGAAATTATGCGTCGGTTTATGTATGTACCTGAATTGTGATTGCTTTAAGTAAAATTCTCTGCATTGTATTTTATTTGAATTACGTAAATTGATATTTTATATAAAACAGCCTAAACTGTGCTTTCCTTTTATTTAAATTTGTTCAGGTTGTGATTCCTGTGTATAAAATCTGAATTGCGCTTTGTTTTTATAAAATTGCCTAAATTGTGCATACTTATCAAGCTTCTCGAATTTCAAATTTCTCTGTATTGTATTTTATTTTAATTGTTTAAATTGCTTTCTGTTTATTTATATTTGTTCTGGTTGTGCTTCCTCTATATAAAATTGCCTAAATTGCGCTATGCTTAAGTAAAATTTCTTAGATTGTGGGATCTTCTCGAATTTTGCTTTCTTTTTAATTGTCTAAATTATACTTCGTTTTATGTAGATGAATTGTGAGTACTTTTAGTAAATTTCTCTGCACTAGACTTGATTTGAATTGCATAAATTGATTTTCCTGTATGAGAAACTGCCTAAATCGTGCTTCTCGGTTATTTAAATTTGCTCAAGTTGTGATTTCTCTATATAAAATAGCCTGAATTCTGCTGGCTTTATATAAAATTGCCTTATTTTGCAGTTTGTTTATAAAAATATTGCTTAATTTGCGCTTTATTTGTATGTATAGCATTGCCTAAATTGTGTATACTTTATACCAAACTTCTCGAATGTTGCTTCTTTTTAATTGTCTAAATTATACTTAGATCTTACTTTATATGAAACAGCCTAAATCGTGTTTCTCGTTTATATAAACTTGCTGAGGTTGCACTTCCTTTATATAACTTAACTTGAATGACGCTTTGTTTATATAAAATTGCATAATTTGGGCTTTGCTTATATATAAAATTGTTTAGTTTACGCTTTGTTTATATAAAAATAGCCTACATTGTGAGTACTTTATATCAAGCTTCTCGCATTGTGCAATCTGTGTAGTTGTCTAAATTATACTCTGTTCTATGTACCTAAGTGATTGCTTTATATGATTTTACCTGCATTGTACTTCATTTGAATTGCTTAAATTGATCTTCCTTTATAAGAAACAGCCTAAACCGTGCTTTCAGTTTATTTAAATTTGCCCAGGTTGTGTTCCCTTTATATAAAATTTTTTAAATTGATATTTGCTTATATAAAATTGCCTAAATTGTGCGTACTTTATATCAATATTCTCGAATTTTGCTTTCTTTTTAGTTGTCTAAATTATACTTCGTTCTTTGTATATAAATTGTGAGTGCTTTTTGTAAATGTCTCTCCACTATACTTGATTTGAATTGCATAAATTGATTTTCCTTTATACAAAACTGCCTAAATCGTGCTTCTCGTTTATTTAAATTTGCTCAAGTTTTGATTTCTCTATATAAAATAGCCTGAATTGTGCTGAGTTCATATAAACGTGTGTAATTTGCGCTTTGTTTATACAAAATTGC
Organism: Agriotes lineatus; assembly: GCA_940337035.1. NCBI lineage: Eukaryota > Metazoa > Arthropoda > Insecta > Coleoptera > Elateridae > Agriotes > Agriotes lineatus. The sequence goes on along the minus strand of OW679200.1, from coordinate 31,480,193 downwards.
AAAAGTTGCGTTTTTTTTTAAATATAAAATTGCCTAAATTATGTGGACCTTATATCAAGCTTCTCGCATTGTGCAATCTGTGTAGTTGTCTAAATTATACTCCGTTCTATGTACCTCCACTATGATTGCTTTATATGATTTTACCTGCATTGTACTTCATTTGAATTGCTTAAATTGATCTTCCTTTATAAGAAACAGCGTAAACCGTGCTTTCCGTTTATTTAAATTTGCCCAGGTTGTGTTCCCTTTATATAAAATTGCCTAAATTGTTCTTTTCTTACATAAAATTGCCTAAATTGTGCGTACTTTATATCAATATTCTCGAATTTTGCTTTCTTTTTAATTGTCTAAATTATACTTCGTTCTTTGTATTAAATTGTGAGTGCTTTTTGTAAATGTCTCTCCACAATACTTGATTTGAATTGCATAAATTGATTTTCCTTTATACGAAACTGCCTAAATTGTGCTTCTCGTTTATTTAAATTTGCTCAAGTTTCGATTTCTCTATATAAAATAGCCTGAATTGTGCTGAGTTTATATAAACTTGTTTAATTTGCGCTTTGTTTATATAAAATTGCTAAATTTGCGTTTTGTTTATATAAAATTACCTAAATTGTGTGTACTTTATACCAAGCTTCTCGAATGTGCTTCTTTTTTGTCTAAGGATACTTAGTTTTATGTACCTGTGTTTCTCGTTAATTTAGGCTTTGCTTATATAAAAATAGCCTAAATTGTGCGTACTTTATATGAGCTTCTCACATTGTGCATTCTTTGTAATTGTCTAAATTATTCTTCCTTCTATGTACCTGAACTGTGATTGCTTTATACAATTTTACCTGCATTGTATTTCATTTGAATTGTCTAAATTGATCTTCCTTGATATGAAAATGCCTAAATCGTATTTCTTGATTATTTAAATTTGCTCAGATTGAGTTTTATCTATATAAAATTGGGCTGTTTATATAAAATTCTCTGCGCACTTTATATCAAGCTTCTTATATATTGCTTTCGTTTTAATTATACGAATTATACTTTGTTTTATCTACCTGATTTGTGATTACTTTATATACATTTCCCTGCGTTGTACTTCATTTGAAGTACCTGAATTGATCTTTTTTTATATGAAACTGCCGACTAAAGGGTGCTTCTGGTTTAATTAAATTGCTTAGTATGTGCTGTCTCTATAAAAAAATGCCTAAATTGGGCGTACTTGAAGTCAAACTCCTTACAGTTTGTTTCATTTGTAATTGCCTAAATTATTCCCCGTTCTATGCACCTACATTGTGATTGCTTTATATAAATTTCGCTACATTGTACTCTGTTTGTGTTTTCCAAATTGTCTTTGAATTTTCACAATAATTTATTGTTATTGACGTAAAAGTCAACATGTATCAACATAGAAATTACTCCGGCGTTACTAGCTAGCCTACAACTCCATAGAAAAATCGCGCACTCTTTGTCTGCAGAGTTCTATTTACAGGAAACTTACTTTTTGTTACTATATTAGCGGAATCTAAGAATAGCGTTGTTTGTGGAAGGGGGGGGGGCGATCGAAAACTAATTAGACTAATAGCTGTTGGTAAAGCGCAAGTAACGAATAAAGAAAGAGTAAAATTGGCTTTTTGTTTCAAATGAATCCTCGTATGGTTCGACAAAGTCCACAGGTATATGTGTTCGGTTTACGCGTGCCGACTACCGATACGGAACAATTACAAGCGTACAGTGCTCGTGGTGCAGCACGTACTAAAAGCCAAAGTTACTTTACCTCTTTGAACTAACAAATCCCCCCAATGCATTTGTCTTCCACAGTGCAACAAACTTAATAAATTCCAAATTACTGTCGTTGTTGAGTAGTAGGATAATTCAAGTGGTCTAAAATGGCAAGACAGGTTTTAAGTAGCCAGTTAGTACCCAAATAAAAGAATGCAGAAGATTGATGCTACCGTCGACGTTATTAAAAGTTCAGGTAGCTCGTGCTTTTATATTTGTGCAGCGATACAAAACTGGGCGCCTTTTGGAAGCGAAGCTTCCACCAAAGCGACTTTTAATCATTATATGCTAATGCCACCAGGAACCCTGTGGGGAGTTGGGCCTAGTTCTTGGTACATTTGGCTCACATCCGTTCCGCAACACGATTGCATACAACAATAGCCCAAATGTTGCAACCCACGCGCACGCATTATTTATTTGCGGTCTCGAACTCGCGAAACGGCCGTCATCATTGTTTACCGCGACGTCTTAACAATTCCGCCCACCATATATCACCTTGTCCACTTCGTCATCTGCAATTAATTAACTGATATGCATACAAAGCCGTGGAACAATCGGTTCGGCTACGTATCGAACGGAAACTAATAACTCAATTTCTGTGTCCAGCAACGTAATGTCTAGGAAATTTCAACTCTTCAAGCATAGCAGCCTGCATCCTCTTGATCGCTGGTACCTGTAATCAGGGTTCTCGGAACCGCGCCTCAGGTACGCCCATCTGCACATGCCACAGGTGTGACACATCCACAGTAACAGAAATACTGTGTGTCCAACAGGATTTTGTATACAGTAAGGGATGGGAAGGAGAAGCTAGCTTGAGTACTATAACAAACTTCTCCAACCCTTGAGGGTATCCCTCTTCATCTCCTAGAGACACTGTGTATTGAGGACTTTAGACAAATTTACTTTTATATAATCCATTACAATCTGTTCGAATTAAAACTATCTCTCTATCGAAACTGGTTTGACAAAACTCTTGCGCAAACCAAAACAATCGCGCACCAGGCGAGTCAGATCCAAAACGCCGAACATATCAAAATTATCTCCCATCTAACCCATTCTTCCCGCAACGCTGCGTTGCCGGTGTGGTCGATTCGTAATTGCTTGCGCATATTAAGGCAAGAATGCAATTTTAGTTTTACCAAGGGCACCATTAAAAGTGGAAGATGGTTATCACGTTTTTGCTGCGATCAACTGCCTTGTCACAAACTTTCGATTTTGCCGGCTTCCAAGGGATATGCGCGAGCAAATTTAGGTAAGTGGCCCATTAAGCGCTAGTCACGGGATGGATATGTCAATTTCCGGCGAGTGAAAGTAGCCTTTCGCGTAAAATAGATCCGTCAGAATTATGCGCGGCCTGGGGCGATCCTACTCGAAATTTGCCGGGCCGAAGATTACAGACCTTTAAATCTGCTCCATGGTGCGATAACAGCAGCAGTTGCACAGCCGCCCCGGGCCAGATTTTCTATTTATTGACGACTTTCACGCTGCGCCAAATATAGGCAGAGAAAAAGTGAGAAAACTTCTTGTTCCGGGTAATTGCTTCACTGTGTCACGCATGTCCCTCTAATTACTCCGGAAGCCACTGGAGATGGCTTCCTCCGAACCATAACGATTTTACCAATTGCGTCTTGCAGGGGACCTCAGCGAACATTTGCTTGTCATTAATTGCACACACCCCTTTTTCTGGAACCTTTTGAAGATTATTGGTTTAAATTTAAATGTAATTTCTTTATATAAAATTGCAATAATTCTTCTTTCTATATATAAAATTCTCGACACTGTTCTTTTATAGTCATCGAAAGTATCATAAAACTTTGCATAAACTGCGTCGTTTATCTCAACAACTACCGCTCTTAGCTAATGCCGCCTCGAAACAAGGTAGAACTGGTCAGTGCTAGCCTCTAACCTGCGCTGACGTGAGGCTGGATCACTTGGGCCTTGTTTCCAGACGGTATTGTCTCAGCCTCAGCGGTTCCAAAGAAGTACACCTTTTCTAAAATAGTCTCATCTTTTCTAATATTTAACTATGTAGAATTGACGAAAATTTCGATAAAAGTTCGATAAAAATCCCTTCCATATACTAGGTAACCCTTCTGAACCATATACAAACTCCTCTATCAAAGTCATCCAATTCAGCATTTGAAATCGCGTAGAAATACCAAATCACATCAAATTGGCTTTATCTGCATTATTTTAACTAAATAAAAGCCGTGTTTCTGTACAAGATGCTAAATGTTCGCATGAACTTTTTTACTAATTTCGGTGAGTCAATTAGGCTTCTTTCTTTGTAATTGCTTAAATTATACTTCATTCTATAAAACTGCCTAAATTGTGCTGAACTTGTTTAAATATGTTCAGGTTCTTCCTTATATATAAAATTGTCTAAATTATGCGTTGTTTATATAAAATTTAATAAATTGCCCGTGTGATTTATATCAAACTCGGTGCAGTGTGATTTCTTTGTAATTGCCTAAATTATACTTCATCATTTAAAACTGCCTAAATTGTATTCAAGTTGCCTAGGTTCTGCCTCCTTTATATAAAATTGCCTAAATGGTGTATTGTTTATTAAGATTTACTAAATTGCGCGTGGTTTATGTCAAACTCTTGTGTATTTTAATTTCTTTGTAATTACCTAAATTATACTTCATCATTTAAAAGTGTTTAAATTGTGCTTATTTATTTAAATTTACTCATGTTCCGCTTCTCTTATATAAAATTGCCTAAATCGTGTGTTGCCTATATAAAATTTACTAAATTGGGCTTGCTTTATATTAAACTCAGTAGATTTTGATCACTATAACGTAAATTATACTTCATGGTATAATGCTGCCTAAATTGTGGGTAATCTGTTTAATTGTTTTTCCAGGTTTTGCACTTTTATATAAAATTGGCTAATAGTCCATATAATGTTTACTAAATTGCGGGTGCTTATATTAAACTTTTTTATGTTTTTATAATTGCGTAAATTATACTTCATCGTATAATACTGCCTAAATTGTGTTTAATTTGTTTAAATTTGATCAGGTTTTGCTTCATTTGTATAAATGCATAAATTGTGCGTCGTTATAAAAATTACTAAATTGTGGCTGATTTAACTCTGTGAATTTTGATTTCTTTGTAATTGTGTAAATTATAGTTCATCGTATAAAACTGCTTAAATTGTGCTTAATTAATTTATTTGTTCAGATTTGGCCTCTTATATAAAATTGCCTAAATTGGGCGTTGCTTATATAGTGTTCACTAAATTGCACGTGCTTTATATTAAACTCTATGGATTTTAATTTCTTCTTCACCGTATAAAACTGCCTAAATTGTGCTTAATTTAGTTGCTTAGGTTTTGTTTTACTTGCATAATTGCCTAAGTTGCGCGTCGTTATAAAAATTCATTAAATTGCGGCTGATTTATATTAAACTCCGTGAATTTTGATTTCTTTGTAATTGCATAAATTATACTTCATCGTACAAAACTGATTAAATTGTGTTGAATTAATTTATTTTTTTTAGGTTTGGTCTTCTTGCGCGTGCTTTAAATTAAACTCTGTGGATTTTGATTTCTTAGTAATTGCGTAAATTATACTTCATTGTATAAAATTGCTTAAGTTGTGCTTAATTTATTTAAATTTGCTCAAGTTTCCCTTATATAAACTTGCCTAAATTGTGCGTTGTTTATAAAAAATTACTAAATTCCGTCCGATTTATATCAAACTGTTCATTTTGATTACATTAAAATAGCTTAAATTATACTTCTTCCTATAAAACGGCTTAAATAGGGCTTAATTTATTTAAATTTGCTTCACTCGTATAAAAGATGCATAAATTGTGCATCGTCATAAATATTTAGTAAATTTCCAGTGATTTATATTAAACTCGGTGCATTTGATTTTTTTTGTAATTGCCTAAATTATGCTTCGACGTATGAAACGTCCTAAGTTGTGTTTAACTTATTTAAATTTACTGAGGTTATGTGCCCCTTATATGAAATTGCCTAAATTTCACGTTGTTTATATGAAATTTCCTAAATTGCGTGTGATTTATGTCAAGCTCGGTGCATTTTTGTTTCTTCTTGCCTACACTTACAGTATACTTCATCGTATTAAACTGTATGAATTGTGATTCGTTTATTTAATTTAGCTCAGGTTCTGCTTCACTTGTGTTAAATTACCTACATTGCACATTGTTTATAAAATTTACTAAATTGTGCGTCAAGCTTTTTAGATTTTTCTTTGTTTATATTTGCTTAAATTATACTTTCTTGTATAAAATTGCTTAAATTATGGTTTATCTAAATTTGCGCAGGTTCTTCCTCTCTTTTAGATACAATGACCTAAATTGTGCGTTACTTATATAAAGTTTAGTAAATTGGGCATGTAATTAGTATATTAAACTTGGTGCATTTTGATTCTTTTGTAATTGCCTAAATTATACGTCATCGTATAAAACTTCCTAGTTTATTTAAAGTTTCTCAGGTTCTGCCTCCCTTATATAAAGCCTAACTTATCCGTTGTTTATATAAAATTTACTAAATTACGCGTGATCTATATCGAAGTCGGCGTACTTTGATTTCTTTGTAATTTCTTAAAATACAGTTCAATGTTTAAAACTGCCGAAATTGTGCTTAATTTACATTCATTTTCTTAGGTTTGCCTCGCGTTTAATTTAAAGTTGCTCAAGTTCTTATTCTTTTATATAAAGTTGTCTAGATGGTGCTTGCTTTATTTATTTACATTTACTTGGGTTGTGCTTCCCCTTATATACAGTTGCTTAAGTAACGCCTTGTTGATATAAACCTGAATTATGCGTAGTTTATATGAAATCCTTGCCTAAATTATACGTCGTCGTATAAAACTTCCTAAATTGTGTTTCATTTATTAACATTTCCCGAGGTTGTGCTTTCTTTTATATGAAATTGTCTAAATAACGTTATGTTTATATTAAACTTCTTGCATTTTTCTTTGTAATTACCTAAATTACCTTCATCGTTTAAAACTGCCTAAATTGTGATCGCTTGTCCTTGCTTTATACGAAGCTGCCTAAATTGTGCTTTATGTATGTATTTAAATTTGTTTAGGTAGTGCTTCTTTTATATGCTTTATTTATATAAAATTACCTTAATTGTACGTACTTTATATTTGAATTTTACTTTCTTTATAATTGCCTAAATCATACTTCGTTCTAGGAATTTGAAGTGATTGCTCTCCGCATTGTACTTTGTTCTATTACCTAAATTGCTCTTTCTTTATTTGAAACTGCCTAAGTTGTGCTTGATTTATTGACATGTCCTGAAAGTGCGCTTTTTGTATACAAAATTGCCTAAATTGCGTTTTATTTATACATATAAATGTGTATTGCTTTGTATTTGCCTAAAATACACTTCGTTATGTACCTGAATTGTGCTCGCTTTGTATAAAATTCTCGAGATTGTACTTTAAATTGTCTAAATTGCTCTTCTTTTATATGAACGGGTTTGATGTGCCCTTTGTATAAAGTTGCCTAAATTTCTCTTTCGTTATATAAAATTTCGAACATTTTGGCAGTTTATATCAAACTCCTGACATTTTCTTCTTTCTAATTGCGTGGATTATACTTCGTTCTATATACCTGAATTGTTTAATTTTTCTGTGTTGTACTTTATTGGGATTACTTAAATTACTAAATTGGGCGTATTTTGTAGCAAACTCGGTGCATATTGATTTCTATGTAATTGCCTCAATTATACTTCATCGTATAAAACTGCCTTCATCGTCTTTCTCATTTATTTAATTTTTTTCAGGTCAGTTTCTCTTATAGAATTCTACATATGTTCCTAAATTGTGATTGATTTATAAAAAATTATCTACATTGTTCTTTATTTGAATTTCCAAAATTGTTCTTCCTTTATAGGAAACTGCCTAAATTTTTTATATGAACTTACGCAATTTTGCATTCTTTTAATGAAATTTCTTTAATTTTGCTTTCTTTATATAAACATGTCGAAATTGCTATACTTTTATAATTTGTTGTGCTTCCTTTATATAATATTCGTAACATTTTGCAATCTTAATATAAAATTGCTTAAATTATGCATTATAAAATAAAATCGCTATGAGAATTATTATGATGAACACGAACATCGTTAATCCATACCGTAGAAATGTAGTAAATCTTAATTATTAAACAACACGACCAGCTGTTAAAACGGAACCTACCATGAAACGCTGTGGTATTCCTCGTAGACAGTAAAACGGAGCGATCCTTTGACTGGACTGCACTAATTGCAGTTCATCTCTACTTTAGCAACCTGTTGCACAGATTAGAGCCAATTTTCTTTGACCGGTGCGCGTAAAGTTGGAATATCAAAAAGACATAAATCCCGAGAATGTTGAGTGGAGGAGGGTAGTAAAGTGCGTTTACGCCCTTTGTGGCCGCATTCCTCGATTATTAATTATTTTATCGGGGCAGAATCGCGAGTGTGTAATAAGCATGCACGCATCCCAGGCGCATTCTTAATGGTTTAATCTAATAGCTGGGCATAAATTCGCAGGGAAATTGCAGAGATATGCTCAGTTAATTCCATTAAAGCCACAATAGCCGCATAAATAGCGAAATGAGAATCCTCGGATTAAGGTTACGTGCGCACAATAACTCGGCTATTAAAAGCGCGGCTATTAAGAATCTTGTACAATTACTGTTACAAAATATTCAATTCCTGGGTATTTGTATATGTTTTGCATTCGCCGTGTCGTAAAACCACACCTTGCGTCCAGCTCGCGAGCAGCTTTTCTGCTTCGTAAATTCTACTAAGTGCATACCTCGCCGGTAATCTGCGACTATAACTGTTTAGCGGAATTATGCAATGGGCGACTATCTGCGCTAAGATAGGCGATTTGGGCAGCTTAGGGTACTAATTATATGCTTATAAATTCGTTGGCACTCGAACGGTTCGTACTGTAAAACTGCAACTTTAAGGACTGCCACGATAAAAGCTTCTATTTTTAATGGGTCGAACTGTTTTGCCAAACCATTTAACAGTTCTATTAAACGTAATTGGAGTGTGACCGTGACCAACTGCTGGTGTAAGTGCTGCAAATTTTGTGTTGTGGCCAAATCGAGCCGTTAGAGCAAATTTTAGACGAGTTGGACGTGTGACTGATGTTTGGGATCATTATAACGAATTTTAAAATATAACAATTCTTTTCTATTGCTGTAACTAAATCAATTTAATTAATTTTAGGGTGTTACTGTAATTAATAAATATGACGAGTCAAGCGAGTAAAACATTTTTGAAAATTGTGTTACCCTTTTGATAGCGACGAACTTTACCGAGACCGGCCCTGCAGTTCTTAAAAAAAGAAAAAAAGCAATGGTCTGCGATAAAGATAATAATTTAAAACTGAGTGGGAAAACTGCCAATGTGGTTCACGTAACTCGTGTACAGAATAACTGGACATTCTAGGACAAATACTTCTTTATGCAGCACTGCAACAGCAAGTAGAAAGTAAATAATTGAGTTTACATTGTATGCATATCATGGAAATTAACACACGCCATGTTCCAAAATTTGAAGCACTTGATCGCTTGCCATCGCCCATATCTAATGGGTTTTGGCTGCGATGACCATGTTCCAGGACGTCACATGCCAACGCCGAAAGATTTACGAGCCAACGAGAGCTGTACTTAAAATTTTACGTGCCATTCATGAAACTTATCTGCACTGGCTTATTCTGGGCGTCTCCAGATTTCCGGTCGCGTCTAAAATAGGAAGTGCTGGTGTAAATCATCCTTGCGCCCGCTGCCCGGAGTGCGTTTTTTATTGAGTCGTTAACTCGACGTACATTAAAACGTCATTTCAAGAGAGCACTTGAAAAATTAATACGCGATATAATTACGGCCATTATCGGTCCTTCACCCGCACTGACAAGGCCGCCCCTGTTATCAACGTGTGGAATCGGGGCGAGCTTTTACTGTAATTAAGTGGGAGCAGAAAACATCATCCTGGGGGAATCGAACCACAAAATGTTAGTGCTTTCAGTGTTTTAGCAGAATAATTTTCTAAGTAGAACCATGCTTTGTTGTTTGACATCCAAGCTGAAACGCGCCATGGTGGATGGATTGTTGATGCAGGGAGGGTGTCGTTTTACACCAGGCTGAATCAGATACAAGTTGCCCTTACGAGTAACGTCTGATGTCTCGAATGGTTAATATGATTTTCGTCTTAAAATTAAATTAGAAAAAATCCACCCCTGAGGATGGTGGCAAGTGGGCGTGCGTGGTTAGCCAATGAGAATGCCCAGGTATATTTCCCATAGGACACGGATTTGGTTCAGATGGAATGCTGACCAGGTGAGCGGCGAAGTTCTATTCGACTTCGGCGTTCTTTCAATTTAAGATAAAGGTATGAATAAGAGTAAATGTGTTGAAATAGCATTGAACGGGTCGATAATAATTTTAGGATTTAGAATTTAAACGGAAGGCGTGAGAAATGATCATACACTTGAGTTGAATTGAAGTCGCAACAGTCGTCCTGTACGTATGAAGTTTTTAGTTTTGTAACTTTGATTTGTAATTTTTGAATCACAAATACTTAATTAAGCACCTTTCTGAAGACAGCATCTGCACGTTTTAAATATGACCGGTAGCAAGAATATCTTTCGTAATTCCAGACTTCCTTCGTAGCCTGATCCAGTTGAAAGCGTAAAGTGCAGCAGCCGTATTTTTGAAGGAAGAGCAGCTCTCGAGCTGAAAAAGCGAGCGATGAGCGTTCGTTCATCTCGACAAGCTCCTAGTATAGTTATCCAGCTTTTTATGATAAAACCGAAGGAAAAAGAAAAAGTAGATGTGAGTTGTTATATGAAACAGAGCTAGCCTTGAGACGGCTACTTAACCGGCTAAAAAATAACATTGTGCGGAGCGCTCGGTTAATTACTTCTGAGACGAGATATTTTAATGACTCATAATAGCTTACAGGGCACAGAATGAAGACTGTCCTGTTTATTTAGCGATGGCTGAAAAAGCGGCTCGGGGAGGACGTACAGTAATGCATTTGCCGGGATTCGCCTTTTCTTTAGTTTCCGAAAACGAGTCTGCGGAGTAGAGCTGTATTTTAGCTTTACGGCACAAACGTCCGACTCCCGCGAGTTCCTAACTCTTGATAAATAAGAACGTCGTTATTTGGTCGCAGAAAATCGGCAGATTATGGCCAGCAGGGTCGTTTGAATAAATTCTGAATAAATTAAGACGTGTTTACTGTTAATTAATAAAAATAGCAGGCTGGCGTGTCCAGGCCCTGGGAAACGGCAAAGTTTCTTCAGGGTGTGAGTGCTTCATTTTGTCAAATATGAGAGAAGAATAAAAGGTAAATTCTATCCTTTGCTCAATTAGTGTTCAAAAGAAATAATAATGAAGTAGTGTGCACACATTTTAGAGAGAACGAAAAGTTGTAGCAATATATGCTTGCAAAGACTCTTGTTCGTAAATGTCAGACGACGTAAATTGGCAAGATTATTACTGTATTCAAACTGTGTTAAAAACAATAGAAAACGCATGTTTGTAAATCATGTCATGTATCTTAGGCACGAATTGTATAATTATTGCTAGGCGCTGGAATCGAACAGGGAAATTACGTTAACAAAGTTGCAGCTTCATTAGGCGCTTACAAAAAGCTACTACGTAGCGTAAATCACATTACGCAACGCTTATCACAAAAACTTTTCGAGAACGAAGCGCATTTATAAGTAAATAACCGTATCGTCGCTGTGGTGCGCATCAAAGAAAATCCGTCTACTATTTTAACAATTATGAAATACGAAAAACAATTAAATCGATAAGCAAGAAAGGCTACTTGGTTAAACACAAACCGTGTCACAATTCGTAAGCAACCAATGAATGAATACAAGTTATATTCTTATATCAGCGTGTTTTTATTAACTTTTTGCGTTCGTGAGAATTGGAATGGAGTGAGCAGCATAGGGTTCTGGTGATTTATGCGGTCTAGGTACCAGGAATCTAGTGGGAAACACCTGACCTGGGTTTCCTATGCGGTATCGCCGTTTCTAGTCGCTTTTAGGGGCTTAATGTGACGACCTGGTGGATGGCACCTTCGTCGTCCGCAGAGCAACTGCAGGACTTCTCGGGGGGGCGCCCAACAATAACGATTGGATGAGGAAAAAGAGCGCACAACCGCTCATAGAGGACGAAGAAGAAACGTTCAGATGGTGATCAGTCTCAGGTCGAATTAGTAGACCAAACATGAAAATAGGCAACATGCTCCACACACAGCCGCTTAAAGTGACTTAAATCCATAGTATCGCTATATGTGAAAGAAAAAAAACTCTCAAAACCGTCAAAATATTGTCCGTTTTTAGTTAGACAGAATTGATCGTCATCCAGTTGAAAACAAGCGTCGATAAATATACAAAAAGTCAAGTAAGTAAGGAGAAACTGGTGGAATATGTGTCAATTAGTCTAAACTTAATATCAGCAGATTGCAAAACTTGAGTTTTATTCTTGGCATTATTAATTTTTTTTACAAACTGTTTTAATTTGCTCAAGATTCATCAGCAGAATTATGGAAGCTTGTCGTTTTACTTTCAGAAATTGAGGAGTTTTCAGTTTCAGCTCCTTCATGTTACACACAGTATTTTGAAACAGTATTTTTTAACTAAAAACAGCCGATTTTAATAATGGCTAGATCAAATATCTCAATAAATGTCAATATTGCCCTGTTGTGATTGGTCTTTAAGACATTTTTTAGTTTGCAACGCCTAAATTAGTTGTTTGAAATATTTTTGTGTGATACTAGCGACGAGTATTTTACTTAAACGAATGTGGCACTTCATTTTTGCACATTTATTAACTAGATCCACTCATCAATGCTTATTAAAAAGTGTTTTGGTATAGCCTCGTGTCCAAAATCCTTCCAATATGTTTATTATTTTAACTATTTTTTTGTAGGAGCTGAAATTACAAATATATGTTAGTATAGCTGTGACTTAGACCGCGCCGTATTTATAGATTCGCTACGCCAACTACAAAAAAAAATGTAAAAAGCAGTTGAATTTCCGATGAATCTATATCAAAGTATCGTTGTTTGATTAGAGAACTATTAGGATGAGTTGTGACTGGGGAAAACTGACTTTATAGCTCCAAAAACGGAGTTATAGGAACATTTTGCTCATTTTGACCTTATGCGTAGTACTATGTAATTATGTAAAAGTTCGTGAAAGTTCATTGAGCTGCACCAACAAAGAAAGTTGTTGAAGAGCCTATACTTAACGGATAAGTATAAATGTCTATATTTCGAATGAGAGTTGGGCGTGTAGCGGAATATAAGAAGGTGAAGAGGTGGAAGAATGGCGTTTTTAAACTGGAAAATGTTAATCACAAACGCGATTGTTTTACTGCTTCTTGTCAAATTCAGTTATATGGAATCAATAAATCAAAAAATGGGTTAATCCAAGATCACGTTTAAGTGTCTTTAGGCTTTTAAATTTATGGGAAATTGAACCAATAATCGGATGGGATGGAGGCGTGCAAGGTTCGTTTCTATCCTAATTTCAAGTGGCAGTAGCGTTTCGTGTAGTAAAAATTTAAATGTGGCCATAAATTTCACTCTCGCATATGTTATATTGTTTCCGACGACAATGAGCTGCTGAATAGAATAATTTAGATTAATGAATATCACCGGTTTCTCCTCACTTGTGCTGGCTCGCCGTGGGAATAATTGCGTTTTTTGCTCAGCAACAATCGGAAAGAAGTGAAAGGCTTTCACCAAAGGGCGGTGACTCCGCCCGTGGCGGTCGGCGGAAACTCAAAGGATTCCCGGCATAATCGCCGAACAGCTGCTTCACAATTTCAGCGAAGCATCGTAAACGAAACGGAATTAATATTTATGAAGCGAGAATAAAGCCCATTTGGCTCTTGCACCGGAGGTCCCGTTAAGTTGGCGCTACTGTGTGAATTTTTTGAGCAAATACGAGGCACATTCTTTTGTGCTAGCTTATCTTGGACGTCTGCGGTCATTAAGGATAATGGCGAATACACGATTCGATTCCGGAAACTTCCATTAAGGCTTCTTTTTCACAGTTGAGTGTAGTCCTGACCTATAGCATCTGCTGTTACTTCATACTGTAAACAGTTCCAATATTCATCATTTTCACCTATTCTGCCAAGCTTTATCTAGTTCTCTGCGTTCCATTGACGTTTAATTCCTTTAGCACAAATGCAGGCACAAAGGGCTTGACCAAAGTGCGGGGCCTAGAGAGAAAAAGTGAAACTCTTGGGGATGCTTCGGTCTGGACAGGGCTGTAGCGGGGATGAACAATGGTTCGGCCTCCTGGAGGGTGCGTAATGCCGGTCGTCGAGAGGTGCCACCCGGACGGAACTGTGGAGCTGGTTAGCAACGCGGCACCCTCCGAGACGAGAAGAGTAGCTTTGGGCGACCAGGGATGTTCGTCCGCCGAAAATGTTTCCGTACTCGATGCAAACCAAGGCTTCGGCTGCAGAAATTAGATGCCAAAGCTCTTAAGCGAACGAGTTGGTTCGACCTGCAGACCTTCTCTGCTTTTTGCTGCTGATTCTCAGAGTATCAAAATACCTTAAGGCCATTATCTTCAACGTTCGGTGTCACAGTGGCGGTAAAATTGCCATGTTTGATTAAATTCAGCTAGACGTTTTTCCAGGAGTTATCCAGAATAATTTGATCTGCATCATGCAGTAGCTGACCTAAATCCGCGCATTTTCATACCAAACTCAACCCCATTGGTGTACTAGGTAAAGTTTATAAGTTTAATTACGCCAATTTATCTTTGAATTGATTAGGCCGTTGTGTCAGGTGTAATCTCTGACTATATAAGATATGAGGGCGTTTTTCTATGTGTATACCTGAATGTGTCTCCACCCTGTAGCAATTATGGACAGTGTTGCGTAATTCGACGGTTGAGGTTGTCTCTAGAAGCCGGCTGACAGTTTCAAGGGGTAGTTTCCAATCGTCGCATTTAAACAGAGCGGTCTTTGTTTCGGCGAGCAGCGCTTTTAAGATATGTATCAATCATTGTTCGACTTAAAATGTAGACATCGTGATGCCGCATCCCAACTTCTTAACGGCTGCCGGCGAGCGTTGCTCGGAAGCGGGCTTAATTAATAAATTGTATCACCATGATTCCGCTTTGTTCTTTTTCACCTGCTTTTGAGAATGCAATTCCATGTTTGTTGGCCATACCAATGCAGCTGTTTTTTGTTTCGATATTATTTATCAACGTTTGTTCATTTTATTTTTAAGAGTTTCATTTCTTATATTGTTATAATTCGTAGTGTCTACTACACAATTTTTCCCTCTCGATCCGTTGTAACTATCTCTGGTTACATGGTAAGTACGGTTCGAAGGGATTTAACACCTAAAGGTGGAAACTGAGCCTTCCGGAGCGAGTTTCTCGCCATAAGACTGAGACTTCATATATGTCTGTCTTGGTATCACAAACCTGCCGTAACAATTAAAAAAAAACTTACAACTATACAAAAATATTTGATGATTTCTGCATTATGTTTGCACCAAACGAGCCCTCCAGCAAGTCTGAAGAGGAAGTCCTGGCTCCTCTGCGGTTCCGGTCATAAAAAACGCGTGTAACTTAATTAAGGCTCGATTTCTGGCCGTAATGGAGTTGCTCACTTTCTCCACGACAATACGCTCTCGGCCCATTAATTCTCTCGTATGCGGGTTGCTGAAGCTCCAGCTGATCTGATGGCCTCGAAGTCGAAGTGTTAATGGCGACTTTTTAGCGCATGGTGGCCGAACCTAAATAATTATCGATATTATGAGCGCCGGTCACGAAAGCTCCTACTTTGAATGAGCAAGAGAAATGAGCGTCTGCCCGATCGGGTTCCACGACTGTGAAGATGCGATATGTTATTAAGTGTCACTTTGGAAGTGCTCTAACAGTCCACTTAGACTTCTCTATTTTCGCCACCTGAAAGCGGATTTATATCCGGTATTCCACGCCTTTTAGAAATAGTCGCTTGTAAAACTAGTTTTTGTGCAAACTAGCATTTCCTGTAAGAGTAACCTTTCTGGTGACTTCCAAAGCCAGTTGTGTGAAATTGGCGAAAGAAATTATTTGGAAAGAAAATATTCAGTGCTAGTAATATTTAGTCATAATACTCCTAAGTACTTTTTCCATATCGCAGTTACCCTTTAGATAGATTAAAGGTAACTGATGAACTAAACTAGTTCCAGGTATCTTCAGAAGTAAGGCGAATAGTAAGTAGGTGATATAGAGATTTTAGTTTAAGCAATATTCAATAGTTGCCTTGACCTTGATTATGGAGTCTTTTCGTCTTCTGCCATGAAAGCGTTGAACTTAACGCTGCTACCCTCACAATTTTATCGCGGACTTTCGTTGATATCGCATGGTCCCATTGTCGTCGTCTTTCCAGTAAGGAGTTTCTAGTTCTAAATAATATTCATTTGTAATGTCATCGATGATAGTTTAGGAAGTACGACAATTGCTGGGTGTCTTCTTCTATAATTGTGCAAAGAGTTCAGTTTCAAATAGTATTCAGTTGTATCTGCGCCGTAGATAGTTCTTGAGGAGAAGATTGAATGTTAAGTATCGGTACAAGTAGGAAGAATGTGAGCTGTCTTGACCTTTTCTTCTTCTTCGTCCATGGAAACTTTGACCTTTTCTTCTTCTTCGTCCATGGAAACTTTGAGCTTCTTTCTTTTCAGTTGCGCTTACTATTTGGCCTACCACTAGCTCGTCGTTCTCTTGCTCGACTGTCTGGTACTATTGTCACAATTGATTGCATTTTCTTGATACGTTACGGCCCCCATGCCGTTATCTTTCAAGTTTGTAATTCCAACTAAAATTTAGGTGTTTTCATGGTTTTAGCTTGAAAGGGTATTTAGACTTGCACAGAGTATAGTTCATGAGCGAACGTATTTCTGCAAGAAGAATTTCAGGGACCATTACTAAATAATTTATACTTCCAAGTAATGCCCACTTGTACTTGAAATGAAAGTAGTTCATGAGCAGAACAAGTATCAAGTATTTTCAGCAGTGGACGAATGTTAAGTGTCTTGCTCTTTAATTATATATTGATTTTACGTTCAAACAATATTCAGTTGTACGTGCTCATGAAGAACATATTAACTATCTTCATAAGTAGAAAAATATCTGTTATATTCAATTACGATTTAGCAGTATGAAGAATGCTAAGTAAGTGCCTTCCGTTTTAATTACACATATTTGAGTTTCAAATAATATACATATAGTTCTTGAGAGGAACCATTATCAAATATGTTCACAAGTAAGAAGAATGTCATGATTAGAACGAATATCAATTATTGTAAGAACTCAACGGACTGTTATGTCTTTTTATCTTTAATTGCACCAAAATTTGAGCATCTAATGATACTCAGTTGTAGTAGCACTGATGGCAATGCTTGAGAAGAACTAGTATCTAGTATATCCATAAGTGGAGCGAATAGCAGTTGTCTTTATGTTCACCATGAAGTATGTCATTTCAAATGATAGTTTGATGCTTACCTCGCATAAAATATAGTTCAAGAACAGCACGAATATCAAGTATTTTTTTAATTAGGGTAAGACTGAATATAGTTCTTGCGAAGAACGATTGTAAAATATCTGTGCAAGGAAGAAAATGCCAGTTGTCTTCACCTTTACAATGATTGTTTTGTTTCCCACTGATTCCCTTACACTTGTATTGAAGATAGTTGTATTTATTCCGATTTAATTTCGTAGAGATTTGCACTTCAAATGATATTCAGTTGTACTTGCACTGAAGATAGTTCTTGCGATAAACGATTATCAAGTATCTCTACAAGTAGGGTGAATACCAGTTGTCTTCACCTTTAGCATGCAGTTTCTAGTTCCGACTGAAGCTCTTTTTAGAGCACAGTTCAAGATTGCGATAATTATAAGATATGTTCAGAGTTACAACGAATATTAAGTAACTTTTCCTTCTATTACATATAGCTTGAAATACCATTGTTTTCATTGCACTGAAGATAGTTCTTAGGATGATTATGAACTATCTTCGCAAGTAAGCGTTTTGTTGTCTTCGTGTTTGCTATAGAATTTCTAGTATTTGTAAAGAACTATTATCAAGTATCTCCACAAGCATGAAGTTTGTAGTATAGGTTGAAACAACATTGCTGTCACTGTAGTAAGGATAGTTATTAAAACGAATGATTATGAACTATCTTCGTAAGTAAGCGTTTAGTTGTCTTCGTGTTTGCTATAGAATTTCTAGTTCCAATTCACATACAATTGTACTTGGACAGAAGATAGTTCTTGTAAAGAACTATTTTGAAGTATCTCCACAAGTATGAAGTTTCTAGTATAGCTTGAAACATTGCTTCCATTGTACTAAAGATAGTTGTTGAAACGAATGAATATGAACTATCTTCGCAAGTAAGTGTTAGTTCTCTTCATATTTGCTATGAAGTTTCTAATTCCACGCTACATAGAGTTGTCCTTCCACTGAAGATAGTTCTTGTGAAGAACTGTTATCAAGCATCTTCGCAAATAGGATGAATTCCAGTTGTCTTCACCTTTAGCATGCAGTTTCTAGTTCCAACTGAAACACTTTCCAGAGCACAGGTCAACATTGTGATGAATATCAGGTATTTTCAGAGTTATAAGGAATATTAGATATCTCTCCCTTCTATTACATGGCTTGTAATTATATTGTTTTTATTGCACTAAAGATACTTCTTGAATAGAGTGATTACGATCATTATCAACTATCTTTGAAAGTGTTAGCAGTGCGAACCAACCAACATACAGTTCTACTCCTCTCCTTTTATGACATATAGCTTGAAATAACATTGTTTTCATTCCACTGAAGATAGTTCTTGAAATGAATGATTGTCGAGTGTTAGTTGCCTTCATCTTCGCTATGGATTTTCTAATTCCAATCAACATACAGTTGTACTTGCAGATAGTTCTTGTGAAGAACTATTATTAAGTATCTCCACAAGTAGGATGCATGCACTGAAGAAGTTTTATAGAAGAACTTTTATTTCGACTATTCTAGTTTCTAAGATTTGGTTTTACTGGTACTGGAAATTGATAACCGGTATGTTTGTAGATTCAAGTTCTGGAGAACACTCAGTTGTACCTGTATTGGGATAAATAGTTTATGAACAGCACAATTGTCAGGTGTCGTCACTGTTTGTGGTGTCGCTTGTACTCGTAGTGAGGAAGGAGGATGAAGAAATGTTTAATTTATTATTGCCTTTTGGATAAATTATATCCTATCCAGACTTATTCGTCTGAAATGCTATATTTCCTACTCACTTATATGTAGATAGTGTTAAATCAAAGTCTGTTGATGTTTGTTCATTTAGGTGAACTTTGACGACGTATACCAGTTCCATTCTTTTCTTTTGCCTCTTTCTGCTAATTATGGTTCCTCAATTTTCCAAAGCAACCGTCGATGGTCTGCTCAAAAATCCATCATAGTTCAAAAGTCCAAGGCCAGCCGCGATCTAGCCAGAACAGTGGTATAAAAAGCTCACTGCGACCGCATCCACGCCCACAAACCGCGATTAAAGGAAGCCCGAGTGCACAAAGTTCAACGAGAACAGTTCATATTCAATTTTCCTCAGTTTACAGGTTGGTCACGACAACGCCGGCCCGCAAAGGCTCCTCGGCACGAGAATAGAATTAGCACAAATTCTACCTGACGTCGACCGTCTACCAGGGGACTTTAATTTTCGTGATTTATCGCGAACTTTCCTGGTTGCTCGAGGTACCGCTAATTTAGTTAGAAAAGCTATTTATAAAAGTCCGGACACGACCAGCGAATTGGGCATTGTTGGAACGAAGTCGTGCCAAAGTCGCTTTTCGATACAATGCCTAATTGCCCGACAGGAAAGTTGGCGATTTACATACAAATGCCAGGTAAACACCGGCTCGTGACGTGTGTAATTTCTAGACGGAGGGCCCTAAGGGCCCGCTTTCACCTCGCGTCGTCCCTTTCGATTTACGGCCGAAATTTATTAACGAGCTATTAATTCCGGCCGCAACAAACGTCCCGATCGGTTTTCAATTAGAATAGCCATCGGCCTAGGATTTATCGGGGGACATTAAATCGAAAGTTGCGCGGTGCAAGGCGTTTCAAAACGCCGCCAGAGCTGCTGCCGGAATATGTCAATTCCTAATTTACTGGTGCCATAAAAAAACTCGCGGGTTACTGCGAGGTGCACGAACTCCAGTCAGCTCTTCTCGGTGACGAGGAGTGGCCACGTTTGAGACAATTCGTATCAGCGTGGGACGGTTGCACACCTATTCTGAAAAAGTTCCTTGAAAGACGCAGTGGTACTTGATATCGTTAAAGATGATTAAAGGAATTTAGATTGACTACAAAGACACTTGTTGCTCTAGTTGTTATATTCAGGGCAGTGTAGGCGCATTTATTTAGGGTATTTTTTAAACTTAAGTCGGTGGTAATGCATACGTTTTATAGGCTGGCGACTTTACCTAAAGATTCCGTACCACCCCTTTTGTCTGTAGGTTGTGGATCAGAAATACGACACCGTGAAGGCAAGGCGATTAGCGGTCCGTTTCATGTGTCATGTGGTCCCACACACTCGCCCGCAAGCACAAAACAGCCAAATTTAGCAGTACGTGTTCGGGGTGTTACTACTTAACAGGGGGGTTTGCGGCCCCCGCGGCACTCCTACGTGGCATCTAGTGTAATACCTCGGCTAGGGATGATTTTTAGGTGCACCGCCCATGATCTATCTGTAATATCTGTAATACGCTTGCTTAACGCATCTACTGTCTACCGAATGCTAACTAGATCAACGAGCACTAACTCATGTCAACGTTAATCGCAAATGCGGCTGCCGCCACCGCAGAAGATGAGTTACACAAGGCAAATGAGCGTCCCATGTCTATCCAGGTGCGCTTCCTGTATCACTGATAAATTAGTTCATTATTAGGTCAAGGGCTAGCCGCCATCTTGCCGGATATTCGCTAATTCCTTGTATTATAGTGCACTATCTGCGGTACCGTTTGGGCACCAACCCAACAAAACGAATGATCAACGATCCAAAGGACAAAGCAGTAATATAAACAATGAAGCATAGTACAACGTGGCTGCACAATAGAACTGCATACATTGTATAGCTACTCAAGCAATAAAGTCTATTACAGACCTTATTATTTCATATTTTCTGCGAATCCACCCAATTACCACATTTGCCTTAAAATAACTTTCGGCCCGATTGATTTATTAGTATGGTATTGAAGCATGTCTTCTACTACTTGTCTAATGGATACTCTTCACAAAATCATGATTTTTAGATGTTTTCTTCAGCGAAGAAGGTTGTGGGCGGTGCACTAGCATGTTCATCTTGGCCACGCTATATGTATAGCAGTGTTGTCGAATTTCATACGGAATTTTAAACATTTTTTAACATACTTAAAGGACAAGGCTCTTTAATTCAGATTTTTTTTAAATATTTTGTTTTTGAAGCACAGGTCGTGTCAATGCTTTACGGTGACTTCACTTTAAAAAAATACAAGTAACAAGCAGTAAAATGGAGAAAAGGAACGGATTTTAGGCAAATGCATGTTCTAAATCTAAAATATTGAAGATGAAGAATAGGTTCATTTGGATTTATACTATTGTGCGAATTAGAATTGAATGATGCGTCACGTTTCTCATAATTAACCATTCAAAGATGTATTTCTTAATTTGAAATGTATGCTGTGGATATCAGTCTGCATAGCTTTAGAAGTAATGTTATGGTCAGTTTGACGTTTCCATCTTTTTTTAGGTTTATTTGGTAACCTTAGCATTAACAATCTAACTCACCTTAGTTACTCCCTAAGAACTACTTATTGCCTATGCACATTTAAAGGATATAAGTGTTTTTCTCCTGCCACGAGGTGCCCTTCGAAATTGCAGGTGTACGTTTCAGTTCCCTTCTGAAAGAGTTACATGGGTTAATTAGCCTAGGGGCATCGATGTTTATCTGACAAATTAAATGTTTATTTTGATATGTTGAAGATTAATAGCTGCTATTCGAATGCAGTGGACACTGACAGTTTATTTCCGATATTTATTTGAACGAATCTGCGAGTGGTATATTCTATCGAATAGGTTTTTAGGCGTTTTCTGTTGAATTTTGGCGTATTACGTAATCGGCTTGACGAAGTTTGGTTGCCGTGAATGTTGACACGGTCGTTTAATAACTTCCGTCTGACTAATCGGTCTTGGTTGCCAAGTGAATTGGCGTTGTAGTGAAATTTGTATCCATCTTAAGTAACGTCAACATCTGTCGGTTTTTAAATGTTTGACATTAAAAAGTCGATAGTAATATGACTCGATATGACTTTAATGTGAAAATATTTTGTCTCATCTAATTTAGAAATGATAAGTAAAGATAGATAATTATGACGTCACTTAAGATGAGTATACATTTCACTATAGCTAAAAACTACTCATCGAAATCGTCAGACTTTGCATCTGACTCGTTATGGGGATTTGTGATTTAGGAAATGATGCTTCTTCGGTATTTTTCTTTGTTTTGGACGATTAGTATAATGGAATTTGGGAAAATATACCAATGGATGGATCTATTGGAAATAACGATTTTCATGATTCGTCCGGTCGTTGAACAATTGTACGCCATTTGTTTTTATGGAGTCCCCCCCCAATTTTAGATGAATTTTGATAAGCTGTTATCTTCTTATTATACTGCGTAAGAGTGGGGAGAGAACGTTTAGCCGATTTACACCAGAAGTGAGTTTTATACAGGCGTTCAGTTTCTATGCACTAGTGACGTTCTATTATTTCGGGGCTTTTTCTTTTTTGACTATGGATTTGGGTGTTTTGGTTTATACTGACGGATATTTGGATTTACGGATTTGTTTTTCTAATTGCTATATTTGGGTGAATTGGATAGCCTGGAGTTTCTAGTTGCGATTTTGGATCCTTGACTTCGTGTTTTCGTAGGGAGCTGCACTCAACAGATGAGCCACAACCTTGCTTTACTGTAAATAAATAAATAATACAAACTGGCATCTTCTTAAACAAGAATAATTGAAAGATAATTTTTTATCAGTTGTAGAGTGGATATTTTGAGTTCTAATTTTTAAATAATTATTAATTTTCTGATAGAAAATTATGCGTCATCTCCAACTGCGGTGTAATTTATCCAGCAGTAATTTATTTTTTATTTTTCCAGCATCGTTCCAAGTTTTCATTAAAAATGCATTAGAATGTGCCCATTTGGGTATGACACACTTGTCCACTTCCACTCCCACTGCTCATTGTCGCAGGTTTTAACGGTTTACGGATGGGATAATCTGGGTTTCCAATTAGGAGAGTCTCCATTTGTACTTGTCGCTATGACAAATCGAGCATATTACTTAATAGCCAGCGATCCGCCGAAATCAAATTACATAAAAACAGGCGCGACTATTTGTCAGACTTTTTGTCTCGGCCGAGCCACTCGCCCCAGCCACTCGCCCCAGCCTCCCAAAGCGTTCAATTACAAGTCACTGACACGTGTCCTCACTTAGAAACCTCGGGTTCCAAAGTAGTCCCAATAAAAGAAGAAACAGGAATGTAATTAATTCTAAATTTATAGCGGCCGAAAATAGCCGCCGCACGCCGCGAAATTAGAAAAACAAGCACGTGCAGGGCGCGCTACCAAAGGACATAAATTTTGAAAATCCTCCGGAAGTTCGTCCTGATGGCCTTCCGGTAGCTTCTGGCTAGCAGACCAACAAGTTACACTTGTTCCAGCGGCAAAAATTAATTATTGCGTTTCGTTGCAGGCTGAGAGATTAGCAGATTATGGAAGATTAATGGGTGGTTCGCAACCGTCGCTGGATGGCAAAAGGCGCGATTTAGACCGCATTCAGGACCTGTTTCCGCAGGATTATCTAGGACTGCACGCACAAGAACCCTCTACGTATAATGTGGTAAGACTTCTTGTATATTTCAGTGATTCCAGGACATGTGCAATTGTGTATGCGTGGTTTTAGCTAGTGGCAGATGCAGCTTGTTTGAGAAAATGTTTCGGTTGCTCAGCATGGGACTTGAAAAAACTTGTTTCATTGATGTCGGGACAATTAAATAGACACAGCAATAAACCCTCGCTTTAATTCGGTTACAAAATGCATAAATTATACAATGCTGCTAGCTCCATCAGTTGGAAATGTTTGTCGACCCATTCGACATAGGCACGTTTAACACTACACACTGAAACTGAACAAATATAATTTTTTTTTCGAAAAACCGGTACAAAACGTACATATTTAAAAAAAGATCAGTGCTCTGTATTAGATTAATTTAATTCTAATGGCGAGCTTGAAAATTTGCTGCCTTTATGGGTTAATGTGCATGTATTATTTTTATTAGATTAGCCAACCAGCATGCAATCTTGCAATAAAATAGTGTGTTTAGTTGATAATCCTGCATTGCGCATTGTAAAAACGTGTCATAAAAAATGGAAATGCCGTTATTCAACAACTAGGATTAACTTTCTGATATACACATGAATAAGAATAGCCGTGTGTGACTTTTGGAATAGTTTGGGAACTGTGACGAGTCCGAAAGAGTGTAGAATTTAAATATTAAATTCAACAAACCTATAGCTTTAGTGCGGTATAAATTCAAGTTATTTTTGTAAACATTTTCAATGTGTGTCGTCTCGATTTGGCCGGAAGTGTATATGGCCGTGTTTAGGAAATCATGCTATGCTAATCTAGTCTAGTTGACATTTTGATTCTTTTGTAACACTACGAAAGATTTCCATAAAATTGCACGATAAAATTAAAAATAAAACTGTTTCAGAAATGCTTCTAGGTATTGAACATTAACGAAAGAAATAATTACTAAAACAAAGACACGATTCTTGAAGTTAAAAATTATTGGCATTATGGAATAATAGGTCCCTACGATTTTCAAAATATTAGTTCTGAAAAATATATTCAATAATATTAGTGTAAGCTCAATATAATATACAAACTGTAAGTATTAGTATTTAAGAAACGTAGGGAAGTACAAAATGCCCCTTATATTTTATTTAATTTAAATTTAAACAAAGCTGCGATTTAATGTGTCTACGTGTGTGCGTGCTCGTGAATGAGTGTGTGCGTGAGGGCGTGTGTATGCATGTGTGTGTATTTTATTAATTTTGATTAAGGGCAAATGCATATTACTGAATAAATGGATCAACCTACTGGGCAAAAATTGATTTATAGGGTAGTTATACAAAGCTCCGATTTAATGTGTCTACGTGTGCGTGAGTACGTGTGTATGTACGTGTGTGTATATTTCATTAATTTTGATTAAGGGCAAATGCATATTATTGAATAAATAGATAAACTTACTGGGAAAAAATTGATTTATACAAAGCTGCATTTAATGTGTCTACGTGCGTGCGTGCTCGTGAATGAGGGTGTGCGTGAGTGAGTGTATGTGTATGTATGTGTGTATTTTATTAATTTTGATTAAGGGCAAATGCATATTATTGAATAAATAGACCAACCTACTGGGCACAAATTGATTTATACAGTATTTATACACAGCTGCGATTTACTGTTTCTACGTGCGTGCGTGCTCGTGAATGAGTGTGTGCGTGAGTAAGTGTGTATGTCTATGTGTGTGAGTATTTTATATATTTGATCAAGGCAAATGCATATTATTGAATAAATAGACCAACCTACTGGGCACAAATTGATTTATACAGTATTTATACACAGCTGCGATTTACTGTTTCTACGTGCGTGCGTGCTCGTGAATGAGTGTGTGCGTGAGTAAGTGTGTATGTCTATGTGTGTGAGTATTTTATATATTTGATCAAGGGCAAATGCATATTATTGAATAAATAGATCAACCTACTGGGTAAAAATTGATTTATACAGTAGTTATACAAAGCTCCGATTTAATGTGTGTACGTGTGTGCGTGCTCGTGAATGAGTGCGTGCGTAAGTGCGTGTGTATGTACGTGTGTGTATATTTTATTAATTTTGATTAAGGGCAAATGCATATTATTGAATAAATAGATCAACCTACTGGGCAAAAATTGATTTATAGAGTAGTTATACAAAGCTCCGATTTAATGTGTCTACGTGTGTGCGTGAGTGCGTGTGTATGTACGTGTGTGTATATTTTATTAATTTTGATTAAGGGCAAATGCATATTATTGAATAAATAGATAAACTTACTGGGAAAAATTGATTTATACAAAGCTGCATTTAATGTGTCAACGTGCGTGCGTCCTCGTGACTGAGGGTGTGCGTGACTGAGTGTTTATATATGTATGTGTGTATATATTTTATTAATTTTTATTAAGGGCAAATGCATATTATCGAAGAAATAGATAAACTTACTGGGAAAAGTTGATTTATATAGTATTTATACAAAGCTGCATTTAATGTGTCTACGTGCGTGCTTGTGAATGAGTGTGTGCGTGAGTAATTGTGTATGTATGTGTGTGAGTATTTGATTAATTTTGATTAAGGGCAAATGCATATTATTGAATAGGTAAACAGATAAACCTACTGGGCAAAAATTTATTTATGCGGTATTTATGCAAAGCTGCATTTAATGTGTCTACGTTCGTGCGTGCTCGTGAATGAGTGTGTGCGTGAGTGAGTGCGTATGTATGTGTGTGTGTGTGTATTTTATTAATTTTGATTAAGGGCAAATGCATATTATTAAATAAATAGATAAACCTACTGGGCAAAAATTGATTTGTACGGTTACATGAAAAATTCTCACGGGTTGCGCATGGTTAGTAATATAGTGCAATATCCTAAAAGTGGCATAGTGATGACTGCGTGCAATGACACTTTTTTCAAACATCTATGGCCTTTGATCAGTACTAATGTATTTTTTCGTTTTTTTTCACCTTTTGGAAAGCTTGAAAGGGATAAATTTTCCAAAACGGTTAATTAACATTATTAGGGTTGTTGGGCTGGGGTTAATGGTTGGTTGTAGAATTACTGCCGTTCTTGTATACTTCATCGTTCCAGGTTCGCTTTGCTCTTTCTCTGCTTCTCTTTCAGCCGTCCCCATTTTTCCCAAACTTTCTTGGTAATTCTGTTTTCTCCCGTTCTACATCGCAATAATTTTTGCAATATACAGCTGCATGTGTGCAGAGGTTTTACATCCAATCTTCTGGTTTCTTCATTTCTTGTCCTATCTTTCTTGGTAACACCTTCAATTTTTCTTAGATCCCAAGACTCATTGCCGTATATTAAGGCAGGGGTAAATTTTTACTTTGGTTTATTTCGACACTTCTTGTTTACTCAAAAATACTTTGCTTAGTGCATTAAATAATTCTGCTACTATTCCAGTACTGTTGTTCATATCTTGTTCTTTAGATTCTATATCAGTGTGTTACGGTCAGTTAGATGTATACCTCTATTATTGCCTTATTTACTAAGGTTAGCCGTAGCAAACTACTCGCCTTAGTTTCCCCTACTTAATGGCTATGCGAATTTAAGAGGACATAGATGAGTTTAACTATCACAGATCAACATTGAGGTTTGTTGCAGGCATACGTTTCGTTTTGGCAATTTCTCGCACTATCTTTGCACGGGTAATGTGATGTCTCCTAATGTTGTTAAGCTTCATTTGAAAGAGTTGCGTTGATTAATTAGCTCGGGGGGTAAATTTGGGTGTTAATTTTGACATGTTGGCATTTGAGTGCACCGGGCAGTGTCTATTGTATCACGTGTGGGAATTTATTTGAGAGTTCATTTCCGGTATTATGTTGTCTGGCTTATTTGAGCGTAAATCCCCTTAAGGGATTTTGGGATTCGATGATTGCTCTGTCTTCGTTATTCCTTCCCAATTCTTTCGCTGGATTAAGTAAACGGAGTGTAGGAGAAACACCTTGTAGATGGATTTATATGAAAACGGCGGCTTTGGCAACTCGTACCCTGAACGTCTATTTTGGCATTTGGCTTTACACATTGCGATTCCATTCTAGATGATTTTTGATAGGTCTACACCTCCTGATTACACTGCGTGTGGACTGAGGAGAGAACGTTTAGCCGATTTACATCAGTTACTATATTTTCTAAACACAATTTTGTATGCTATTAGCATTCTTTTGTTTCAGGGCTTTTACTTTTAGGATAATGGATTTGGTTTTTTAATTGTATTTCTAAATAGTTGAATCAATGGAAAGAATGCCCTATTAAAGGGGTTACGATCACAAAAAGTGTTGATAAGATGACCAGGGAGCGTAAGATGTAACCGATTTCCGGGTGTGGGGCTTGAACCTGCCGACTGCAAACGCAAGCGCTTTACCAGTCGGCTATACGCTCTCTTAACTTGCAATTAGAAATGACATACGTTATACTATGAACGCTATATGTACACGTCGTGTGTTTGTTGTGGGGTTCGCCCCAATCACCTTGTCATTACTAGGTATCATATAGTTAGTATTTTATTGCGATACAAAATCACAAATTATATTCTTTGTTTGAATTTATTGAAAATATCACTTTAGTTGCTCTGCCTTTATGTCTTGCTCTTGCTATAATAGGTTGTAGCTTATCAAAGAGTCTGCGTCTAATAAGCGTATTTTTGATATAACCGATTCAGTGTAAGTTGCTATTACCATATCACTGTGAAATATTTTCCAACAACCCAAGCATGTGACACCCTTTCTTCAAATTCCTTTCAATTCCTGTTCGCATTTTTTTAACAGTTCAACACTAAAGAATGCTTGAATGTTTATACTGCGGCACTGTCTTAATATTTTATATAGTAATTATCATCTGTGAGTTGTTCTCGAGTCCAGGTTATGGTATCCTAGCCTTGTCTTTTATTTTCACCATTATATCGTTTAGATCTGTTGTCCATATACACTACAAATAGCAGTGGACTTATTTGATCTCTTTTGAAGTCGTTGATTTTTTGCCATTAAACCTGCTCGTTTTTGGCGTTTTCTCCCACTTTTAGTATTATTAGTCATTTGAGGCTAGTTTATTAGTTTTTTATTTCAGCTATAGCTGGTTCTGCTACTGGACCAAAGTATGTCTATGCATAATTCCAAGAAATTGTATAATTGTTTTCGACTTAGGCATTCTTGCGCAGATTCTATAAAGCAAGGCATGTTTGAAATGGTATCACAGTCATGAGTGCTATTAACGTACGAGATCAAAATATTTATAAATTCATAGGATCATGCATAAAACTTGGGATTTTCACCGCTAGATGGCTAGGATTATTCATTTGTCTTTTATCACGTAGGCTCCAATCTGAATTTTTTAAACGTTACAATTTACTAAGGTGGCTGAGAGTTTCATTACAAAGTATTTATCAACAAAGAAAAAAGAAAGATGTCTAATATGTCCTATAGTTTGCATCACTTGTTTTGCAGTATTTAATTACACGTTGACGTTCTTATTCCATACGTTACACTATCATTATGCCAATTTAACTTATGATGACTGTTGGTTGCTTTGTTATCCGCAAGTCATGTAAAGTCCATATTTCAAGGCGAATCTTGCCATCTCATCAGCCCCTTACAATGTGATAAGTGGGGCGATTTATCAGGACGACAATTCGCGCCGCTAGGAGCATAGCTGCGGATTTTTAGGCCGCCGTTTATTTATCCTTGTGCAAAAAGATCGATCTGCACGCTAAAAGGCTGCATTCTAGCAACGCGCGCTTAATATTATTTAGATGCATTGCGGCGAGGAATGTGGCCTAGCTCGCTAAGTACGCCTGTTTTATATTACAACATCGCATGTACGTACTAACGACATACATTACGCAAACATTATGTGCTCAATCTGCTTTGAAGATAACCGAGAATAATGAAAATGTCGAAATTCTGCCTGCGAACGCATCTGAAAATGGCCGTCAGCAACCTGTCGCCGCAGATAAATAAACATGATGCAGCTTCACCAGGCTGCTATTATTAATGAGGCGAGTTTAGGAAGACATTTTCAGGATTTTTACACAAGAGGAAGACGGTCGTTAGAGCAGACGTGCTATGGATTTTATGTGCATGCATAAAACGTCCGCGATTATGCGGATTTAGAAATGTGGGATTTTTGCAACGCACTCATCTTAGCCACTTCAGAGTTGCTAAGTTTAAATTCCCTCTAATACCACAATATCACAAAGAAAATATTTCTACATACAAAAGTTAGTACTATTACTACGCTCGAGTTTAAATATTGGTCCTTCGAGCCGGATCATGTGTTTAGTAAACTGTCCAAGGAATGAAAATATTTAATTATTTTAAAATGATTATTTCAGTTATTGAAACTTACGTAAACAGAACATTTTAAAAATACAACTGTTTCTTGTCGGTTTTTGTATGTATTTTACAAATGTAATATTCAGTTTTGAGTTGTTGACAAATGCTTTAGTGTCAGAAATAAGTTCAGTTAAGAGATTATTTTTACCAGAAGTGTTAATAATAGAAAACTATTTAATGCACCGCGACACAATTCTAAATGTTTTCCTCAAGTGCAAACGCAATGTTTATGATAAACATTTACATTTTAAAATATTATACTAACTATAACTTTGAATGATGCGTAGAACAGGTACATTAAGTGAATCATAGTAAACATAATTTCCTACAATTGTGGTGAACTGAATTGCAGTCGGCAATGAATCATAGAGACTTGTAATAATAAGTAGAAAGCGAAGCTAGAAATATGGGTTTCAATTAAGAACTAGTCACACTGTAATTTTTATATTCAATTATCTCTAACCAATCTGCATAACAAAAAGGTTACCTTGAAGGCTCCGTGAATTTGCAAACAAATGCACACATTTCTGTACGTTGTTCACAGTATTTTTAAAATGTATACTGTCTCCATCTACTATGGTTTCTGAGACTCACATTTGCACAATGTAAGGGAATTCACCCTATGCATATATACACATCTTCTTAATTTAATTATATTCCATGTACTGAGTTCAAATTTCTAAATAAAGCACTTTTATTTGGAAAATTTGCTATGCAACACTGATATGTATATTCAACTACTGCAGTGTGTCGATAATCTTCTTGCTCTTCTTTTTTAAAACTGTTTTCAAAACTGTTTTTATTGCATATATTGCCATTAATGAAACAGAACCTTAAAATACTTTTGTTACAGAAACGAGATCTTTTCGCAAGAAGTCCTTGGAGACCTACACATCCAGGACCACGGGACGTGTCACACGAACCGGGTGTTCATCATGGAGGCACCGTGTGCAATGGCTCCCACGCATGCACCGCCACAGGCAAAAGCCAGGCATTTGTTTTTATTCTCTGATTTACTACTCGTTGCCAAACCCAGATCTGCTGGTAGCTTTAAATTAAAGGTATGGTGACTGCGCCGTAATGTAGAACACATATAATTTGGCTTGCTTCAACAGGAGAGTGTGCGGGTGTCGGAATTGTGGATAGCCCCGTACTCAGAATGCGAACGGGGTTTCTGCTAGGCTATCCTGCGCCTGCCAGAACGTACGTCGTGACATTCTGCACCCAGGCAGCTAGAGACTCCTGGTGGAGGGAAATGCAGCAAGCCCTTGCAGCACAGCTGCGGCTCGAACCCCCTACAACCAACATTCGTGTGCTCTATAGGGATCCTTTAAGCGGAACTGAGTGTGTAAGTACTTTCTTCTTCAGCTTCTTCTTCAAGGATGATTTTATTCTATTTTCCAGTCGAAAACTCTGGGAATTGGACCTGAAACCAACACTGGAGACATTGCTCGTTTAGCACTGACGATTCAAGAGCGACTGAAGTCGACTACACCCTGTGGGCGCGAGAAAGGGACTCTGCCCCCTGTCCGTTGCTCGGTTGCGAACGTCCACACTCAATCCAGCTAGCAAGGTAAATTGTCTTGTTTTTTAAGGATGAAATGAATATTAACAGACTGATAAGATATTGAGCTTCTATAAGAAAAATTAATATAATTTAATTTTATTATTTTTTAGATTACGCCAATCGCTTTGTGCAGAAGAAGGTTTTGATCTCACGCATTGTAACAACAACAGAACCCCGAGTGGGATTGTTTTTGAACTTAAGCCTACCTGCAAACCCACACCAAAAAAGTAAGTGTGATATTGTGAACCCTACATGTGCAGCTCTCTAAATGGTACTGAATTCTAGAACTCCTTTGAAGTTGTTCCGCAAAAACAGCTGTCGCATATTCGGAGTGCCTTTATCAAGACTGTGTGTAAATAACACGTTACCTCCTGCCATAAATATAATTCTGAGGGGCTTGTTCCAACGGGGGCCTCACACCCAGGGCATTTTCAGGCGCTGTGCGTCAGCCAGAGCACTAAGGGAGCTTAGGGAGAAAATTGACAACCAGAGTAAGTTCATTTTTGTGAGTCTGTTGCTGATATTTGTGCATCTGCTTGTGTTATTTGTGTCTGTTTATGTATTTATAATTGTTTGTGGGTTTTCAGAGTCTGTTTATGTTAGTTTTGACTATATGTTTATTATTTTTTCTACATCAGGTCTCATTGCTGGGGTTATTAGAGCAAAAGTGTTTGGTATTATTTGTGTATTTACGATAGTTTCTCAATCAAGTCTCACTTTTTTAGGTTATTAGTGAGTCTATTTATCTATTTAACAAGTCTGTTTGTGTTAGTTTGTGTGTTTATGCTTGTTTCTCAGTCAGGTGCTGCTGTGTGTTTGCGTTATTTATGAATCTTTTTGTGTTATTTGAGTGTTTATGATTGTGTTTTTTCCGAGTCTGTTTATGTTTGTTTTGTCTTTATATTCACAATTTTTTTCCTAATCAGATCTCACTGTTTGGGTTACTAGTAAGTCTGTTTGTGTTATTTGTGTATTTATTATGGGGTCTCCATCAGGTCTCACTGTTTAAGTTATTATCGAACCTATGTATGAAGTTACCAGGGATGCTTGTATGAGTTTGTGTATTGATGCTTGTTTCTCCATCAGGTCCTGCTGTCTATTTGTGTTATTTGTGAGTCTTTGGGCCGGTTGCAGAAAGCAATGTTAAGTCTGGTGTTAGCTAACGTCGCGTCAAAGTGAACAAAATTGCATCAAATTTTGTTTACTAATGTATTAGTTACCATAAGCATTTGAGATTTGATGCGTTTTTGTTCACTTTGACGTCGCGTTAGCTAACACGAGACTTAACATTGCTTTCTGCAACCGGCCCTTAATGCGTTATTTGAGCATCTATTTGTGTTATTGTGTCTGTGTGTGTTTTTTCTGAGCCTGTTTATGTTAGTCTCGCCTCTACATTTATGATTGTTTTTCTCTCTCAGTCTCACTGTTTGGAGGATTAGTAAGTTGGTTTGTGTTATTTGTGTATTTATGATTGTTTCTCGATCAGGTCTCACTGTTTAAGTTATTAGCAAGTCTATTTATGCAGTTACCAGGTCTGTTTGTATGAGTTTGTGTATTTATCCTTGTTTCTTGATTAGGTCCTGCTGTCTATTTGTGTCATTTGTGAGTCTTTATGCGTTATTTGAGCATCTATTTGTGTTATTGTGTCTGTGTGTGTATTTATAATTGTGTGTGTTTTTTCTGAGCCTGTTTATGTTAGTCTCGCCTCTACATTTATGATTGTTTTTCTCTCTCAGTCTCACTGTTTGGAGGATTAGTAAGTTGGTTTGTGTTATTTGTGTATTTATTATTGTTTCTCGATCAGGTCTCACTGTTTAAGTTATTAGCAAGTCTATTTATGCAGTTACCAGGTCTGTTTGTATGAGTTTGTGTATTTATCCTTGTTTCTTGATTAGGTCCTGCTGTCTATTTGTGTCATTTGTGAGTCTTTATGCGTTATTTGAGCATCTATTTGTGTTATTGTGTCTGTGTGTGTATTTATAATTGTGTGCGTTTTTTCTGAGCCTGTTTATGTTAGTCTCGTCTCTACATTTATGAATGTTTTCTCGATCAGGTCTTACTGTTTGGGTTATTAGTAAGTTTGTCTGTGTTATTTGTGTATTTATTATTGTTTCTCGATCAGGTCTCACTGTTTAAGTTATTAGCAAGTCTATTTATGTAGTTACCAGGTCTGTTTGTATGAGTTTTTGTATTGATGCTTGTTTCTCGATCAGGTCCTGCTGTCTATTTGTGTCATTTGTGAGTCTATGCGTTATTTGAGCATCTATTTGTGTTACTTGTGTCTGTGTGTGTATTTATAATTGCCTGTGTTTTTTCTGAGCCTGTTTATGTTAGTCTCGTCTCTACATTTATGATTGTTTTCTCGATCAGGTCTTACTGTTTGGGTTATTAGTAAGTTTGTCTGTGTTATTTGTGTATTTATTATTGTTTCTCGATCAGGTCTCACTGTTTAAGTTATTAGCAAGTCTATTTATGAAGTTAACAGGTCTGTTTGTGTGAGTTTGTGTATTTATCCTTGTTTCTCGATCAGGTCCTGCTGTCTATTTGTGTCATTCTTTATGCGTTATTTGAGCATCTATTTGTGTTACTTGTGTCTGTGTGTGTATTTATAATTGCCTGTGTTTTTTCTGAGCCTGTTTATGTTAGTCTCGTCTCTACATTTATGATTGTTTTCTCGATCAGGTCTTACTGTTTGGGTTATTAGTAAGTTTGTCATTTGTGTATTTATTATTGTTTCTCGATCAGGTCTCACTGTTTAAGTTATTAGCAAGTCTATTTATGAAGTTAACAGGTCTGTTTGTGTGAGTTTGTGTATTTATCCTTGTTTCAGGTCCTGCTGTCTATTTGTGTCATTCTTTATGCGTTATTTGAGCATCTATTTGTGTTATTGTGTCTGTGTGTGTATTTATAATTGTGTGTGTTTTTTCTGAGCCTGTTTATGTTAGTCTCGTCTCTACATTTATGATTGTTTTCTCGATCAGGTCTTACTGTTTGGGTTATTAGTAAGTTTGTCTGTGTTATTTGTGTATTTATTATTGTTTCTCGATCAGGTCTCACTGTTTAAGTTATTAGCAAGTCTATTTATGAAGTTAACAGGTCTGTTTGTGTGAGTTTGTGTATTTATCCTTGTTTCTCGATCAGGTCCTGCTGTCTATTTGTGTCATTCTTTATGCGTTATTTGAGCATCTATTTGTGTTATTGTGTCTGTGTGTGTATTTATAATTGTGTGTGTTTTTTCTGAGCCTGTTTATGTTAGTCTCGTCTCTACATTTATGAATGTTTTCTCGATCAGGTCTTACTGTTTGGGTTATTAGTAAGTTTGTCTGTGTTATTTGTGTATTTATTATTGTTTCTCGATCAGGTCTCACTGTTTAAGTTATTAGCAAGTCTATTTATGTAGTTACCAGGTCTGTTTGTATGAGTTTTTGTATTGATGCTTGTTTCTCGATCAGGTCCTGCTGTCTATTTGTGTCATTTGTGAGTCTATGCGTTATTTGAGCATCTATTTGTGTTACTTGTGTCTGTGTGTGTATTTATAATTGCCTGTGTTTTTTCTGAGCCTGTTTATGTTAGTCTCGTCTCTACATTTAAGATTGTTTTCTCGATCAGGTCTTACTGTTTGCGTTATTAGTAAGTTTGTCTGTGTTATTTGTGTATTTATTATTGTTTCTCGATCAGGTCTCACTGTTTAAGTTATTAGCGAGTCTATTTATGTAGTTACCAGGTCTGTTTGTATGAGTTTGTGTATTGATGCTTGTTTCTCGATCAGGTCCTGCTGTCTATTTGTGTCATTTGTGAGTCTTTATGCATTATTTGAGCATCTATTTGTGTTACTTGTGTCTGTGTGTGTATTTATAATTGCCTGTGTTTTTTCTGAGCCTGTTTATGTTAGTCTCGTCTCTACATTTATGATTGTTTTCTCGATCAGTTCTTACTGTTTGGGTTATTAGTAAGTTTGTTTGTGTTATTTGTGTATTTATTATTGTTTCTCGATCAGGTCTCACTGTTTAAGTTATTAGCGAGCCTATATCGGTAGTTACCTGGTCTGTTTCTATGAGTTTGTGTATTGATGCTTGTTTCTCGATCAGGTCCTGCTGTCTATTTGTGTCATTTGTGAGTCTTTATGCATTATTTGAGCATCTATTTGTGTTACTTGTGTCTGTGTGTGTATTTATAATTGCCTGTGTTTTTTCTGAGCCTGTTTATGTTAGTCTCGTCTCTACATTTATGATTGTTTTCTCGATCAGTTCTTACTGTTTGGGTTATTAGTAAGTTTGTTTGTGTTATTTGTGTATTTATTATTGTTTCTCGATCAGGTCTCACTGTTTAAGTTATTAGCGAGCCTATATCGGTAGTTACCTGGTCTGTTTCTATGAGTTTGTGTATTGATGCTTGTTTCTCGATCAGGTCCTGCTATCTGTTTGTATGATTTGTGAGTCTCTTTGCGTTATTTGATCATCTATTTGTGTTATTTGTGTCTGTTTATGTTAAGTGTGATCCTGATTGTGTATTTATAATTATTTGTTTTTACTTAGTCCGTTTCGGTCAGGTCTCGAGGTTAGAATAAATTATTAGTGAGTCTATTTATGTAGTTAACAAGTCTGCTTGTGTCCTGTGCCTGAGTTTGTGTATTGACGATCGTTTTTCGATCAAATCTTACTGTTTGTGTTATGTGTGATCCTGTTATTATTCGTGCATCTGTTTGTGTTCACTGTGAGCCTGTTTGTGTTATTTGTCTCTGTTTTGTATTTATAATTATTTGTTGATCAGGTGCCGCCATCTGTTTGTGTTATTTGTGTCTGTGCATTTATGATTTTTTGTTTTTTCTTCGTCTGTCCGTTTTGTTCCTATATTTATGATTTGTTTCTTTTTCAGGTCCCACTGTTTGGGTTGTTAATGGGTCTATTTGTGTAATTAATAAGTCTGTGTAAATTGTGAGTTTCTGTATTGATAATTGTTTCTCGGTTAGGTTCTACTGTGTGTGTCATTTGAGAACCTATTTGGTATTTGTGCATTTGTTTGTGTTCACTGTGAGCCTGTGTGCCTGTTTGTATTACCTGTGACTAGTCTGTTATTAATTATCAGTTTGTGTATGTATATTTCAATCAGGTGCTACACCTGTTTGTGTTATTTGTGTATTTATTATAGTTTCTCGATTGGGTCGCACTGTCTATGTTTTTATGCTATTTATGTTAACTGTGAGTCCGCTTGTTAGGTTTTGCGTCAGTTTTGCCGCAGACAATGCAAAACCTAACCTGTTAACCTCGAATTTGACATAGACTTACAGTGCCACCAACATATTATCAATACGTTTGAATTTCCATAGCCGCCCAGGACGTAGACTTTTTGAACACCTGTTATTTATGATTATTTCTGGATCAGGTTTCATTGGTAGGGTTATTAGTCTTTTAATGTTATGCGCAAGTGCTGTGTGTTGGTGTTTTTTGTCTCTCTGTTCGCGTTAACTTTGAATTTGTGTAATTACAATGGTAGTCAATCAGGTGCCGGTGTCTGTATTATTTGTGAATCTGTTCGTGTTATTTATGATCTATTTGTGTTATTTGTTAGTCTGTTTGGGTTTATCTTTGTGTTTTGATAAAATCTCACTGTTTGTGTTGTTTTTAAATCTGTTTTATATTTGTAAGCCTGTTTCTGTTATTTGTATCTATTTGCATATTTACGATTTGTTTTTGTTCAGGTCCCACTGTATGCGAAGAACTGACGAACACAACATCACTTCTGCTTGCTTCCTTGCTAAAGGACTTCCTGAGAAGTCTTCCAGAACCTGTCTTGAGTGGGAATGTCCAAGAGTGGCTCAATGCAGCCAGTTCGGGGCGGATAGAGCACATCAGGAGGTTGCTAAGCCTGCTGCCAAGGGAAAACCACATGCTGCTTGCCCACGTGTTGTGCGTTTTGTACCACGTTGCAAAAAGGGCGCGATATAATTTAATGTCTGCTGCTAACTTAGGTGAGTTTCAGGAAATTTTCCCAAAATTGCTTACTAAAACAATTTACACCTAGGTGTCTGTGTTGGTCCAAGTTTGCTGTGGGAATCCAGCCAGAATGCTCCGATGAGAACGCTTCCGACGCTAATTGAGCTCCTGATAAACAACTGCCAGTCGCTTTTCGGACCACAAATCATCTCGTTGTTGGGAGAACCAGCCAACGACAGTGGAGCTGAAGAGTCTGATAGTTTGCATTGTAAGTTTTTCTTGATTTTTTCATTTTAATGAAACTAATAAATTTTTCGTTTTTATTACAGCTCTTGGTCTGTCGCTAGACAGTGTCGAGCTAAGCAAGGATCAGAAATCGCTGAGCCGTGATTCGGGCCTGACGCTCTCCGAGGACGACCGGGACAGCCCTGGCCTGAACTTCAACAGCAGCAACAATAACAACTTCCACCGCTCTGACTGGGCGAGGCAAGCAGCGCGAATCAGGTCCATCGACAACGCCTGGATCGAGGAAGACGAAGCTTTCTGTGCCTCCAGTGAAAGCCTGTGCGGGCCCCCGATTCCTCCCCGGCGACCACCGATGCTCAGACATTTGCCGCCTGTGCACTTGCCCCCGATCTATCGCCCCCCTCCGCCGCCACCGCCAACTTATGCCACCGCAAGACTGCTGCTAGTTACGGACTCTGAGAGTGAGAGCTACGTGTAACTCGAACTTGTGTATATAGTGTGTATGCTTTGTTTATTTAAGTGATGCGAAGTGTTTGGAAACTGCAAATCTTAGTATTATTTTTGTACATGTTGTAAATAGTTAGATTTATGACAGAGTTGCTTTTTATAAGTGTTTTGTACTGTGTTCGAGCCATCAATTAGCTTGTAATGAATTAAGTGTGTTATTGCTATGAAAAATTTTATACTTATTTTCACTGATGTGTGAAAGTACAATATAATGTTTAGAATAGAATGTACATGACTTTTAAAACATACCACGTATAAATAAATTTTATATGTATAACCGTGTGTTTAGTCTAAATTTTTTTTTACAGTGGCACCTCAAAATCGTATGTTAACTGTAAAAGAAAAACGTTCTTAATGCGTATAACAGGGAAAAATGTAGTGTGCGCTCTCTTGCAAAATGTTATCAAATAAGAAAGACGCAAGTGGTGGATATTATAACACATAAAAACGAATTAATTAAAAAATGGGAGAGTAACCATAACCTTAGATTCCAGTGTCAGGCCCCTTAATCAGATCGAAAGCCAAAGAAATTGCCAAATGTGGAGTTTAAAGGAAAGAGGAAAGTTGTCCAAAGAACGAGTAACAATCTTGCACTGTGTAAACGTGGCTGGTGAAAAGGAACCTCTACTTGTTATTGGAAAATCAGCCAAGCCATGGGCATTTACAAAGATTGGCGTAAATTCATTACCTATAGCTTGGAAGTCCAATAAAACGGCGTGGGTGACATATGATATAATGAATGGGAATCCAAAGAAAATAAACTTTGTTATTTTTGGATAATGCCACTTCTTATCCAAGGAATCTTCATTTGAAAAACGTTAAAATAATCTGTTTCTAAACGTTCCATCAATATGTCGCCATTAGATCAGGAAATCATAAAAACTTCAAATATTTTACAGGGTGACACAACAAAGAAGCTGACCTGCGGTTAATTAATTAAAATAATTAACGGTGATAGCAAAAGACCGCAGATCAACCTGCTTGCTGCGCTTACTACATGGCAGATACAAGAATTTCCCAACACTTACCGCGTAAGCCGAACTAGCTCAATTTGGGCGGCCTTGGAACGTAGATTGCTATCAGCTGTTCTAACCTGTAAATAGCTTCAAAGACAGAACAAATGGGCGCCAGAAACCAAATGGTTTCGATTAGAATAAACCAACTACAGTAATTAAGAGTTTATTAAATGCATAATAATCTGGTAATCACCAAATGTAATTTATGTAATTCATAAAATATTTGAAAATTTTGCTACACTATGCAGCCGAAACTAGTTGAAGGTGGCCACACGCATTAGCACAAATAACCCCTTTTAGGGTCGTTAAATTAC
This sequence comes from Agriotes lineatus, assembly GCA_940337035.1. Taxonomy (NCBI): domain Eukaryota; kingdom Metazoa; phylum Arthropoda; class Insecta; order Coleoptera; family Elateridae; genus Agriotes; species Agriotes lineatus. The sequence goes on along the minus strand of OW679200.1, from coordinate 31,440,588 downwards.
TTGAAATTGCAAAGTAAATGTAGAGATATGCATATTGCTGTCATTCATAAAAGCCTTTCTTTCTAGGTTGATGAGAGAAAAAACGTGGGTGCTCCTTTTACAAAAATAAGGTATAGAGTACACATAAAAATTCAATAGTTTTAAATGCTATCTTTAATCAAATTTGCTGAGTGAATAAACTATTATGTTAGTAATAAATTTAGTATCATGTATCACCAGCACAAGATTGACTTGGTAGGTACATAACCCGTCTTCGATCGGCGGTGTAATAAAAAACGAACCAACTGACCTAGGCCCACAAGTTTAGGGTATAAACGCTAGCTGGGAGCTGCTATAACTGGTAACCCGCATACAGCAAGGAATCAGCCTTACGCAACATGGGTGTGTTGGCTGTCGGTGCAGAAGCAGGAGCGATGCAGAAAATATCAGGTGTTCGTTTCGAATTAGGACAGGAAACTGGACTCCAGTTTAGAATCATCTGGTGAACATTGTTAATCCCAAGTGCAATTTGTGAATTCCAGGTGAAAGCTAAAGACGTGCAATTAATACGAGGATAACAGAAAGATAAACTCATCGTACCAGAATCAAATTATCAGCTCTTGGAAACAAAATGCTTGTAAAAATTGGTTGAGCGCACCTACTTTTGACTTATTTAAATCAAACCTTGACCACGCGAAACGCGTCAGCCGGGGCTAGAAGACAAGTGCCCGGCCCGAAACGTTCGGTTCAAAAAGAAAGTTTGCATTCCTACGGCTAGAGATAACAGATAGAGCAGGTCAAAAGTGCACCGTGCTAACGATAGCAACTCAATACAGGTACAAAATTCGCTGAATTGGAAAATTTAAGAATTCGAAATGCAAGGGATTATAATTCAAATAAAAATATACAGGTTAGGCCTGAAATAATTTGGTAAATGGCGAAACAATTAAGCGGAGCCAAAAAATTGTTTCACGAGTTCTAATTTTGAAAGCAAACAAATTAAATGTACAGTATTTTATTTAAACATCAATTACATTTGCCCAGTAAACATTTTAAATGCACAGTAATAGTAATTTACGATGCAAGCTTTTTACATTACGAAAGAATAGTTTGAATGAACGAGCGACGTTAGGAGCGAGTTCTTTAAAATTCTCGAGTAATGTAGAAAGCAAATAACGTTACGTATATCGTAACACTGTTTATTTTATCCTAAAATACTAATCTTTTTCAAAAAGTAGGAAAAGTTGTTATTAATGACTCTTACAAAAGCGAGACATATATCTGCTATGGCTGTGGTGGTATCACTAGTAAGATAAACACCATAAGTCACTCAATACTGTATTGTTGGTTGTTAAGCTGTGTCGAATTCGAGATTAGCAGGTTAAGTTTTGCGTCAGTTTGTGTCAAATAACAAACAAAACCTAACCTACTAACATTGAATTTGACATAGACGACAGTGACACTAACAATACACGTCAGTACTGCCAACATGTGATTAAATGCTAAGAAAGTATCGGTATGTTATTTTTCCTAACAACACTTGTGCTGTTAAATGCATCTTAACGCAACTCGTTGGTAAGGAGTTATTATCAGCTATAATTTACCACGGGCAGTGATAATCACCCGCAATAATTTTGACAAATAACAACCCGAAAGTGCACTTGTAACACACTTGAGGGATATTATTTGTCAAAGTTATAAGGATTTATCACTGGCCGCGGTAAATTCGGGAAGATAAGTTCTTAAATAAATTAATAATTTTTACAGAAGCGAAAAGCCATTTTTCTGACAAATTAATTTGACACTCATTATAATAATATGTTGGTGACACTGCAAGTCTATGTCAAATTCGATATTAGCAGGTTAGGTTTTGCGTCAGTTTTGACACAGACAGACGCAAAACCTAACCTCGAATTTGACTTAGATTTACAGTGCCACCAAGTTGTTATAGGATACTACTGAATTTTAATTAGGTAGTTTACATGGTGATTGAAAATCACCCTAGGGTCGTTTTCACTTCAAGTGTGATCTGATTTGTCAAACTGACTCACGTGATTAAAAATAATCAAATTGGTTTGGTCTGTATATGTAAGAACTTATCATAGTAACAATAGGATAAAATAAAAATATTAAACGTTCAGTACCAATTTAAATGTTTAGTAAAATAACAGATGGTGGAATTCGAACCCGTGCTCCCACACGGAATTTGATAGCTAGTCAAAAGTTTTCACCACTCGCCCACAACTGCTCACCTATTGTACTTGCTTATGGCTGCGTTATATTGGACGTCGTGATGACACATCTGATCACAGATGAACTGCGATGAAAAAGTGCACTCATTTTTAACAGTTTCTATAGAGTCAGAATTATTAGAAAATATTTGCTCCAGCCTCCAATTTCTTGCTGTCATTTCGGCCTTCTTGCTTCCTCTTTAGGTTCTGAGGATTCAGAATCGCTAGCGTAATATAAAATAACCAAATTTGTGGGCTCTCCTGACTCAACTACTTTCTATTGTACTTGAATGGCTGCAAACAAAACTTCTAAAATAGGCATATTTTGAAATTTCTTCATAATTAGCACACATTTACTACACCACTTACTTTCCTTTGTTCTATTATTGGGATTAATTTCAGTTACAGTCCGAGGATTATGCAGCCAGAAACGTAACACAAAACCTATCCTCAAATATCTAGCTGCTGTTACTGAACACTTATTATTTTTACCGTGCAAATTCAAATAAAATACTGTGCATCTGCAATTTTTTTAATATGTGATCTAAACTGTACAAAAAATAGTAAAATACCGTGCGTGTTTACTGTGCACTTTTAATATTTTGATGTGCAATTTGCAATATTTTACTAATCATCCGATTTTGTATGCTTAGCAGAAATTAATTATTACTGGACATATTGTAATGCATCCCGTGATCTGGTACTACCGGTTTGTAATTAATTTTTGGTATAAAAATAATAGTTAAATTTTACGGGCAAAGATTCTAAGTACATACACAATTCTCAGTTTTTTAATTTTTATACTGTGCTCAACCTTTGCCTGTCAGTAAATTAAGGCTGGTTAAAATGAAACTGTAATAATTAATCGCACAAATAAAAATGGTTGAATGCCCCTCTTTCTATTTTATTTTACTGCAATACTGATTACGCTAGCTCTCGGCACACAAGACTTCTTATCTCATGAGTTGGGTTCATCAATAGACTAAAATCTCAAATTTTAGGTTATTTGTCTCAACGTAGCTCGTTTGCTCGTTATTAGTAGGTAAAATTCACAATCTCGTAAATTGACAGATGAACACAATGTTTTTTCGTACAGCGTGAAATTGAACGTTTAAAATCGTGAACTATTGTGAAACCGCATTAGGTAAATTATTTGAATATTCCCGCTTGTCAACTATTTAAAACATCGCTTTGATTGGTTTTTTAGGATGACGTCACACCTCCTCTTCGTTGTTTGGATGCACGCCGCTCTTTCAACTGTTTATGGTCGATTTCGCCCCAAAACCTGGTGACGCCGTTCGATTTTTGAAAACCACGAAGTAATTGGACTGTTGGACAAACGCTAGGCCTCTTCGGCAAGGTTTAATCTTTGATTTAAGTCGTTTTCCCGAACACTGCCACTCATGGAAAATTCCTACCTCGTTTAACCCTCTCCTGCTGGGTTCGGAGCTGGTTGTAGTAACGCCGCCGGAATATCTCAAGCTGTAGCCGCTCCCCTGGGTGCAAATTTCTCTCAGGATACTCCTGCACACTCCGCTGAACTCCTGCACCGCTAACCTTTGGCTTCCAATGCTAACCTAGGCTGCAGTCGAACCTCGGAAAATTCAGGTGCTTGCTCCCGTTCACACAATCGGAGGTAAATTAGAATTTTTTTAATTTTTATGTTGTGGATCTTCCCACAAACACTTGCACTGAAGCACGGACACTTGGGCAATAAAACTGTACACCTTTGAACTGGTAAAAATACTTTTATTATTATAAAAACAGTAATTGAAAAATGGAGCACAAATTTGCCCTGTCTGCCAATAATTTAATTCAATTGTTCTCCTTTGTTAATGACAAAAAAGCATCGTGTTGCTAAGATAGTGTTATTCTACTATTAATTGGAAATTATGATTGATAATTTTTACCACAAATGGAATAAAGTTTGAGTACCTACATAAATTACAATCTAACATTTTCTTAAAATCTAAAATACTGTCTTTTTGGCTTATAACTAATTTCGTCCTATAGCGTTGCACTCACAAGCGTTTTTTATTTCACAGCTCTGCTTTTGCACTATGTTTTTAATTATTAATGCACTGATATTTGAGTTCCGCACTTTTCACGTTGCTTGCTTTTATTCTGTTGACTGCATTCAGGAATTGCTCCTTGCAATTTTCTAAATTATTCTTCATCTTGCTTTACCCTTCAGCTTGCTCACAATTTTTACAGTCCTTTGCTTCTATTGATAAACTACGCCCCTTTTTGCACGTAATAACCTTTTTGTGTCCAATTATTTTTGTTTGGTTTGGCTTTACATGTGCACAAACCTATCATTTTAATTATATTACTTTATTCACAAGCCAAATTCAAACCCTCTGAAATATGCTTTGCCTTTGCGTGCCTTTATCCGACTAATTACTGTTTCTCGCATCTCATAATCAATGCACATAATATTTTTATTTTTGTTTAAAATTGCAATTATATAAAATATCCCAACTCTGTGCTTTATTGACTCGGTTGAATATTCTGCACTGCGACCAGAGTGAAGTTGTGGGATTAATACCATTTCAATATATATTTGTTTACTGAATAAAACTGAATTATATACTGAACGTTTTATTACATATCGCAAAAATGAATACTGCTCTTTCTGAGAGCGCTCTAACAAAATTAGTGGATCTATTAGTAGTCCAGAGAAATTAGACAAAATAAAAGCAAAACTTCGGAAAAATTGCCGGAAAGCTGGATTTTGGTATGAGCCTTGATATTGTGGTTTTAAACAAAATGTCAAAAGTCCTCGTCGATCCGAGTGCCGCTAAAAATTTTAAGGGGGGGGCAAAGGTCACCAAAAACGGTATTTCGTGAATATCTCGTTAACGGTCACTTTTACAGAAAAAATATTAATTATCAAATTTGTAGCTTATGAAATTTCTAACAATAAAGATATCATGACTTTTATTCGTAAAAGTAACCGTTTTGGAGATAATTCGATTTACAGAGTTGAAACGTGCACTCTTTTCCACACCACCTTCGAGGTAGAGTACACGGTGCGTTTTTTTCATGTGGTGTCCCCAGTAGGCATATTCCACGTTTAGATTTGTTTGAAAAATGTTTATTTAAAAAAAAATATAGTGAACTTGTTCATTAATCAATTTTGGATTCAAAACAGGAGTTATTAATATTCATCTTCAAACTCTATTTCAATCGGTATGCTTTCCTCTTCATCATCTTTTTCTTCTTCTTGTTGTTCTTCTGCTGTCTTCTCTATTTCCATAGATTCAGTCAGGAAACGTGATGGATCTACATCTTTAGTGGAGTCGCAAGTATCGACATCATTTATATCGGGTGTTACATTTAAGGCTGTAGGAGCCACAGAAATTATTCGGCTAAAGATCGATTTATATATCTACCTTCTATAGATGAAAAGCGTATCGATGGTGGACAGTCCTCAGTTTTGACATTATTAACAGAATTATAACAAAAAAATAATTTATCTCTTCAAATAAAAAAAATTGGTTAATTTGTGATTTTGTCGTTATTTGTTACTATTTTGAAAATCTCTTTAAATATACATAAACTTTATAATGGGGCGCAGGACATAACTCAATAGAATTATTTTTATTATTTTTTTGTTAACGTGTAATTAATTTTTTAAAATGGGACTATCTATTGTTAAGAATAAAAGTTGCTACATCTTACATATTTCTCCTTCTAGACTCTTTAAATTTCTTCACTTCCAGCGGTAGATATCGCCAACTGAAATTATGGTTAGTAAGCGGTGATTAATCAAATAACAACTAAAAAATCATGAATTCAAATGTTTAATTCTTCCATGCCGAGTACTAAAGACAAGAATAGATATAGATAAGAAAGGACGGACAATGCATACTTCAACGGTAACCAGGTATGCGGATTAAAATAATGTTAGGGTCGCAATTCTTGTCTTTTCTGGTTTATGAGTAAAAGTACATATACTTTGTATTTCATACTGATTTCTATTTAGTTAGATAACAAATTTTCTACGCAAATTTCCTTGACACAAAAGCCACTTTTTCGTGTTTTTTGGTCACAGGATATGTTCTTGGTATTGTCAATCAAAGAATAAATATAACAATAAAATGGCTAATTATTGAACGAAATCGCCCAGACATTTAAAGTAAACTTTCACTGATAAACGTCAAATATAATGATGACTAATTGGATTTTATCAGTGTATAATGCACTGGTATCATTTTCTTAATTCGTGATTAATTACCTGTTTACCCCTATTCCCATTTTAAACAGGTAATCAACTTCATATTACCATAATGACATCATTTCTTCGTCTATATCAACAAGAAGAACAAATCAGTTCTCAGGCATCAGCCGTTTACGAGTGTTCTATTGAATTTATTCATTTGTATACTTTTTCTAAAAGAATTATGTTATCAATACGATGGAATTCTTTGATGAATAATGATTTCTTTAATGAAATAATAAATGGAAGAATATTTTCAACCGATAAACGTCCTACGTTGTTATTCCATTAATTGAGAATCAGTTTTTCGCAATGATTAAAAATCTGGTGTGATACACTCACACAACTTCCTTTTACAGTGATCTTATAATTAGCAAAAAATTTTATTTTTAATTTTTAAGCATTTTCAAAATTTTCATAAATTGCAAATTTTACAAAAACGGTACAAAATAGAGTGTTAGTTGAAGAGACAAATTTTCTCTAAAATTTTAAGCTGAATTCAAAAATGTAATAATATACCGGGTCTTCTATTTAGCATAGGAGTTAATAAAAAAATTGAAAAAAAACAAAAGAAACCCATTTTAGAAGTATTCAACTGGAAAATCACCTACCTCACATCAATACACATGAACAATGTAATCAAAATGTAAAGTTTCAAAAAAATCGTTAAGAGCCGTTTTTGAAAAAATCGAAAAAAAAACTGAAAAATCACAAGAGTATACACCTACTTCCGGTTATGCGATTTTCTTCAAAAGCTTGCTGTCTCATCTACATAGTACGTACAAAAAACTTTCACGTGTCATAAATCTTTTCGTTTTTGAGATATTCTGTTCACAGACAGACAGACACACACAGTCACACAAACAGACAAATGAACAAAAACATGTTTTGTGGCTTCAGGGGACTCGAAAACGTGAATATCTGTTGAAAACTCAATTTCGAATTTTTGGGGTGAATCCTTTATCGTACAAGGAAGTAAAAAATGTATGCTACATCTTCGCCGTACATTTTGAAAGACTCTCGCGTCATACATTAGCAACTCTTATTATTTTACAGAAAATCTGTTGATCAACCATATTGAAAGAACTAAAAAAGTGTTTAAATAAATCAAGCTTTGCACTTTGGTATTCAAATTCTTGTCCGTCGAAAAAAATCCAATAAAAACATTTATAGGGGTTGCTAATTTCAATCCCGTAACGCCATCCCTAAAAATTTCAAACAATTCTTAAATAAAAAATTTTATTGCTAAAAAATATCTGCCAATTCTTAATTTGATATCATTTGCCAGGTTTCAGTAAAATGACACAAATCTAATTTTAACCCCCCTCTAATATCTTTGAACACATCCTCAAAATATTTTCTTCTCCTCCCGGCTTATCCTGTATCTTATTTGACAAGCATTTATTTGTTTTTAAATTTATACTAATAAATGCGCTTGTGCTATAATTTTTGTTAAAATAGTAAATTAATTTTCTCTAAAACCCTGGATAATTTTGTTGAAATCTTTGTCAATTAAAACAATCCTTATTGTTATCCTCCACATAAATAATACAAGTGCTGGAAGACCTGCATCTTATTATAAAATTGTCATTTACAGCCTAGCCAGGTATAAGACTTAGCTTATCAGAGACCCATCTATGACGCATTGAAGTCGCCTGAATAGATCATCTATCCCCTGTCAAGAATCTCTACGCGTAGCCCTCGGTAGTAAAATTTATTTGAGCTAGATGTGTATGATAAGTTGCATAAGTGATTTGTTACGAATTTTCAAGTGAATCCTACCACCTTAAGCAAGACTGGCGAGATAAAGTATTTTTTTTTCGTATTTTGTTCACAACGTTGTTTATAGTGTAGTTATAGTGACGCTCTCCAAAGCACCCTACATTTCTCAGTCTACCCAATCCTCTACCTTAAAATAATTCCAGGTATCTTAAAATTTCTTAAATAATTTGTTATAAACGTTTGAAGAAAAAATACTATATGTTATTCGGAACAAAAGTATCTTTATGTGGCTAGGCTGTAATGATCTGCGTCACAAGCTCGGCAGATAAACAGTCCAGCCACGCCAAATAAAGTATAATTTTTGCTTCTAATAACATAATATACTATTATGCTCCTACGCGAATAGCAAGCTGATGTTCCTTGAAGTTTTATGACAACGGAGGGGAACTTTTCGGAGCACATTCTTTCTCTATCTAGACTACAGTGTACTATATATGTGTTTCTTTCTATTTTTATGGGCTCTGAAACAAGGAAATTCTGGAATATTTCAAGTCGCAACTCCTATGAGATATACATGTCAATAGCTGGCCATAGACACACGTTTAAAACCGCCACGAATGTAGTACATTCGTCGCAGTTTCGAACGTGTGTATATGAGCAGATATAAGCTGGGTATAAACACACGTTCAAAACCGTCACGAAAAACTACATACGTGGCGGTTTTAAACGTGTGTCTATGGCCAGCTATTGAGGAGTGCATCTATTCGTTTCAACTCTGTAAATCGAATTATCTCCAAAACGGTTACTTTTAAGAATAAAAGTCATGATATCTTTATTGTTAGAAATTTCATGAGCTACAAATTTGATAATTAGTATTTTTTCTGTAAAAGTGACCGTTAACGAGATATTCACGAAATACTGTTTTTGGTGACCTTTGCCCCCCCCCTTAAAATTTTTAGCGGTACTCGGATCGATGAGGACTTTTGACATTTTGTGTAGAACCACAATATCAAGGCTTATACCAAAATCCAGCTTTCCGGGAATTTTTCGGAAGTGCAATGTCTAATTTCTCTGGACTATAGATGCCATCTATTTTATTAATAGTACAGGCGATCAAATTTCTCCAACAACTATAAAAAACTGTTCTCTCATGTAGGCTTTTATATAAATAGTGATTCTAAAGTTGATAATGAATTCGAACCGGATGACGATTTACCTTTATCGGGTTATTACATAAGTTTGTTTCAATTATTTTATTATTATTATCTGTATTGTTAGCGTGTATGTATGTATACCTTTGCATAATAAAGCTTGTTAAAACAAAAACGGATTTTTTCCCGAAGCGGATGCCTCTATGGCATCGTGTTTGTCTTGCTTTTGGGAAATTTCACTGTATTTGATTTAGGTCATTTACATATCTTTGATATAATGAAATTTCTATAAATTTTTTTAAAATTTGTCTTGCTATACTTCGCATAACTAAATCTGATCTAGTACTAGATAGTGGTCGACCCATAGCTACCCCGAATGTTTGTTTATAGTAATTATATGAAAAATAGTTAAAGGGCGGGTAAAGGTATAACAGCTCAAAGTAGCCAATGCTTCAAGCGTCATACTACTACGTATGTGGGCCGATCATATCAAACATTTTTTTGTATGATAGCCTGTAGTTTTATCTGTCAAACGATATGGATTTCATGGCAATTTATTGGTAGGAAGGTTATTAAAAAAATATTTTGAAAACACATTGCAATTTGTCTTCAAAGAGTTTTCTCCTAAATGGCTTGTCCAATCTTAGTTTTTTATATCAGAAATATTCGTCTTCACAGTTCTAGTGTATGAGATAAAAATAGAATAAATTCTGAAAAAATATAAAAAATAAGTTTAAAAAAGTCAAGTTCCCTTTGTATGATTTTTATGAAATTATCTCATTCGCTAGATATTAAGAAGTCTAGGGTATTGGCAGCGTACATAAATCAAACAAGTAGAGACACTTACTGTCGGTTCCTTTGATGTCAAAATACCGATTTGGATGACCTTGAACGGCTCCTTGGGGGGGGGGGTACTTTCCGATAGTGCTAACAGATGGCGCCACTGCTTTATCACATATAATTGGTAACATAGCCAGTAACTGGCTCTGATTGGTAGAACTTTGTGCTGCCATCTGATAGTCAAGCTTAGAAGTACCTCCCGAGTTACTGTCCCAGGCACTCTAGACAGGTTTCGACATTTGGCATGAGTTTCTCTACTTGTTTGATGTATGTACGCTGGCATTGGCGTAAACAGAATTAAAAATGTATGTTTTGTTGTTGAGAAAAACGCCTTAAAATGAAAAATGTTAGTTCTAGAGTTGGCCACTTGGTGTCGCATGAAATTTTAGTTGTCAAAGTGATGAGCAGGTAGTCCCATGGCTCGATCAACTTCATTGAAGGTCGTTAACTGCTAATCCGATTAGCACGGCAGGCAAAACTCTTTTCAAAATATGCGATAATCGATATAATTTTGTGAGTGCATGGGAAATTTATAGAACCTTCTGTAGGTACTACATACATTTTATTCGTATAAGAGACATAAATGTATTATAGACAATTGCTATATGTATGTTATATTTATAAGTATCTATTGTTCTGTTTAGTGATAGCTCCACATCTGAACTAGTCATATAATTTATGTAGTGACTATTTTACTTTGAGCTTGCCCTTAATTAATGCAATGCACCATATTAGTAAACCTATAATTACTTTCAAATCAATTATTTCAATTAAGTACTCTTATTCAGGGTGGTTCGCCAAATCTAGATCTCTATTAGTTGAAGTTTAAATTTTTTATTTTAATTCGTGACTATTTAATGACATCAAATGTTAACTTGACTTCTACATTTACTCAAACCAGGTATTGACTAATTTATTTTTACATTGACATAACTATCAATTAACTCACCAAAGTAAGTACTTACTGCTTTGTTTTATATTTTACTCTTTCTTTTATTGTTCGTAATTCAAAATGCTTTGATATTAATTACTAACACAAACCTTATCACTTCTTCAGCTCACAATGCCAATATTTAAATACCACTTCTCCTATCCTCAAGAGATCCCGATGTTCACCTTATGCAACACCTACAGCTTATTCCTGTCAACCAACTCCAAACGTCCTCAGAATCCGGTATCGCTCCCCTCATCAATTGTCACCTTCATGCCAATAGACTCCTGGTAAGTTTCAGCTTTATACATGAATCTGATCTTATCTTGTTTATTCCTTAGATAGTCCTCTGCACTCAGCAACCCCCACAGAAGCTGTCCAAGTCCAGCTGGCACTCTTACTAACCTCCTTCTAGATGAATGACCTCACTTTCATACAACCACCAATGTAACCAATGAATATTTAATTATGTGTCACCTTCACCAATAAATCCAATTTTCTCCAATTCGGTAGTTCTCTGGTTCTTTCTATTTAATTCACTGTATTAGACAATCTCTTCACTGATTGTTTAGTTTTTAATAAATTATTATTTCATTTTCATTTCTGCACCTCGTAGATTTGTTAATAGCCTTTAAATTTGTATACTACCAAATAACTATACAAATAAGGCATAATTTCTGACTTGTATTGATCAAAATTAAACATTTCAAGATTATTTTAATTTTTTTTTCGGGTTTGTTTTTACAACTGACTAAACAAAATTTTCATTTCTATAAGATACAATTTTTCTTGCCCTCTTATAAATTTTTAATATCCTATTATTACATGCTATCAATTCTTATTATTATAACAAATACATTTGTCAATTGTAACCTTGGCTTGAAACTTATTAAAATTAACTGCAACCATTAAAATTTGAATACTCAATTGCTATTTATACCTCAAATTACCTTATTCATTGTCTTAATTAATGTTATCATTCTTATTGAACTTTACACACAATCTTTATTAAACACTTTAGAATTTGATTATAATTAACGTTCCAAATTCATCATTTCTATCATCCATATTTTAAAACGACCTTTTGCATATCATAACAGTATATACAAACAAGTAGATATCATTACTGCATAATTATATCACTTAAACATGTAGGTATGCACATATATTTACAACATATATCTAATACTTACTATATTGCTAGCGGCTATGAGTGGGAAACTCACCAAGGAAGTGAGACAGGCAACCAACTCTTCAATGTACAATGGTGAGCTGTGTGCAAGCGCGGCGGCGTCGTCCGGCCAATGGGGAAGTGGCCAAGTTTAAAATTCGCTTCTAAAGGCGGAGTTCGAATTCTCACGCATGCGCACGAGGTGCGTTATACTCTAAGTGAGACTATGTCGGCGTCGTAATGTTTTCTGACGTTTCCAGGCCCTACTAGCAATAGTAAGTACGAAGCAATGAAGACAAAGAAAATTGGTTGGTGAAAAACAACAGTTACTAAAAAGTAGTGTAATGTTGAACTATATAGCTGAAAAGGAAGAATAATATAATATCAGGTTTATCACTAAGTGAAGTACAAAGAGGAATTGAAGGCTTTTTAGCAAAACAATTACAAGTTGCAACAGAAATAGAAAAAAACCAAGGTAATAAACACAGATGAGAAATCTCAGATAATAAGAGTGGAACTCAAATAACTGACCGAAGAGCAGGAAATAATGAGTGCAGAAAGAATAAATTGAGAATACAAATAGTATATTAGGTATGTTATTAGAAGTAAAAGTCATACCTTGTGTGGCTGGATCGGATGTCCAGGCGAGGCACACAAAGTCACTTTTACTTTTACTATAGCATATGCTATTTTATTTTCAAACGCCCAAACTAATATAAATAAAAAAGTATTTCAAAACTTACGATTATCGAGAATTGATGAACGTCAATTCCTGACAATCAAGAAGACCAACTCAAAAATATTTTAAAGCTAATCAACTTTTTGGAGGTATAGTCCAGTGCATTTAGGATTTGACCTCGGAAAAAATCCTAGGGAGCTGAAACTTGGTTTACACCTACCTTCCGTCGTTCCACATAAGTGTTGAAAAGTCCCCAACGATCCGTTGTACGCATAACTTTTTACAGTACCCAGAAGATTGATTTTTCGGTTTTTTCAACTATATCTTCGTTTCTATCGACTTTACGACGACGACGAAGCAATAACAAAGGAAAGGTAAGAAAATTCTCTACAAAAAAGGTTATCTATAGTTTTTACATACAAGCAACAGTTTTCACGGAAATTCGGTAGGAAGGTCATGAGTTTAGGAAATATTATTATTCTGCTCCATATTTCAGGGTTTTAAAGTTAGAAAATACACAACATGTGAGTCATACTTCATGAAACAAAAAACATATTAAATGAACATTAATAAGTAAAAAGGATAAAAAAATTCGATTGAAAAAGGTTCAATTTATAAAAAAAAATTGTATTAGTTATTAGAATTTAAAAAATTATTCTTTTCTCATTTCTTTCTCTTCTTCCTCTTCTTTCTTTTCTTCTTCTTCCTCTTCTTCCTTCTCCTCTTCTTCCACTTCTTCTTCTATTTCTGTTATTTTTTCCCCTTTTTCCTCATTTTTCCGTTCAATTGGTGAGAGCAAAGACCCTTGCTCAAAGGCATACATAGCATCGATCTCTGAATCGTCAATGTTCTGATCGCTTTCTATTTCGGTTGCCTGCGAATCCTCCACTGGTGCAGCGTTCAAACAAGATTGTCCGTGACAATGACCGCAAATTGGTGTGCAGACTAGTCCCAATTTTCGACAGCCACATAATGGTCCGCAGCCTTTTGTGCAATTGCAAAAAATCATTTTGAGAAGACAGTCCGGAGCAGGAGGTGCTGATGTTTTTTTTGCGTGTAATAAGTTGTCCTTCAATATCCATCCCCAATCTTCGGGATTTAATTTATTACCCAACCAAGTCTGTACTTGATAGTAGACTCGGTAGAGATGCTCTTCAGCTGCTTTGGCTGTAGGTGGTAATAGGCTTAACCTTGCAGCTTTGTCTTTACCTACGGATTTAGCGAAGCACAAATAACGATAGTTATTTATGGAATCTTCTTTAACTGGAGCGCCATATATGCCCAAACAAAATAGTAATCCATTTTGAGCAATTGATTTGTGGGAAGCATCACTTTTATTGAAAATTTGAGCGGCATTCTGTAAGTCCTGTCTTTTTTGCAATAATTTCAGAGCTCCTGTTTTTCCCTTATGGAAAAGAGCAGAAGTTGTATCACAACCAGAGAAAGCATGTAAAAATAAAATATGGTCCTTGCTCTTTTCATGTTGATCGAAACTTCGGGAAGAGAACGTTTTTTGCTGGACTGCTCCTTTGCCGGGTTTGAGAAAAAAAAATTCTTTCTCAACAGGTGTTCGAGCCGTTAAAATAACCAAAAGATTAATATCCTCTCCAACAACAACGGTAGTATTTGTATGTGAACGTGTCAGTGCTGTTTCAATAATGAGAACGTCAGCATCACCCTCAGCCTGTTCGACGAGGAAATTTCTGGCTTTGAATTTTTCTGACAGCATCGAAATCAATTTGCATTTGTTGTTGCTGTTTGAAAGAAACGTTTCCTGGCTGACTGTTACATTCATTGTCTCGTCAAAAAATACGTCAGCAGATGACATTTTTGAAGATCGGCGAAGTTGTTCCATAGCTTTCACATTGTTTTTGCTGTTGCTATACCCATCAAAAACAATCACCGCGTTTTCACCAAAATTTTTATGGACATAGTTAATATATGTTGTACAAATATGATCGAAGGTGTCATTTTGATGCCACACAGCGCGATGCAATAGAAATCCTCCATCGATGACATAAGTGGCATTTGCGAGATCAGATGAAAGTGCTGATGGTTTAAAGCTGTCAAAGAACGATGACTTTTTGGTCTTGCGCATTCCCACTTCGTCGAATAGTGACATAGGATACGGAGCCAATTCGTATTGGAGATAATCGCGAAGCTCGTCGTTAGATCTTTTCATGATACTGATCCTTTGAAATAACAATAATGGATCAATAGCGACAGTAGTACTGGAAACTTTAATGTTACTGTTGACTGTCAGCAGTGGAAGTACTCTATCAGAGCGTGAAAACTTGATGTCCTTAAAATTTTGACCAATTTTTCTTGCCATTGTAGTAGCACCTATATCCTGCGCATTATGACAGTTTATCCTATCATCGCCAGTTATCCCCGTTGCAATAGACATAATTTTTTGGACGCTTGGAAATGGATTATGCGTTTGGAACCATTCCGACAGTTTCTCCACGTCTGCAATGTCTCTAGTCACACGAGAATCTCTCGCGTCGACATGCTGCTCTCCCGAATCAAAGGAAAGTTTACAATAATTCTCAAGTCCTTCAGAAACATTGCTTGCAGTCAATAGTCCAACTGTCCATTTATTCAAGACGCTCTGCTTCGTGCTTCTTCCACGCGTAAATCCCTCTTTTGATTTTGACGACTTCATTAGAGACTGCTCGATTATCATATCGCTCCATGTCCCACAAAAATATTTATTCGACCGTTTTATGGAGAAAAAGTTGCCAGTGAATTTTTTAAATGCTTCAGTTTCCATCGAAGTTTCTAATTCCTCCATGTCCTGAATATACAAATGGGACGATTTTGCATAAAGAAAATGTCCTGCTGCGTGAAAATATGGTAACATTTTTTTTACAGCAGTTAAATGCATCTTCCAATTTCCCATTCTTTCTGCTCTTACAAATTCTTTTGCAACAGTAATCATTACGAAATATTGTGCCCATAGTTTCGCAGTAGGGCTTTTATTTTGTAAGTCAGAAATTTTTTCGTCAAATTTATTTTTCAACTCTCCAACATTGTTTGACTGTTCAACGTCTTTAAAAGATAGCGATGCTTCGTCTAGATTCTTCAGACAGATCTCTATTAACTTATTTTCATCGACGCCCAATGTCATCTCATTCAAAATGATTTGAGATAATGCAACCAAGACCAGTGTGTGGGCTCTGATAGCTCTGGAGTAAGAATGACCTGATAAAATTTTATCGACCGAATTTTTAGCGTAAATGGTGCTGATTACTTCTTTTAAACCGCTTCCTGCCATAATGTACCCAATCGATCCGAGATATGACATGAGCAAATGGAAACCTCCAAGCCTAACGATTATTTTCGAGAACGGAGAATTTTCATTAGACGATGCAACAATTTCGCGAGCTTTATGATAGAGCGGTTGATCAAATGTTACTACGCACGTTGTGTGGCCGTAAACTTGTCCATCATCGAGAATACATTGCAACGTCGTATAAATAGTGTTGTAATCGCTTGCTGGATGATTAATGAACGGTAGGTAAATTATCCGTGATTTAAAATATATCTCGTCTTTTGTTATAAACTCCATAAACCCACCCCAACCTGGTATTTTTGGTAGATTCTTCCATTTTCCAAGCATCCATAATAGATCTACGTTCCGGAGCATTGACATTGTTGGCACTTCATCGAAATCAAGATTCTTCACCACAATATTTTTTAATCCTTGAACCCCACGATTTTCGAAAATTTTCAATTGGACTTTCCCGATGGCTGTCATGTCTGCTGCAGTGGGCATTGTTTTTAATCTCGACATAAGTTGGTCATCCTGAATTTTATCGTGTGGAGTCACTATTCGTATAATTCCCATGGAATGGAAAGTATTTGAGCCGTCAATCGTAGCCACATTATGATCAGCGTTGTCACCAACATATTGAATGAAACAACCTTCTTCCGGTGGCGCAATAAAAGGTCGAGGATGAAATAAACTCGAAGCCTCATACAACATTGTTTCTTTGTACGATGCACATACACCTAAACGTGATAAAATATCCACTAAGCGTTTTGACGCGAAATGTCTATGCATATAAACAGACACTCCGAGCTGTACAGGCGACTGATATGATCTCGGACGAACCGCAGACATGATAGCGTGACAAATGGTGGTACATTTTATTTCAAACGGCTGTAATTCCGCTTTTTTGTCCTTCAAAATTATTTCATTCACTAAAAAAAGCAAGGAGTTTGGAATGGCATCATTTACGTGGTTAAACATGAAGTCGCTTGGTGGATAATATTCAGTTTCACAAGCTATTGAACGAATATCTCGTCGAAGAATAGTTGCAGCTGCTGCTAGAATTCTTAACTTTTCTTCCTGAGGATCCTGCTTTCGATTTTCATACCACGTTTTGTTTAAATCATATTGTGCGTCTCGTAAGCAAACAATGGTCAATCCTCCACGTTTGCTAGTAAAAACGATTCTATCACCGTATCTTTCTTCAAGTTTTTTCTTTATGGTCTTATCATCTGGATGGTAATCTTCTAATGCTTCTTTCAATTCCGTTAAAGTGAATTGGCAGTCGTTATTTTGTTCGATGTACGAAAAAATAAGTTCCATTGCTACAACAATTTGGGCATCCCGAGGGCGACCTTTTTCGTTTCCTGTTTTTATAGTGTGAAAATTGGAGAAGCAAGCTTCGTGGTATTTGGCTGCAGCTGCGACTAAATCACATTCATTGATGATTCTTAGTTTGACAGTCTTTGCCAGTTGGTCACCTCTCTTCTCTGCCACTTTCATGATATTTTCTTTGAAGGTGATGGTAGAAACGTGTCTAATTTTTTG
The DNA here is from genome assembly GCA_940337035.1 of Agriotes lineatus. Classification (NCBI taxonomy): domain Eukaryota; kingdom Metazoa; phylum Arthropoda; class Insecta; order Coleoptera; family Elateridae; genus Agriotes; species Agriotes lineatus. Next base: position 31,422,840 of record OW679200.1, on the reverse strand, counting down.
TCGAAGCTCTTTGCGCTTTCTGTTTTCTGTTCGTTCATCTGCATTTTCTCCGCAAATAAAACAACAATTTTGAAAATTAAAAACAGATGCGTTCGACCGCATTTTGTTTTTTGGTGGGCTATACGAGGAACCATCAGCATTATCGACAGAATGTTGCCGTTTAAAGGCTTTAATACTTGAACTCCGTATATATTTTTTACGGCATCTTACGTGCACACGGATTGAAGTTCCACGACGAAACATATCGACTTTCCCATCCTCTCTTTCAATACTAGCTTCGATTAACGTTGGTAATCCACGGTCAACCGTTACTGGGTTTTCATTTTCGAGCGATTCATTACAAATACAACACACACCGTCCATTTTTTGTATGATATTTCTTACATAACACAGTAAAAATCTTGTAGCACGTTGGTAAATGCGTCCGTTACCAACCGAGGACTAACCTATACTGGTATATTTAATGTGACAGGTCTCGACCCATGCTACGCTCCGAAATGACAAAAGCGGGTGAAGCGCAACTGCTCGCTCCAAGGTCGGGTATAGAAATACGAGAGTTCATTTTATTCCTGCCATACCACGGGATATACAATGTATCTAACAAAATGCATTCGAAAACTATATTTCACCTTCTGTATATTGTTTAACTTTAAAACCCTGAAAAATGGAGCAGAACAATAATACTTCCTAAACTCATGACCTTCCTACCAAATTTCCGTGAAAACTGTTACTTGTATGTAAAAACTATACCTAACCTTTTTTATAGAGAATTTTGTTAGCTTTCTTTTGTTATTCTACCTTCGTAGTCGTAAAGTCGATAGGAACGAAGATATAGTTGAAAAACCGAAAAATCAACCTTCTGGACACTGTAAAAAGTTATGCGTACAACGGATCGTTGGGGACTTCTCAACCCTTATTTGGAACGACGAAAGGTAGGTGTAAACCAAATTTCAGCTCTCTAGGATTTTTTCCGAGGTTACATCTATTTTTCGGATAAATGCACTGGACTAGTAATAGTATGATCAATAATTATTTTCATCTAGTGTGGCTATGGAATGGTTCGTAATTTATGAATGCAACTATTTGTATACTTAAATGCAGAACTTGACATTTGATTTTTAAGTGACTTATAGTTGCATTCATTAGGAACTCTTCCATAGCCATACAGGATTAAAATAATTTTTGATCATACTATACTTTTACTCTGCTGGATAAAAGTAACGCATTTACCTTGTCAATTAAGTCACATAAGTTGTTACTTTTATGACGTTTGACAATAACAGTATATTGTTTTGTTAGGATAAAGAGTGGCACTTTGTTTGGCAAGTGATTATGCGCAGCTGAGCAAAAGCAAACATTGGGAATGAAACACACCCATTTTTAATCCGAATAATACATACTACTTTTTCTGCAACTAAGAAATGTACAAAATATTTAAAATTGTAAAAGATTGACGTTTGTCACGCCACGTTTCAATGTGATAAAATAGCGCGTTATTGCGTTTAGCATTTTTTTTCGGACTACTCTATATCTAAATATTTTAGCAAAATAACTCAGGATTATCGCAGCAAGCGTCTGCCTTTAGAGATATACACCTGCGTACTGATTCCGATATTTAAGCTATATCCTCCAGCGCTTTCCAACCGCTGCGCTGTGGTGTCGTTTTTTACACAATCGGCCGTGAACACCGTTGGCAAGATGCTCCTTCTAGCTCAATTTTGCACACTAATTTTAATATTTAGGCCGGTTTCCATGGACTAACTTGAGGCTAGCATGACGGCTAACCTGGGGCCTAACTTGAGGGCTCTCGTGAGGCTTATTCAGTCCCCTGATTTCGCTTCTACACGCTAGCCAGAAATTCAAGTTTACGTGCCGCTTTCTGTTGCTGCTAGGTGTCTTCTTAACAGTGGCAACTTTTGAAATTCTAAGAATAATGCAGCCAAATCCGGCTTAGAGTCTTCATGGATAGATGCAACGCACCAGGATATCCCCTGCCGCTCTCTGGATATTTGCAATGAACTAAATTGTAAGTGCATGCCTTTCGCAGCGTTTTTTTGATCGACAAAGGCAAATGCCGCAACTTTTCAATTCTTACTGAGGCCTTAGGAACTCAAACTGAAGCGTGTTTAATCACTCTTTTAATTCAATCATTTATTAACGCTAAAGGGGGAGGATTTAATTATATCTAAATTGTTGAAATATGCATGTATCTGTAATCTCAAATAAGCCGCGTCGCTTGGGCGTTGTTCATTTATGCCAATTGCGATAGCACAGGTGGTTATCCTGAAGTTGCAATTTGAGCTATAATTAGAAATTTGTGACTTGAATACTTGAAAGTTAATACCTATTTGTGATTTATTACTTCGTAGGCAATGGTCCTACACACTTTATTTGCTGTCACTTGGCCTAAGGGCTTATGCATATAATTCATGTGTTACTATGACTATTGGGTTTAATTAAATGCCCCTATTGCAGTTATTTGTTTGTGTTCTTTCTGCAACCCCAAGATATACGAGTGATCTAGGTATGCAGCGAAGCACTAGGTGGCATATTATTAATTAGCTAGTTTTTTTAAATGTTGTGAGTAACGACGAGGCGGCCAAAGTTTAAAAATCCTACTGATCAATTTTAAAGCCCGAAGCATTTTTGTCTAGTCCTTACACCACGCCATATTCTGCCGAGAGTTACAAGAGCTAGCCGAGGCCTTGTCAACCCCTCGTTTAAGGGTGGTACACGTTTTCCATTTAAAAGACGTTGGGACAATTGCATTCATAACCAATCAAGTAGAACTTTTAGGTAATAAGAAGTAAGAAGTAAAGCTAGCCTTTAAACGTAAATTAGTATTACTAGGTCAAGTAACAGGTTTGCCTACACAAGAAAAACTTCACCCAACCAACCGGCCATAAGTTTGCATTGTTAACAATTTTTCATAATACCTACATGTTATTGTACTTTAACAGTACTGTTTGTTTGATGAAAATGTCACCCATAACAGCCAAGACCTTTAAAATTTAACAGCCACGGCCGTTACCACCGTTGCTGTACTATCACATTACGCACATTTGAATTTATTTGAAAACGGATTTGTAAACAGTCGTTGATACACTACCAAATTGCGTGCGGGACTCAGGTTACTAGTAAGTTTTATTTATATTATATATATTAAAATCAAATATCTTACAATTGACCACTTTTAGTAAATATTACGATAATTGTTAAACAGCATACGGCCGATATTACATACAGCTGACTCGGATAACTCAATGTATCATCGTTCGTTATATCGGCCTAATACCGTTAAAGACTATTAAACACGTTGCTACTGATTATGCGACTAATAAAATCATGTTATTAAGCAGTCGTTTTACAAACTTAAAACTACCAACTAAATGTCAATTTTACAGTCGTAGATAATAGTTATTTATGTATCTATAGATCGTTTCATACTTCAACTTCAATACGGGAAGGATAGGGCAATGCAAACCTTATGGGAGTTTTCTGGGCGTCGATGTTGCCACTTTTCGGCAGCGACCGACGATTTAAGTTTACTTGAAGTAATGCCAGATGCGGATTAGACGATGCAGCTATTAGTAGTTGTAAAATGTCCCGAAATAGAAAAGCGGAATTTATTTATGATTGACAGGTGCGTTTCTACTTCCAAGGAGATTTGTGCTGAAATGTGACAACGTCGTTTTGCATAAGGCAGCATACTAAATTTGAAGTATGACTTGAGTCAACAGAGTACCTTCTCTGAGGCGAATGCCAGGGCAGTACTTTCCTGGCCTCTCTTCCATTCACCATCCTTCCTTTCTCTTACCCATCCTATGATTCCCGTTCTTGACTGAAGAGGGACGCAAGATTCCTATAGCAGCCCGTCTCCAGTTTGGGGAATTGAAATGACCTTGAACATTTACCTTTACCCTTGAAGTATGAAACGATCTGTAGGATGAAAAATTGTTTTTTCATGGACGAGGTCTGCAATTGCTGGCCTAGGCGATAGCCGGGGCAAGGAAGCAGGTCAGGCCATAGAAAGCAGTTTTCGCGTACCTACTATCTTCAATCATACAAACCTTCAGATGGTTCACACTCATCAGCTAGCTTACTTCTCGCTAGCAAGACTAATAAAAATAAATGCAGGATTTTCTTTCACTTTATTGTAAGGACTGGAGGTTCAAGTTCAACAGAAAGAAAACAAGTTTGGGCGACAGCAATTTAATAATTAATTGCGAAGAACAATTAATAGCATATATAGAACATCAGTATTATAAAACAATGTGCACAAATTGATAATAGATGTAAGAAGAACAATGATATTTCAGCTGAAATCCGATCTAATTAACTAAAATTTACTGAAGGTAAATTAGAACTATATTTTTGATGCAAATAAAATAATTATGTGATATAGTCTAGAATTATTGATTAAATTGGGTATGAATAAGTTTTTGCTAATAATTTTAAAGCGCTCTCCAATTTCTAGATAAGAAAATAAGCTTAAATAAAAGGAAAATATGCAATAGAACAATAAGCTATTAATTTATGTACATAGTTGCAAAACCCATATAAGCTCGCAATCGTATTTCGTCATATAATAGAGAAATCTGCAATTAATTTCAATTATTACATGATCAGTATTTAAAAATTCTATGTGATGCGCCTGTTTTTAGAATTGGCATAATCAGGTAGATAAAATTACAATCATGTTTTGTCACTAGCAAATGTTTTTTTTAAACTTTATCATTACTAAGATTTTCCTGAAACTACTGGCAATACGTAATTCTATTTAAATAATCCGGGGGTAATAATAACTCTTAGCACATTCGAAGGTCTTGTGAAAGAAGAGTGTGCGCCGATCTGAGGTAGCCGTCGCGCGTCGTACTGAACGTGCCGGATCTTCGTGGACTAAATTTCTTTCATGTTGGACAACATTTAACTTCTTCGACGAGGTCATTCTGTTCTTGGTCTGTAATTGACAGAACCTGTTTCTTCAAAACACGCTACTCTCAGAACTTCAGCGGAAAGATGGTTATTTATGAATTTTGGAAACCTGTATCGAAATTCTTGTTTATAAGCATTGATGGAATAATTCCAGTTTCCACTGTTATTTCGCTGACCATTGCGAAAATAATATTTTACTATAAATATTTGTTTGTTCCTGACTAAACATGTTATTATAAAATTAATTCAAAATGCGTTGCGATAAAGTGGTTTTTGCCATGCGGTCCTTGGGACGTCTGCTCCTTAAAGGGCCGCGTTTACAGTTGGCAATTTATGGCAAATAGCGCTAACTTATTTCCATTTTTATGAAACCAAGGTTAAAGATGGAGACCTGGTCAAAATTGTATGTAATTCTCACATATCTTGACTATCTGCTGACGCGTAGGAATTTTTGAATTTCGGAAATATGCTTATGTTATGATTAAAAAACTTTAGATGTGTTTACAACAAATAAATGCTAATTAAATGATGAAATATTGAAAAAAATTAAAAAACAACGCGTCAGCAGATATATACATGATAAATCTATCGTAATCAGGATCGAGAAAATTTTCATCTTCTGAATTGATCCTAAAATGTTGGAAATGGTTTTGACAAGAATTTGCATTTTTACCAAAGGGATCTTCTCGTTTGTAGAAGACGACTGATTGGTTGAGCGGTTGCGGCAAAAATTGCAAATTGGTAGAAATGGTCGGACTCTAAAGTAATACTTCGGCAGATCGTGCCGAACTAATTAAATTTGATTTAGTTTAAAGTGACTGACTTAAGTCAAACAAATAAAAGAATATTACGTTTGAGATTATACAGAAATGCGCTTTGTAACCCATAGCCGCCTTAATAAAGACTTATTGAAAACAAGTCATAAATGATGATTTAAGTAAGAACAATTTCTACAAAACGAATTAAGAAGAAGGCAAAAAGAACGCAGGCGATGGAAAAAGGGAAGGAGAAAATTAACAAAGACACAATTAGATGAGAAAATGAAAACGATCTATGCCATGATTTGATTTCGAACACACAATTAATACTTATCTAAGTATCGGAAAAGAGTGACGAAAACTGTATATAGTACAGTGTGACCAGTAAAGTCCGCATCATATGGGTTTTTTTTTTATTAATAGCTTTTTTCGAAATTTGACTTTGGCATCAATTTGTGCTTCGATCGAGATGAAAATTAACCAAAAAAATAGTAGTCACGTCATTCGCATTATCTGTCAAATCTAATTTTTTTTTCAAAAAAAAATCAAAAGTGGGGTTATTTCTCAAAATATCGAAAAAAGTTATTAGAAAAAGTTTTTCTAAATGCAATTTTTAGCCCATATGCAAAATTTCAGCTGTATAAGATAATTTAGATTTTTTGCCCATTTTTTTTAAATTGCACCACTGTTGCAAAGTAAGACTCAACGCAACCTACATAAAACTTCTTAGTTTTGACAATGCTTTATTTTACACACATTTTCTTTAAAGTAGTGCCATATTAAATGTGTGTTTTTCTACAAAATCCAAATAGGGCTATTAAAATTTGGTCACATGTGATGCAAAGTTTATTTGTTTTTGACCCTGTATAATGTAACTTCATAAAATAACGTGTATTACTTTTAGACACAAACTGCGTTTTCAAAAATAGTTATTTTATGGAGTTACATTATACAGGGTCAAAAACAAATAAACTTTGCATCACATGTGACCAAATTTTAATAGCCCTATTTGGATTTTGTAGAAAAACACACATTTAATATGACACTACTTTAAAGAAAATGTGTGTGAAATAAAGCATTGTCAAAACTAAGAAGTTTTATGTAGGTTGCGTTGAGTCTTACTTTGCAACAGTGGTGCAATTTAAAAAAAATGGGCAAAAAATCTAAATTATCTTATACAGCTGAAATTTTGCATATGGGCTAAAAATTGCATTTAAAAAAACTTTTTCTAATAACTTTTTTCGATATTTTGAGAAATAACCCCACTTTTGATTTTTTTTTGAAAAAAAAATAAAATTTGACAGATAATGCGAATGACGTGACTACTATTTTTTTTGGTTAATTTTCATCTCGATCGAAGCACAAATTGATGCCAAAGTCAAATTTCGAAAAAAGCTATTAATAAAAAAAAATCCCATATGATGCGGACTTTACTGGTCACACTGTATGTTTAATAAAAATCTGAACGAATTAAATAAAGAGAAATAGTATAGGTCTCTTGGCTTTCCAAGAAATCAAAATACATGAAAATAAAATATTAAATATAGGACAAGTATACTTTTTAAAATTTGTGGAACAAAATAAAATACTAGGAATGGAACTTTTTATGAAATAAATAAAACAGTAATTGCATTTAAACCAATCACAAATAAGATATATTGTTTAAGTATAAGAGGCACTTAGGTATAAGAAATTAAGTATGCTAAATACAGAAGCAAAAGGAGATAAAGAGAAAACAATTAATTTTACAAACGATTGGCGAATATATGCAATGGCCTTCCAAGATACGATATCAAAGTGATACTATAGGGAACTGTAAAATTTAATGAAAGTTTTTATGCCTTCTCGTTAGGCAACATTTTTATATGACAAATAAGCATAATCTTTCTAAATGACAATGCTAATTAAGTTGACGTAGAGGATTACATTTGGTTACCAACACAAATTATTTGGGAGTTTTGACAATGTTGGCGATTTTTAGTGTTTCATTTCTCTAGAGATTTATTGGAAGAAAAACAAAAGCTAAGTGGTTGTTGATAAATATTTGAAAACGTATAAAAAATTTGTAAACAAATTTGTTTGCTGCAATTAGTCTTTTATATTTTCTATACTAATTGGTGACAATGCGTATGGGTATTGCTGTCTTGAGGTGCATGGTTAAATCCTAAATAACTGAGGAGTAAGTCAATTTCATGCATAGCGTTAAAGTAAGTACCAGTATTTTTCTACAGCTTTCAGTTGGCTCTATCGAAATGATCAGTTGAATTTATTCAGCTTGTTTTGTCGACCATTATCGACTTTATCGAATTTTTTGAGCGTTTTTCAGCGCAGTTATACGTTTTCGCCTTACTTATGGATTTATTCTGAGCACAGAACCAGCTGCAAAATAAAATATTAAATATAGGACAAGTATACTTTTTAAAATTTGTGCAACAAAATAAAATACTAGGAATGGAACTTTATATGAAAATAAATAAAACAGTAATTGCATTTAAACCAATCACAGATAAGATCTATTGTTTAAGTATAAGAGGCACTTAGGTATAGGAAATTAAGTATGCTAAATACAGAAGCAAAAGGAGATAAAGAGAAAAAAATGAATTCTACAAACGATTGGCGAATATATGCAATGGCCTTCCAAGATACGATATCAAAGCAATACTAGGGAACTGTAAAATTTAATGAAAGTTTTTATGCCTTCTCGTTAGGCAACATTTTTATATGGCAAATAAGCATAATCTTTCTAAATGACAATGCTAATTAAGTTGACGTAGAGGATTACATTTGGTTACCAACACAAATTATTTGGGAATTTTGACGAGGTTGGCGATTTTTAGTCTTTTATTTCTCTAGAGATTTATTGGAAGAAAAACAAAAGCTAAGTGGTTGTTGATAAATATTTGAAAACGTATAAAAAATTTGTAAACAAATTTGTTTGCGGCAATTAGTCTTTTATATTTTCTATACTAATTGGTGACAATGCGTTTGGGTATTGCTGTCTTGAGGTGCATGGTTAAATCCTAAATAACTGAGGAGTAAGTCAATTTCATGCATAGCGTTAAAGTAAGTAACAGTATTTTTCTACAGCTTTCAGTTGGCTCTATCGAAATGATCAGTTGAATTTATTCAGCTTGTTTTATCGACCATTATCAACTTTATCGATTTTTTTGAGCGTTTTTTAGTGCAGTTATACGTTTTCGCCTTACTTATGGATTCATTCTGAGCACAGAACCAGCTGCAAGTTCTAACGGTTGGTGAAAAGTTGTTGGTCCAGCCTGGTGTGGTGCTTTTTGAAGAACAGTAGTACTTTTATTTTGTTACAGTTATTCATATCTTGTATCCGTTGCAAGTGTAGTGTATGAAGTACTCGAATATTTTTCACATGTGTTTGTACCCAGTTCTGTAATAGATGGCTAAAATTGTAAATGAATGAAACACAAAATCTGAGAAGACCAACAACAGTATTGGTGGATGAATCTATCGAAAAAGAATACAATTAAAAAAAGCAATAAAAAACAGTTACTAGTCTTTATCACTTAGGAAGGTTTCAACAAGTCAAAGTTTACAAAAATGCTATAGCAAAGAATAAAAAATAGGTATAGTAGAATATAGGTAAAGATGTGAAATGGAAGAAATAAAAAATTTAATCACATCGGTAAATGTAGTTCTTGCCTCTTTCGACTTGCTTTTTATCTGTTGTAATTTCTACTTTGCATGTAATTACTTACCATTGGTTTGTAAAGTTTTTATTAAATAAATAAACCAATAACAAAGAAAAAACATCTAGTATTATACAAAATAAAAACGTTTAAAAACAATCACCTGCATTAACTTGATATTATAATTTTTATACACCTACGTAATTATATACGTATTTGTCTATCGCCAGTTGTACCCGTAGAGCTATCTGCAAGTCTTGCACTTTTATAGCTACATATTTTTGAATGTTTCGTAGTACGTAGGTACTGCAATGTTTATTCGGCTGTTGCTATGTAACTAATAAAGCACATAGTTGTCTAGCGGTTAGACCCATTTATAGCAATTTGCTCTTATTTAACCGTTTGGTGTATTTGAATTGTATTTAAGAGGCTATTTATAGAGTTGAATGTTTTTAAATGTGACTGACATAACTTGCGTAAGAATCTTGAGTCTGCTAGTAATATCGGTTTTTCATTATTACAATTAAAGCTGTATTGTATATCTTATGGTGCTTTCTTAAATCCTCAAATAAACGACTGTATATATTGAACAGATTTATTTCCAGCTATATAATAGCCACATAATGGTAATGACAAGTCATTGTTTTAATTAAGTGGAAAATTCCAAACGCCCTGAATATCTCGATACACAGCATTCTGTTTGTATGAAATCTTAAAGCTACAAGTTTCACATAATAAATAGCATTATGTAATAGTAATAAATAAAGAAAAGTCACATCATAGAAGTGAGTAATACTTAATGCACTTAAACATACTGCAGTATTCGCTAGTAATACAAATCTTAATTATTGTTCGAAACCATCGCTTAATGACCCCGCCGTTCTTGGGCTGTCAATTGTACTCGATGAGCTCCCTATGCTTTCGCATGCCTCGAGGAACAAGTCAGGATTGACCATCTCCATCACCCTCCACGCTAAGGATTTACCTGAAAACAGGGAAATAAAATTTTCCACCTTCAACTAAGAGCGAAGAGAACTTACCAGGTTGTATGCTTCCTTTGATTGCCTCCGTGTCTTCACAGTACTGCAGCGCAGCTTTTCTCAAATTTTCACAACCGTATTGATCGGCCAATAGTAAAATGTTGGGCACGCTGCTCGGCGTCATGCTTTCCAAAAGGGTTCTTTCACAGAGAGCTGTCAGGCCGGGCAAGTTGAGCCTTGTCGATAATGGGAGTAATTTGGTGGCTTGTGCGTCTGAGTTGTCAACTTTGTCCGTATAGATGTAGCGCAGAAGCTCCTTTACTACGTCGTAGCTGAGTACTGATAAGTCTAATTTGTACCTTATATTCTGCAAGAATACAATTTTCCATTAGAAGATATTAATAATAGCAGGAGGCAACGGTAAGTACGTACCTCACATTTTGGATCTTTGTATTTCCTTAACATAGCAGCCAGTTTGGGGCTTCGAGCTTTCAGGAGCAAACTGTTAACTTTGAAGGGCTCCTCTCCGTCTTGAGCCACACATTCCACCAAGGTGTCACAGTACTCTTCGGACTCTATGGCCAATATTCTGGCAAGATCCTGCGAGAGACTGTGCGTCTCTTCCTCGCTCTGGATGATTTGCACTTTGACCATAATTCTAAGATCCTTTTCTGAAAGAAGGTTATTGTTAACGCTTGAACCAAACCCTTCAGAATGAAACTTACGGCTATCGAAATGTCTGTCGTGGACTCCAAGAGTCTTGTATCCAATGGAGAGCAGGTCTTGGCTGTTTTCCAAATTCAGGACCATGTTTGATATGTCGCAGTACTCCCAATAGCGGATGCTCGCGTCCCATATTCCAAATTGGTAGCGCACTCGCGTTTGCTGAGCCTCTTCCGTTTCACACCCCGTTAGATTCAGGCACAGTACTAAAGGATTTGCAATTTTTTTGCCGTTAGGTCCTGTTAACAATAAAATTGATAAGTACATGTGCAAACACTTCCCTCAGGCATATATAAACTATTAATAGTAATAAAAGCAGTTACTTCCTATTTTAAGCAGTTACCAGCTCATTTTATTTAGGAAATTACTGAAATGCTACTTTTATCCATTACCTTGGCCGCCAAGTTGCAACACTAAGGAGTTACGGCTTGGCAGCAATTATTGTCAACAATTACAAGATAATCAGACGCTTACCTTTCCAAAACCTCACAGCAACATTCCAGTAGGTGCTCATGCCGTTGACGGAGCATCTGAATTCCGGACTGTCCAGGAAGTCGCGCTTCGCCACGATTTTCTTGAAGTTTCTGATCCGCCACACCTTCCTGAAGATGACCTCGGAAGCCACGGGCACTTCCAGGTCCTCGGACACCGTTCCTACGTCCTGCTCCGGAAGCTCCAGAGGCTTGGACTTCTTCGTCGCGGTCAGCGGCATCTTTCTAGCCAAAACTGCAAGACCAAGCATTCTTAGATTCCACTCAGTGGCACACAACAGGTGCTAATTTTAGAACTTATTAAGTTCCCTAAATTTAGAAGACTTAATTTGCGGCTGCTCTAGACTAGACTGACGCGGAGGATAATGCGATCCGATCTTTCGTCGACGTTTTTATCGGCGGGACTTGAAGGTATGAGAGTAAAGGTAAACACCCATTGTTCCTTTGAAGTGATTAGATGTCAAATCGAAATGGTGGAGGCTAAGACGAAAACATGGGAACGGAAAATTAGATTTTCTTATCTCTTGATTGCTGTGCCTATTTATAGTTTTTCCTGTGGAGTTTGATACAATCGTGTCAGAGCTGTTTGTATAGTTTCGTAATATATTTATCTCCGGAAAGAGTATACAAGTACTGGAAATAACTAATTTTATGGTTTGGTGAATGCATATTTATGTCAAGTGCAAAACGGTTATAAATTAGGTCCGAAATCTCTTTATAGATATGACACTGCGCATGGTTCTGAAGAAGGGCCTGTAATATTTAATTTTTTTAAAACGCTTGTTATAAATCCAACTATATAGGTGCCAGTTACATCATAATAACTCACAATCAAATACCTGCTATTTTGAGTGCTTACTTAAAATTCGCACGAGACTCGAGCTATTTTTAGCATGGTTACTTCCGGACAGTTCAATAATTGCATTCATCATATTATGGAGTTAGAAGGTGTGTTTGTATTTGTATGTTTATTAATACATATTATTACGAAACACTTTGAGGTAATTGGCTCGTTTCCTTTTGAACAAAAAGTCATTGTTTCCAAGGAAAGCAAGTCGTAAACAACTGCATTAAGTACTTGGATTTTTGATAAATCGAGATGTTTATCACCGTTACGAGGAATTCCTATTTCTAGGCCGATGGGGACTTTGAGCAAAATATTTATACTAATCAGCCGAGTGTCGTCTGAGCTTGCTCTTAAAAAATCTGTTGTTCAGTTCAGACTAATATTTGAATTTCATCTTGTTTACTACACGTGCGAAAAATTCTGGCTAAATAACAACCACTTTTACGCATCTCATAGACGCTCTTATCAGAAATTGCAGAATTTTTAACTATCTTCATGAATAATAATCCCAATGCCTTTTTTAATTAACGACCTCTTCCTACTCGAAGCGTATGATCAACAAGTCGCCCGTTTAAAATTACAATCATTGCTTTGTCGTGGTACTACATAATAACTCTTCATTAAAAGCCATCACATGTTCGACAATCCTAAGCGGTTCTAATTGCATTAAGCAGCTTAAAACAATTACACGAGCGAGTTATTAGCAGTTCCAGAGAATTCGGGCGCGTGATAGTTTTTAATTCGATGGAACTTAACCGGTTAGCGATTCTTTTATTATGCAACGGCAGAAGACATAATTGGGCGCATCCTTCGTGCACTTATTGGGAAATTGCTGGCACGAACAATGGGCGTTTTGTTGTGGCCGCGCATTTCAATTTCGTGCAACTTCCGCCGATTTTGTCTCGTTTAATTCCAGATGTGTTTTACAAAACTGACAATTACGAGGCAAAGCGTGCGTTGCCGCCAACATGCAACGCTGTGCCGAAAATAATTCAGCGTGGGGCTGCTCAAGGTTCCGAAGATGAGCCAATGCTTTGCGTGCTGATTTAAATGCGCAATTTCAGCCCACTAGAGCTTGATTTGGGATTATTGTCCTTTCAATGCCATATCTGCATGTAATTGTAAATATTTCCAATTGTTTTATGTGTCTATTGTTAGCAGAGATATACAGGATGGTGATTTGTGCGACGGAGCATGGGGATTTCAATGTTAAATCTTGCATATTCAATTATTAATTGCATTTAAATAAAAATAAAAATAGACAAATGTTATAAACAGAAACAGTTTTTAATGTATCTGAAGGTTTAAATATGCAAGACGTCTATATAGGTACACGATCGTGACTTAGTATCGTTACAAGAGATAACCTTGTTTCACGAACTTGTTTCAACACTGAACTGATAAAATACGTAAAAACGAATTTGGTCTCAAAATGATAATTGCTATTGGAAACAATTGAAAAGTCCTTCAGCCAATTTCATCACAGGGCATTTCAGGTACAAATGTATTTTATATCTAACTCATTCAAAATACCGTTAAGTGTTCCCAGCCCTCGAAGTAAAATGTAAAAAACCTTTTTTCCAGTGTATCAGAAATTTATTAAAAGTGTGGTATGAACCATGTCAGTTGTGAGAAAAAACAGCATTAAACCCCAATGCAATTTGCAAATGTTGCCAATCCAGTCCAACGAAAATTGACTTTAGAACGAGTTTTGTGAACAGACAATACTACCGAATGTAAATTACAATGACATATTGAGAAAACCTTAAAAATATGTAAAATGCCTACAGGGAAATCTAACATTTATCCTTGCTCTAGAAATGATACAATTCGTCTTGTGTAAAGCCATTTAAAACTAATCATCATGCAATGTGGCTTTCGAAACTATATTGTTAAGCCTCTACTATTAATACAAGAATTACTTTTTTTAAATTTTACACCTTTCTCCATAGTCTTTACATCATTAACAACGTTCTCCAGGTAGACTGTAACATACGTCCACACTAGTTGCTAATTGCATCATCGAACTGTAGCAATAGCTAGTAAAAAAATTAAATAATCATAATGAAATTGCCGCTTCAACGCGAATATTGGCCACGAATCCCAGTAAAATACCAATATAGAAAAAATCTGTCACCTACCTCACACTGAAGAGTAACCTTTCGCAGCAGTCGCTAAATTTCGCAGGCAAAACAAACGCACCGAGTTACAGGCACACACGTGTTTTTATCGTTGCGGAAGCTTGGAGTCTTCACCAAGCCGGTTCCTTGATTTCTGTCTTTGATGTGAGCGCCGGTCAGTAGTCATATTTAAATTCGCGGGACCCCTCACCCTGCGACGTCACACGTGGAGTCACTCGCAGACCACGTGTGTCCTTGGAGGCTGATATCGCTGCACCTTCCTTATCACAAATCGCAAAATTTTCCTCAGACTGTGCGGCGCTATTGCGACTTGGCCAACTCTCTGGACTGGATTTGCAAAATTGATTTTTTTGAAACATTGTTAGATGCCTTTTTTAACTTAAAATTAAGTCCATTGTGCGTAAGTCAAAACAGGTAATGCAAGTCGAGGTTCTTTTTGTGAATTGACAAAATCAGCTGCCCGAACCCCTAAACCGCAGTTTAAAATTAGCATGTCTAGATCTTAGACTAAGCAGCCAAGTGGAAATTGTTTCGGGTTTTCAGTTTTAATTTCCTACGTTTCCCGACTTAATTTCTCTGCATGCAGCTGGGAATTATAAGCTTTTCCTTGAACTTGGCATCGAAGCTCTCGACATAATGAGCTAGAAAACTAAACAGATGGTTCGTTGAACTTTAGTATTACATTCTACTTCACAGTATGTTTGTAGAAGCTGGGGTTAAACTGTTCTTGACTATTAAAGTACTTTTACCACACTTTTTTCTCTATTTTTCTAGGAAGGTTCGTGACCTGAACCCTGAACTTCCGGGCAAATATCTGTTTGTTTCGCGAAGATTAGAAATGCTTAAAAAATCGTTACTTTGTAAACCTTGCATATTTCTGTGACTATTACTTACATATAATGAACAGAATAAACTGCAAACGAATCATTAGCACTCAACATCAACTAGAATTATTATTTTTATTAGTATTATAGTTGTTGAGATTTATTAATAACTGTACCGCTCAAACTCTGGGTGATTTGTTGTCATGGGGAAGAATCAGGCAATGATTCTTAAGATTATTCAATGAAATAAAATGAAGCAGAATACGAAATGACGCCATTTGTTAACCTCGACAACAATAAAATCAGTCGAACTTCTAGCTTACACTAATCTACACTCTATAAAAACGAGCAGGTATCTGTTGGGTCAAATAAAACATAATATACCAGTAGTAGGCAATAATAATGAGGTTTTAATAGTTAAACTGTTTAAATACAGTTGAATGATACAGCAAAATCAAGGTAAAAAGCGTCATGGACACGTTAAACCAGGCTTGTCAATGCAAATGCGACTGGGTATAAACGGTACAATTTGTTTAAGAAAGTCTCATAAATGTTAAATTGGGTGGCTAATTGCAGACGATTCAAGAGGTTGTATGTTAAACAAGGCACAAGCTACGTTAGGTAAAGGCAATAAATAAACAAATTTAACAAATGAAAAAATAAAGGTATGTATTAAGTTTTATCTCAAAAGTAAATTGCGCGCTTCAAATAGCAAGCAGGGTTAAAAAATGTAATTTCTAACTGAAGAGCATGCTGCCGTTGATAAAAAGCTAATTTCTGATTTGAACCACTACCTCGCGATAAAACAAGCTCAACAAGGATATACATGTACAATGCCGCATCAAATAAGAACTACATTTTTCGCTGCTTGCTTTAGGTTCTAAGAAAAATTGTCGTTCCTATTTTTACTCACAATTCACAATTAACAAATAAAGCTGTACACTATAGCTAATACCCAAGCACAGCCATGGCCATGATTTCAGGAAAATGGGGACTGAATATTGTATGCGCTCAAGAGCAAAAAGTCTTCGGCCTCTACGAAACAAATTCCAGCTGTACGAGCGAAAGTGGTCCAGATGACCAATGAGAAATCTGTATCCCTGCGTCCAGTAAGAATAGCAAAACGGACTCAGAAGTTTCTATCGTAACGAGGCGTTTTCGAGCAGATCTAAACACGAATCGCATAATAAGCATCATTAACTCAAAGGAAAGAAGGCCTACCTTAAGGTGGAAAGCGGCTCAGTGAGTATGTGCAGTGAAATAATTAAATTTGCACGGATTGCATTATGTTAAAAATAACTGAGCTGCCGCTTCATAAGGCTGGAAAAACTTTCTAGCGCTCAATTACGTATTTTGGAGAATTCTTGGAAAATCAGATAAAAAACCACACCCACAGCCCACATTCGAACGGTTTAACTTGCTGACACGCAGGGAGAAAATGCGCTGGGATTCAAGATTCTGAAGTTCGCCGCTGTCGAAAACCACCGAGGGAAGTTAGCTTTACTCTCCAAAAATCCATGAAATCAGTAATAAAAAAAATTAAGCAAATCGAACGTCAAAGTGCCAACACAAATAAAGATCAAGGTTGAAGAACTGCAAGACGAATTTATAAATCAGAGATCAAATATTAGAAAACAACACAGAAAAAAGCTGGTTAAAAATAAAATCTAATAGTAAAGAAGCCGCAACGGAAGCACCTGGAGAAAGAAAATGACAAGGGGAAAATACAATAATCAATAATCAATAATCAAGGAGAACCTATGATTTTGGAAAGCGGTGAAGATAAAATGTTAGGAAAAAAGACTTTCTTTGTACGAAACACAACAGACTCAACAATCTTACAACTATTATAAAAGAATTTGCAATTAAACACAAGCTCATATCAGAGTGCAAGCAAGCGATGTGAAAGAAGTAGTTGAAGTGAAGCATATCGAAAAACAAAAAGGGACGGATTACTTACAACCTCTGTACACTAAGAAAGAAGAGATGCACGAATTATTAACACCAGAAGTAGTAGTAGATGAAGAAAAAATCAGAAGCAATCATGAGACCTAAAAATATCAAATGAGGAGAAAGGATAACCTATTTATGTAACGAGGAGAATTTAGTCATGACGTGGTTCGAATTCACCGTTACAAATCGTGAATAATTAGTTTCTTTCTTTATTGTCAGCTAGCTCAATTTATAATAAGGGAACTCTTACCTTGAATTTCCAGTTGAGGTTACGAATAATCAATTAAAATACCCACTTTCCTTACATTGCGCTACTTCTAAAACGGACATTCAGCGATTATTACAGGATACGTACGTAAACGTACTAACCGACTAATGATTGGAAGATTATTAATTATTGCATTGAGCTGAGGTATAGCGGGTTAAAGCCCCGGTTTACCTAACGAGCTGTTAAAACATGGAGGACCAGCTCTAACAAAAATAATTAACTGAACTTGTAAAGAAAGTTATAAAACATTTGAAGAAAACGAAAGAATGCAGATCAGGTATTCCAATATTAATGTTTAAAAATATGACAAAAAGATCCAAGATTATTGTTGTATCAACTTGCTAAGCACCATGTTAGAATTACCAACAAGAATTACAACTAATATGATCAACCCTAACGCTTTATGCGCAAGGCGCACCTAACATTTAAAGCGTAACATTAACGAAACTGTAGGATAGCAAGGTCATAACTTTTATTATTCCAAACAACTAGCTCAAATCAAATGCTGGTGAGGGGTCGTGAGAAGCAAAAAGCATATAATTAAATCACAAATTAGTACAAGCAACAAGTCGAACAATGAGGGTGCCAGGTTCATAAACTTATCGAATCGGACTCTGTAGAACCACACGGAGCGGGTGAGCTACGACAAAACAGGCTGAAAGAAAAAACAAACACCCAAAGAAACAAATCAAAATAGCGGATAGTAACTAACAGTAATTCGTTTATTCACAATGGCATCCCAATAATTGTTATGATATCTCAAATTTGTAAAGCAACCGCTATAAACTCTTTTTTATGGCCACTTGTGGTGGAGTTGAATTCTGCTCTCCACTTAAGTAGGAACATCACGGTAGGGGTAGTTGTTGACCGAGCTCTGTAGTTTAGTGGTTAGCACGTCTCCTTAGCATATGGGAGGTCATAGGTTTGATTACCGCGTCCTTCTGCTTTGATTAAGGTTTTTAGGTGGTTTTCTTGAGTCAACAGATTACTTTCTCTGTGGCAGATGCTGAAGCAGTAGTCCTTCACCTTTCTTGGCCTTTCTTCCGTTATCCACCCCTTCATTCTCTCGCCCATCCTATACCTTCCGTTCTTGGCTGAAGAGGGAAGCAATGTCCCTATAGCAGCTCGTCCCCAGTTAGGGGAATTGAAATTACCTTCAACCTTTACCTAGAGGCGGTTGACTGCGTTTGAGGAGCAAAGAACGCTCAAGGTTATTGCAGAAAGGACGTGTTGTTGGCCCGGGGGGCGCACATGTGATGGTGGGGGTCGTTATTGAGAGAGTCGCTGTCGATATTTAGGGGTGTTAATCTATCACCGTCGAAACTGGAAAAACAAGTTGACTTCTCTCGTATGTGGAAGTAATGGGGTGTTGTGATTCTTAGCTGAGCGTTTTTCACCAAGCCCTGTTTTACTTTGTATATAAATACTTTCTAAACGTGCCGTATTTTTTTGTGGATTGCTGCCGAATACTAAAGGGATATCTTCACCAAAGCCGCTCGTCTTTCTTTCAAGTGATAGCAGAAGTAATCAACAGTCAGGAGCGCCCTATGGTGCTTTTAACCTGTTGAAAGGTAGACATACTTCATATTTGCATGGACAACAGTGCGTTAGAATTACTTTGAAATGAATCTATTTATATACGTTGGGTTCATATCCGCCTACACAACAACTATCAAATGGGTTAAGAACCGACCAGGTTTGGCATGCCGCAGTATTCGTTTAATTAAACTAGCAAACCCTTTCAGAGATTGGTTATGGAATAAACTTCTAGCTGGCACTGGCCGTCGAACATACTAATTTTTCAAGTTAGACCGCTCATACACTAACGCCACTTAGGAAATTGCTCTTTTAAATTTTGTAAATGTGCAATGAATTACTGATTTTATTAGGAGCTGGTACGAGTAACAATATACTTGTTTATATAATCTCATGTATGTTTTATTGCGTACTTTCTGTTTTTTTCCATTGGAAGGGCTGTAGGATGGGTTTGAATGATCAAATCCAGGTTTACCAGGTATTACAGAGAAAGTGTACATCAAAGGTAAGTTCATGAACGGAGAAAACCTGCGAAGCACACCCTCCGAGTTTGGCATATTCACCTGTGGCATGATTTATAGATGGCGTGGAACCTTGGACAGTCATTTCGACCTATACAACACACTCACAGTCCTATAGCTGTAGATCACGTCTCTTTCGCGACTATAGTTAGCTGGAGCATGTGATGTTGCAGGATTAAGTTTTGTGGGTTAACGTCATATAAACATTTCTTGTGTTTTGATTGACTTTGCTTTATTAACAAATTCTGGCGCGCCCACGAGCGGCCTTGTTTTGTGTCTTAATCTCGTAAATATCCTGTAACACAACATCTGGAAAGTAGAGAAGGCATAACATACAGGCGACACGAGCGACAAATAGAGGCTAAAAATGCGTCTTTCACAGCCTAATTCGAAGCTAACTAAATTTCCTGTACATTCTTTCAATAACTTTACTCTACAGTCTTGTAAAAGTCTCAAGGAATTGAATTGTTAGTAAAGAACAAAGACAGTTATAAATGTAAGAACTGCGCCTCCTATTTGATAGCCTACTAAATTTTATAAAATTTACGAACGTATGCCGTCACCCATCCATTCACCTAGAACAGTTTTCATAACCAATCGAAGTCATTGTATTTATTTGTGTCGGTTATCCAACAAACAATTACAATTTTGCATTAATGTTTTTGGTAATATCTATCCTGTTATTATACAATATAACAAAATAATAAATAACAGGGTATATTTTGAAAAACCTTTGAAGGTAAAAATCGTTTTTGCACCAATTACTGCCAGCACATTTATCAGTTGCGGTTATACAACAATTTTAAACAGTATGGATTGGTTATGTTAGTGTTTTACATAATTTTATGTTTGTTGTATGTCTTGCTTTGTACAGGTGCATTATAAGGTCTAAGTGAAGCAGTTTTAGGGTTTGATTTATCTATATGTTTACCAATGCATAATACTTAATTTAGAACAGTTATTTAATCAGCTTGATTACAACTGGCTGAATTAATGTTGAATTAAAATAGTTTTAAAGACATTTGAGGACAGTATAACGTTTTCTACCATAGTCCTATCCTACTATCATCTTATTACTTCAACGTGAACTGTACAAAGCGTAAAGTAAATATCTAACTGGGTAAAGAATTAGAATTTACAATTATTCTAGATCAGTTTGCCATCTGTGTTCCATAGTAGCGCACGACATCATCTAAAAGCAATATTAATTTGAAATTATTTGTTTTACTTCTTGATGTAATAGAAACTTGTAGATAAAAATTTCTAGAAAATTGATAATGCGCCAATAATGAAAAATAATATATTTTCAATCCCCAAACTGTTGGTTTTTTGTTAAAGAAGTCTTATTTTTGTATTATGGCTTGAAAGTTAGAGTTCGTGTTTATTTTATTTACGACTGAACAATATTTTTATTTAAATTTATGTCAGGACTCGATGATAACAATATTTAATAACAGCAAACAGTTATCTAATAGCTGAGATAAAAATGAAACTGTATAGGTGGAATTCGTACTTCTCTTTTTTCGTTGCGCGGAAGTGTGTCTGATAACAAGCGTAATAAAACTGAGATAAATTGCAGGAATCTTAATGGAATTACCGATGAACTTCTCGATATAAAGATCATTTACATATAAACTAATAACTGCCTAACACGCAGTTCAGACTGAAACTCGGTTTTGTCGGAAAATAACTGCAATTAGCTTAAGTAATAAAATTGTTTCCCATTTAAACGTAGGTCGTGGATCCGAATATCAAATGAAGACTGGCACGAATCGATAGTGATGAAAAACAAACAATTAATTATTATCCGAGTGCTTATAAATGACGATGCCACAATAACATCTCTTTAGAGCCAGCATGCTAAGTGCTTTATTTTTAACCCTTTATTCCTTCCTAATTGGTACTTTAATTCCGACTCGAGAATTAAGAACGCATATTTGGAGAACTTGTTAACTTCTTTTCAATAGTCAGCCGGTGCTTAGCACCAGTGACGTCGGTACACTTTATAGAAATCGAACGATTAAATCGTTCCATGAGGTTCAAATAGTTGCTGAGTTGGATTTCCAAAGTTTAAGATAGCGCGATGTAATCTCTTTATTGCCCATTGTCAAAAAACTCAGATGGAGAGATTTAGTCTTAGACACAATTATAAAAATTGTTGTTAATTATAGAGGTCGTGGTAGCGTGGCATTCGCGTGAAAATTACAGCTTACATGAGTTAACAATTTGTAATAATTGTTTAATCACAGTTTACTTTTACTGATATTTTTATAATTTTGAGCACTCTAGAAATTCCAATGTGTAAAATTCTATTTCAAGTATATTTCAAACGAAAAATGATTTTTGACAGTTTAGAATAAGAAGTAGATGCAACGGATAACAATGTGATCGTAATGGAAGATCTAAACGAGAGGGCTTGAAAGAATAGCAAAAGCAAAGAAGAGCATTTAAAAATGCACAGGGAAGAGATAAGAAACAGAAATGCAACGTGGGTAAGAGTTTTACGTATAGCAAACAATCTAATAATCTAATACAAAAGCATGCAGAAATATACTCGTGAAGAACGAAATAGAAAGGAATGATCTATATTCGGCTACTTTTAAATAAATAAGAAAATAAAAAATCGGTAAAAGATGTGGAGGGGGTCAAAATGGAACTACTATCTTCTGCTTGTGGTAATGAAAACAGGAGCCAGTTTAGGAAAAAAGAAGAATAATTACAGAAAAAATAGAAGTCATAAATGAAACCATGATAATTTAAAGGAAAAATTCCAGGAAGCTCTAAACAAATTACTGAAAAGAGTCGAGGACATCGAAGAACTGGAAAACAAGTGAAACTATTTTAAAAGCAATATGAAACGAGCTGCAAAGAGAGTGTATGGTACAACAAAAATAGGAAATATTACCAGAAAAGACAGAATGATGGCCCAAGAAGTAAAAAAAAACGAAAGAGAAAATAGTTACAAACAAGCATGAAAAAGATTAGGAAAGATACAAAATCAAAATTGGGATATGAAAACACAGATAAGATTTGGAAACAAAATGAAAGATTTCACAAAATAACAGAAATTGTTCTATAGAATTTTGAAACAATTACAAAATAATGCGAAAGCAAAGAATAAAAATATAAAAAACGGAAATTTACCAAAAAAGAAAAGATAATGAAAAGCTGGACAAAATATTTCGAGGAACTGCTGAAATACAATGTAGACCTAGAAAAGGAAATATGACACGAAAGTATGGATAACTCTCGGAATAACCCAAACACCAAAAGATAATAGGTAGAAGAGAATTAAAAAGTGCGATAAAAAGGAAAACATATAAAAGGCATCCCAGGGCGGCTTTATGTATGGTCTGGACCGCAGCCCAAGGCTCCGTTGAATCAAGGGGCTCCATTCACGATACAAAAATAGAATAAAAACAATTTAAATAAAAAATTTAAGAAAACTTATATTATGCAAAAATTTTGCGTACCTATATAAAGTTTAAATCGTTAAATGACAGTAAATAGTAAATACAGCCCTTGTCTTCTATCGCCTCTGGCGGTAGTGGGAAAAATCAAAAGATACGTTGGTTATGTGTCAATTATTTATGCCAATAATGTAGACACGTCGGAATGGCAGGAAAGCCTAGTTATTCTAAATCGTGTTAGCTTAGAATAGCTCTCGCAGTTTGACATTTGATGTTATTAGACCAGTCAACAAAGAGAAAATATGAAAAAAAAATCGGAAAGTTTTAAAACTTTGCATAGAAGTTTACTAAAGTCTACTGTTGATTTTGTAAAAAGTCCTGAACAATTGAGGATGAGGAATGGTCGCCATCTTGAAAAAAGTGTAGACTCTTAAACATTTTCGCAAATATCTTGTAAACGGTATTATTTATCAAGAAAAGTTTAATCAAGAATTAAAGATTGTAAAATTTTCTATAAAAGCCATTTTATTAGTTTTTGTCCTAAATGCCATAGTTTTTGAGTAATTGATTGCCAACAGCGCGACTAATAGCAAATATTGATTCTCCACATGGTATGACGAACATAAGCTGAAAGTGGAAAGCAAATGTACCAAATGTTTAGACTCCTATTTCTGTAAAACACAGCAAGACTAATTTGCACAGAAGTCAAAAAGGGCGCGATCTCCTTGTTGAAATAATAGCATGGGCTATTGAAATGCTTTTCCATTCAGCACGTTTATAATTCTTTTTTTTGCGATTTGTTTTTATCCTTCCAAACAACATGTCCCGTCCAATTCCATTTCAAACTAGCCATTTGGTTTCTTATTTTGTCTTTAATTCTAACACCGAACATTGCCCTCTCCATCTGCCTTTGGGTTACCCTTAATTTTTTACCACTTTTCTTGATTAGACAGTACTGAGATAGTCTCTAGTCCATACTGGTAATATGCAAAAGTCGACTTTTTAGACAAATTGGGATGTCAGGGTTTTCTACAGTAGTTCTTAGTTTACCGAAAGTACTCCAGCCTAGCGTAATACGTCTTGACATTTCAGCAGTCTGATACATTTTTCCAATTTTATTTGATGACGTTGGTAGACATATTCTTCGTCAGTCTCCAGATTGACATTTTTGAGGGTAAACTATTTAACGGTTTGTGACATGATCTTTGTCTTACTCAAGTTCATTCATAATCTCTGAAACTTCTTTGTGGAGTATATAATTCATTTCTTATTTGAGTATTTCGCCACTCTGAAAATTAAAAATATTAAATAACGAACGTTTCGAGGGACAATCGGCTCTCGTTATCAACGATTAACAATTAAAAAAGAACAAGAAACGGGAATATATCAAAAACTTCCGAAACGGCGTGTGATAAACACCCGAGACAGTGGAAAAAGTCCGATAAAATATATGATAATAGACCACTGCCAAAAATTACATCATTCAGAAATTCAGATAAACATCTGTGCCAAATTTCAAAATCTTCCTATATCTTCTGTTATTTATCGAAAACAGGACTTAGTTATTTGGACTGTATGAATAATAGTACAGTATAGTTGAATATTGAATAGTCATTTGTTCGGTATGAAGTGTACTGTTCAGGTGCTTTGTTTCTTCACTGGTAAGTATCGGTAAAGTTTATTAAATACCAAATAAATATAGGTTAAATGACTCTTCGAAAATATTTTATTGGTACGTAAATTCAATCGTTTTTTCCATTTCCTCGAAATGAGCAATAACAAAAATAAGTGGACACCGTCTATTTGAAGTAGTAAACTAAAAACTAGTCACTTTACAATGACAACTAACCTAATATGGTGGAGGATCATTTTTTAGGTTTTTTTATTTCTCTTCAGATCAAATAACCGTCTAAAAAATGTCTGGTAGAAAATATACATCGGAGCTGAAAAACGAAAAATACAATTAAATACAGAAAAAGAATGAAGTAAATGTGCCAAAACTTCATTTTTTTTAATTAATAGAAAATAGAAATGAGAATCTAAATGATATAGAGGCAGTAATAAACGAAAGAGCGAATAACTTAATCGAAGAGAAACAGAAAAAACAACAAAATGTATATAACAATAACGAAAAATTACTAGAACTATAATCACAACCGAGAACCTCTAAAAACAATGTAGACATTCAGTATCGACAGAGATATACAAGACCTATACGACGAGCAGCTCTCTGCAGTTTTTGCGTGGCAAGAAAGACACAGAAGAGGCTTTAGAAAAAGCAGAGTTTCTTGCTAAATATGTCGACGTAGGTTTGTGGCCTACACAGCTAACTGATAATTATGGCTCACTGTCTGTTACATGAAATGACTTATTTCCAAAATAAAGAACCAAACAATATATATCCTGTTTCAATAAGAAATTACAAAGATCAAAACATATCATTTTTAAATTAGTACTTTACGGATAAAATTAAAAGCTGTCAATTACTGGAAAGATCTTGGTTGTGCTATTCTACCAGTTTGGGAAGTGTTTTTTGTCTAGCCTGGAAACTTTTCAGTAATAATGCCACCAGACGACTGTGAGTTATCAAAAATACTTTTGCTTTCTCATGAAACGCTTGATAGAAACACCACTCGCCTTCGGCTAGTGTTGTTTCTAAGCAACCCGTTGAGTTTGTAAGCAAAAGTATTCGATAATTCTTAAAGTCGTCGAGTGAGTACGAGAATTCGATTAGATTATATCATGAATATCGATAAGGGAATTACACTAAAAATGTATTTAATGCGTACCCTAAACATTTTTTTGGAAATTGCATGATATTGACACAAGACAGATCAAAATTGAAAACACCAAAACGATAACACCACAGTGTTTTCACTTATTAATCCGTGGCCTGAATGGGGATTGTGTGCATTACGAATGGTATAATCTTTAAAATCCTTTCTCAATATACAACTGGCTTCTCTGACTGGAAACATATAGAACCTTAAATAAAACACTGCTGGAGCCTGTGGTTTGGAAATAACACAATTCGTTAAAAACTCCTCACCACACAAATAATTAACAACTCCTAAATCCGTATTTCGACCGCCATGCTATCATCATCAGTAGCTACGAAAGACTTACACAGCAAAAAGGCACCGATCTACTCGTGACGAAATCATAAATGGAAGTGGGCGATGTCCGCGCATTTTACATCTATTTATACTGTCTGACCCGGAGGGAGTGGCCGAGGGCCAATGAACATGGCCGACGGTCAATATAACTTCAATAAATCATACAAGATGGAGGACGGTGTAAGCACTCCATCTTTGTTCAAAATTTTATTATCTCGGTTCTTAAAAATGGCCAAGTTTTCATATACAATACCGCGAGCGGTCGACGAATTGCCGAAAATTTTTGTCAACGTGTATGAGTGTTTATTGCTTCGATATAAATTGGTCGAGTGCGACAGCACGAGACCAATTTTGAAGCAATAAACACGAATAAACACTTTGACAAAAATTCATGCAATTCGTCGGCTGCAAGCGGCATTTGAAGGACTATTCAACGAACAAAATTGACATTTCTTAGTAATTAATCAATTTTATCACGTCCTCTTTGAAAATAAAAATCTGTTGACGTAAAAAAAATTGTTTGTCAAATTTGACATTTCTAATATCATATTTGATTAATGTTACAGGAAGTTAAATAAATGTCACAGGAAGAGAAAAAAATTGTCATTAAAACTCCGCTAGCGGAATTGTTGCACAATTTTACGCTGATTGGTGGCAAATGACATAAATACTAAATTATGATTGGTGAATAGTTAACTTGAAGGGGGTGAGTTGAATAGTCAAAATAATTTAGTCCTCCTTTATATTATGACCCGTTTCGTAAATATGTTGGGATATACTCCATTTTTGCGAATCTGTTGAATCTAAAATTAGCTATATGCTCTTTAAACCTAGTACCAAAATTACGACGTGTTTGCCCAATATATTTAGACTCACAATGGGAACATTTAATTTCGTAAATTCCAGATCTCTGCAAAGTCCTCAGTTTGTCTTTTGGATTTCCGAACAAACTTCTAATATTGTTGTTTGAAACATACACAACTTTATGGCCCGGTTCTTTAAAATTTTGTGCTAGATCTTTTGTAGCAGGGTAAAACAGAATTTTGATGTACTTGGGTTCTACATTTCTAAGACTGACGAGAGTTGTGGGATTTCAAACGTGCAATTTTGTTTTTTGTGTCGACAATTTGATTAGGAAACAAAAGACAAAATTGCACGTTCGAAATTCTACAACTCTTGTCCAAAATTCGATGGTCTGTGCAGTGCCATAACAATAATATTATGGTGTTGCAATAATTGATAAGGCGCATTGTTAGCACGGTCCGTTTACTTCTTGTAACTTTCTCTTTTATAAGTAAATTAAATATTTTAATGCCACCTATACAGGGTGTAACAAAAATGGTGGGTTGACTATACACAGGCGGCTTCTACAACTAAAAAAGAAAACAGTTTATATAAACATATGCCCTAAAATGGCTAGTTACTAAGTTACAGCTACTTGAGGTTTTTCAGTTTTTTAATAAAAAAGATAACAGAAAATGGAGTTGTTTAATTGAAACCATAATAAATGTTCAAAATGACCTCCACGGGCAGCAACACACTGCTGAGCTCGTCGGATCATGAACTGTTTCATGTGCTCATAAATTCCTGGTGTGTTCTGAATTTGCTGGCATCCGCCTTCCACTCGTTGTCGAAGATCCTCAATGTCTTGAACTGGAACAGATCATAGATTTTAGATGTCTCCATAGGTAAAAATCGAGAGGTTTTAGATCGGATGACCGTGTAGGTCAGGCTACAGGTCCACCACGGCCAATCCATCTTCCAAGATATACTATGTTTAAAAAATCGCGTGCTGTGTGACTGAAGTGGGCCGGTGCACTGTCATGCATGGATCACATGCGTCTTCTAACATCTAGTGGAACAGCTTCCAGCAAACCTGGTAAGTGGTTTTCTAAAAAATACCGATAGTTCTGGTCAGAAAGTTGTCCGGGTAATACAATCAATAAAATCAACAAGTCGTTAATAATTTCTATCCCCACATTTAATGAAAGTTGTTGTTGATACCTGGACTGAATAATGGCATGAGGGTTTCCTTCTTGCTACTGATGTAAATTGTGAAAATAGATGATACTATCTCTTGTCAAGCCAGCTTCATCAGTAAAGGGCACAGATGGTAAAAAGAGAAGATCGGCGGCGCATGTTTCTAACAACCATGCACAATAAGCTTCTCGTGGTGGGAATACATTATCTCAAGTCCCTGTACTCTTTGCATGTGGTACGGATAAAATTGATTGATTCTTAAAATCAGCCACACAGTCATATAATCGACACCTTCCGCTAGTGCAATTCTTCGAGTTGCATCACCTGCATTTTCCTAAACACGATCTAACACACGTTCTTCCAAGTCCAAAGTTCTTGTAGTTCGTGGTCTGCCGCGATCTCGGACTACTGGTTTGAAAGATCGTTTCCTTTAATGTAATATAAAGTTTTTCGAATGTTTTCTCGTTTGGTAATGGTCGGGTTGAGAAATGGTCTGCGTAAAGTCTTCTTGCTTCCGCCGTACTACAATGTGCCGAACCATACATTAAATGTATGTCTGACAACTTTTTGAAATAATCTGCTATTTGTGTACAATTAATTGCAAAACAATACTAGAGACTTAAATGACTTAGCCAACTGTCACGACTGAAAACAAGAAGCACGGTTTACCTATTTGAACATGGTCTGAAAAGCATAAATGCGTGTAACCAGTGATTTTTTTAAAATTCACTGCTGTAACTCAGTAACGAATCATTTTAGGACGTATGTTTATATATTTATTTTCCTTATTTTTAGTCGTACAAGCAGTCTGTTTATAGTTGGCTCACTCTCTATAGGTGCTATTGAGTTACAATTTGATATTTGATTTTTTATGTTAAGAATGTTATTGCTTGAGTGGTCTATAGAAGGCAGGGGTTTCATATATTGAATTATTAGATGCCCCTGAAGATGCAGTATCTGTAATGCGACCCCTCTTTTTGAAGAAATAATTTATCTTGGTAATTTCAGTATTGACCTTTTAAAATTTAATGACATTGTTGCTTTTCAATTTTTCTCGATGATAGGTAAGTTCAGTGTGCATAACCTGTCGGATCATCATTTAATCTATTGTGATACGTTTGAATTACCAGTTAAAAAAAGACAATTTTATATTCGTTCAGAGATTTTTGTGAATTTAATTATGACAACTTTAATGCCGATTCCTTGGCATACAATTTTTGAAATTGATGATGTAAGCGATAAACTCACTTTTTTAATTATAGTATAGTTAATTTGTTTGATAGGTACTCAACTTGTAAAACCATAAAAATGTCTAAAACCCTGTGCCTTGGTTGACTGAAAATCTTAAAGTTATGATGTCATTTGGAGATAAAGCTTTGAATAGGTTTAAAAGAAGTAAATATCCTGCCCATTGAGGATATTATAAATCATTCGGAAATTTACAATTGTCGAAGTTAGAAACGAGAAAATACTTACATTGAATTTAAACTGCTTCATACAAGCAATGATATTAATTCAGTTTGGAAAGAATCTAAAAAACAGATATTTATAATAGATCGCAACATACACAATTTCCCCCAATTTATGTGACGACAGACGAAGACGTGTTTCAGCCGTTGCTTTGAAGCGGCATAATTTTGTTGCATCGCTCGATTTAAATCAAGAATTATTTCGCTATAGAAAGAGTAGTTGTGTGTGTAAGAATGAGAGAAAGCGAGAGTTGTTAACCCACCTCCTCTGGCGCAGACGAAAAGTTGTAAACATGTGTGAAAGTTTTGGCGTAGGCTTTCCGGCCTCGCTGGGGTTGTTAAAGTTGACTGTGCTCTAATTAACGGTTGTTACTTGTGTGTGTGTGTACCGCATAATTAAATGTCCCGATACTTGAAGTCCCGACGGTTAGAAATCCCGTATTAGTGGTTGAACTACACGTAGATTGTTGACGGGTGGTCTTGGGGTTTCTGTTAAGCGTCGTCGATGTCGTTGTAAGCCGAGAGGTCCTGGTTATCACAAAGTGGGCAACTTCGATTTATGCTGTTTGGTGAATTATTTCTGTGGGATCCTTAGTGTCGGCTTGTACCACGAAGTACCGTTTAGACCCTTGCCGTGTCGTCACGGACTTCGTATTTACCCTCGTTGGGGGATGTTAGTATCGCTGTGACCTCTCTCGTCGGCCGCATTTCTGAGCCATTTCGCAGTTCCTGCTAGCGTCTTCGTTGGACGTCAAATGCAGCTACAGTAGCACCTTAAGGTACCGCTTTTATGTATTGGTCTTATAGTGCCTAGATTACAGTGCACGTAGTGTGTTGCTGAAGTCGAACTTTGTGCGTAACGTTGCGGTTAATGTAGCATTTACTGTGTGAATCATTGTAGTCAATGTCAATGCGTCGAATCAATCGATTTAACGATTTAATTCTGGTTTTCTTGTCTGATGTTACGACATTTGCATGCGATTTTGTATGTGTTTTCTTTTGAAAAAGGAGTTTAGAAAACTGCACAAGAGCTTTCCCGTAAAGTAAGTCCAACGCTATTATTCGTGTCTCGTCGACCAAGCACTGCCAAGATTAAAGTTAGTAGGTGTGCCTATTGGCTTCCACTTTTCTCAGTGGGCTTACCTGTGTATTTCCCTTGTACGAAAATGGTGGCGCCTTAGCATCTAAGATTTGTTTTTCTTTTGTTAGGCCGTTGCCCTGTGTAGTGTCGTGTTGAACCACCCCCAGATCCACTGAACGACGCCGGCACCCCTTTTGTTACGGGCTCGGGCAGTGCTCCTATGTAATTCTTTCCCGATATGAGTCATTTTACGAGCTAGTCAGTTAGCTACTTAGCGTCTCGTTTATGTGGTAACAAACTAGAGCCTTGTCGTTAGTGGCGTTTTAGCCTGTAACACCATATTCTTGAAGATAAAGAGCTACTTGATTTTACCGTTTATAACGGTAATATATTTATATATTTCAAATCTAGTTTCAAATTTAAAACGCTTAGTGAAAATTAAATTCTGAAACATTTTCTAAGCATATAACCTAATCCTCTTGGTTCCGATGCGATTAATATTAAAATGTGCAATTTATGGAGTCCCTGTGTAATTCTTATTATTACGCCTACAATTAATGCATCTCTTTTAAACAAAACTTTTCCTAACGCATGGAAAACTGCTTTTCCTTTACCTACAATCAAGCAACCCCAGAAACTCAAAGATGTGCATCCGATTAGTACACTGCCTACACTGTCAAAGGTCCGGGAAGAAATTGTGGCAATTCAAAATCGTCAACACTTGGTGGAGCACGATGTTCTTTCGGATATACAAACAGGCTTTAGACCGGGTTACAGTTTTACCATAGCTCTACTAAACATTACAAATATTTTTTCTGCTGCAGACAACAATAATTTATTACTTCTTGTTTTGATCTATGTATTGCAGGGATTTTTACACAATATGGCAATACAGCTGGCAATACTTAAGTGTATTGGTTTTGGGTTTTCCATTAAAATTATTGAAAGTTATTTAACAAATCATTCTCAGACCTTTATACTTAACGAATCTAAATCCAACTCGTTGTCCATTACTAAAGGAGTATCACAGGGTTTAGTTCTTGTTCCGTTATTGTTAATAATATACACATTTTATATTAATACGTTGTGGATATCATCTTTATGCCGATCATTCCCAATTATTATACGATTTTCCTGCAGACAACGTGGCTGCTGCAAATGTTATTGCCAATGATAAAAAAGGTATTGTTGAGCTACCAGAAACACACTGTTTAAAAACCATTGCCAATAAAAGTTAGGTTCTGCTGTTTGGTAGACCTACATTAAAACATATTGTAAGGCAGAATATTGCTATTAAAATTAAAGATATATTACTGCCGTTTGCGCTTTCTTCTTCTTCTCAGCCTTCCTTCATCCACCGTTGGATATAGGCCTCCCCTAGATTTTGCAAAATTGTCCTATTTTGTGCGGTTTGGTGCCATGTATTCCCACCGATTTTTTTGATGTTGTCAAGCCACCCCTTCTGTGGTCGCCGATGCTTCTTTTTGTTGTTCCGGTGACTATCCCATTCAATGATGTTTTGCTAGCGACATGTCCAACCCAATTCCATTTCAACCTCGCCATTCTTTGTACGACATCGGTAACATTTGTGAGTCGTCTAATTCTGTATTTCTGATTCGGTCTCTTAGGCTTATACCGAGCATAGCTCTTTCCATGGCACGTTGTGTTGTGTCCAATTTTGTAGCGGCATCGTCTCGGTGCCATAGGTCCTCACGAGAAAAATACAACTGTTCCATTTCTTTGATCTTAAACTAATCGGCACCTTCTTGTTCCCAACTCAGATTTCCAAAGGTCGTCCAACCTAGTTTTACTCTTCTTGTAATTTCTGCAGCTTGATTTTGTTTACCTAGTTTAGTTAAGTGGCTAAAGTATGCGTACCCGTCGACATTTACTATATTACAATTGTTTACATGAAATTGTCTATGTGAATGGGACATTACTTTCGTTTTATTGAAATTCATTTGGAGTTCTATGGCCTGCGAGACTGCATTTGGTTCCAATAGTATTTGTTCTAATTACTCTTCGTCTCTACTGATGATGATTATATCATCTGCAAATCGCAGGTAAGTACCATCGATATTGACCCCCCTTCTTTCCCATGACAACGTTTTAAACACGGCAAGCGTAAAAAGCCTGGGAGAGATGTTATGCCCTTGTCTGACAACTTTTCCGATAGGTATTTTTCCAGTTCTTATATTCTCTTTGACATCAATGTGTATAGTGGCGTTTTTGTAAATGTCTTTTAAGAGTGTTGTATACCGGGAATTTATTCTGGCGTAATTTATTCTGGCGTCTGGCCGCTTGCTGATCACGCGGAAACCTTGGCATTACACTTGATACTGATTTCAGATTCAAGAAGCGTATCAATAGCATTAGAAAAATCTTATCTCAAACTCAACGGAATTTTTAATAATATATATATATATAGTTTAAACCGCAATGTTAAAATTTCCCTTTGTGAATCGCTAGTTTTGTCACAACTTAATTATTGGGATTCTGTTTATGGACCATCTTTAGATGCTATTGATAATAAGAGAATTCAGCGTCTTAGGCTGATTTTTGGTATATGTAAATACGCACATATTTCGCATAAATGAAAGGAGGTTAAATGATTGAACATGAATAATTGTTAATTTCTGCATTCTGCATGTTTATTTCATAAAATAGTTCGTACAAAGTCATCACCATGCGTATACAACAAAATTAGATTTAGAACTGATGTTTATAATCTACACCATTATCACCATAGAACTAGTTTTTAGGAATGATCTTTTTCCTGCAATATTGCTAATATTTACAATTCTTTGCCTAATAAGCTTAAATCTTTGTCATTAACTTGCTTCAAAAGCCATCTCCACGACATCTTATTCGATAAGCAGCTGCAGTAGCATTTTAGTTAATTAAAATAATATTTTTGTATTTCCTATTAGGTATTTTTCTTCAACAACAGCACTTCGTTACTATTAATCATAAATTCGCCCTTTTGGATTTTGGATATAATACCCATACCAATTATATTTTTACATGTATATATTTTCTTAAACACAATACTAGTTCATTATTGCTATCATATCTCAAGAAAAATTAGAAAATATATCGGAGGAACTAGGCACCATGAAATGTATTGAAATATTAACCAAGTGGTACAAGACAAACATCAGTGATCCACAGCATGGAGCTTTTACCTAATATGGGAGTTGCGAAACGAATAATGTTCATAGATTATAAAATTCTAAACAAAATCAGTGCATTGTTGTGATTTTTGGATTTTAGCATTTTCTCTATAGATCAGCTAAGATTCCAGAAAGTTGATTTAGAATCGTCAGTAATTATATCCACATATTATTATAGTTATTTAAAGCGACCAAATAGCACAAACTGTGGAACAATTGTCAGTAATTCACTGTTTTGTTTGATTTGAATAAAATATCCTGAAAAGCGAACCAAGTCGGTTCAATACCGTGACGGAATCTAACCTAAATGAGATCTGCTTATTTTAAACAGTTGAAACATGTAAATCTTCTTGTTCAGCTTGAATTCCCGAAGCGTTACGTTATATCTGGTATTCAAACAGAACCACCCACTAAAGCTGAAATAATAAAGGCTGGGAATGAGCTTAAAATGAGAAATCATCTGATGTGGATTATATTGGACATTAAATACTGAAAGCAACCCCAGAAACTAGAGCAGATATGCACTTCGATGAACTGAAACAGATATGAGACGAAGATTGGAAGAAAGTTTAGTTGCTAAAATGCATCTCTTACTAGACTCGCATTAAAACGAGTAAAAAATGGAGGTGACAACACACGCAGGAAGGCATAAGCGTTTCATAAAGGAACACATGGGAATTATGGTTGGACAAAGTGTCTCTAGATTCCCTTATACTTATTGTTCGTAGACTTAGAAATAGCGTTTGGCTCTCTGAGCAGAGAATCCTAATGGAAAGCTATAGATAAAATTAGAATACCATCTAAAATAATAAACCTTATACAAGTGACTTATATATACTATGAATGCGAAGTAATCGACAAGAGCAAATTGACCAACCCCCTCAAGATCAAGATACTATTGCTGTTGGTACTGAATGTAGTAATAGCAACGGTTAGAAAGAAAATAGAGAGACTGGAAGACGATTGATGTCTTATGGTCCAGAAATTAAAAGATATGAGAGAACAGATGGAAGGGATTAGTACAAAAGAAAATAAAGAAAACCTGAAGGTAAATGAAGACGTAACAAAAGAGATGGCCATAAATAGCAGAAACCAAGAAGCGGTAAGAGTTAATGGTAGAGTTACAGAGTGAGTTAAACAGTTCCAATACTTAGGCAGTCTAGTTTCGATAGAAGATGGTAAAGAGGAACACGTTCCACAAAAAATAAGGAAAGCAAAAGGTGCCTTTACACAATTTAGATTGATATAGGGTTCTTAGCAAATCGTAAGACGAACAAAGTTCTGAATTTTTTAGAGCAATGTCAAAAACTTGTTATAATATGATTGAAAAAATGAAAGTAACAAAAACTGTTAGAAGAAAACTGCAAACTTTATCGGTCAGTGCTTAAGAGGAATAATAAACATCCACTAGACAAAAAGAGGAAATGTGGAAAAGAGGTGAACAAAAACAAAAAGCAGAAACAATACAAAAGAAAGTATGGTTAGCTACGACAGGTGCTAGAGTGAAACCCGTAAGAAAGAAGAATTGGTAGACCCAAAACACCTAGAGCAGATCGGTTGAGAAAAAAATAAAGGCAGAAGGAACAAAATGGGGAAAAGCTGAAGAGCATGGCCAGAAATCGTATGTATTGAAGCCCTACTTCCTTCATAGGAATTAAAAGAATGATGATTCAAATATGCAATGGAGCACTGTTACGCTCACGAGTTGATCCAATGGGGGCTGGCTACCGGCGTATTAATAAAAACTTACGCTTAATGCTGAATAAAACCGGCCTTAACAATGATTAAAAATCGAAAAACATTTTAGAATCAAATCTTCATACAGCGCTTCTAGCAAATTAATCATTTTTATATTGCAGCTCGAGGATCACTCGTACCAAGAACTCACACTTAAAAATTTAACAATATTGATAGTGTTCCTTCCTCAGGCACTCAAGTGAGTATTGGAACCAAGAATCTCGAGGAACTCCAGCACATTCCTTTTGTTCAATTTTTCTTGCGAGAAACCCCTTATCTTTTATCTTTACTGTTTTGTTAACTACTTACTCTTGGTCTACATCTATAACTCAATATGGTCAACGGGTTCAAAGACGAATTAAATCAGTAATAGAAATTCAATTATAAGAACCAGCTCCAAAGAAGAAAACTTCGAATCAAATTTCCTGCTAGAAGGTAGTACTGTAGCAGTAACTGTCAGTACTGTAGTAGAAGTAAAGTTGAGAGTGTATTGTGTGGTCTCCAGTTCCTGGCACCATTTTATTGTGGCAGGGGTGATAGGAATCCCCGGAAGGAAGAAATACACAACTCTAAATCCAGTTGGAACATGGAATGTGGAAACGCTTACTAAAGCTGAAAAACTGGCTAACGCAATAATGGAAATGAAAAGAAATACAATCCAAATAATGCGAATCAGCAAAGTTCGATGATCTGGATTTAGAATATGTGTGTGTAAATGTTAAACCAAGAAGTGTGACAAGTTTTTTATGGAACTCTTTCATTAGGGGCCAAATCGTAACACTGCTGTTTGTAACCCCTATATCGTTACAAATTAATTTTGCCCTCTTTTATTGTTAGCTAGCGCAGTAGCAATGAGATTTCTTCTATTCTACTTACCTCAGTTCGCGGTTAGGAAAAGCCCTTGCTGAAAAAGTAGTTGACCTGAACGCATGCTAAACTGAAAATATTCGCTCCAAACAATCTACCCCGACACTGCGTAAACGCTATAAGGTGTTACAGGTTATGTATGTATGCACAATGTACCCACTCAAAGAAAAAACCAACACTCGACTCAACAAGAAATAGCTACATTTTCTTAGAAAGACCTATAACTAATAATAAACTTAAATACTAAACCACGAAGCGGATAATTGTTTCTACTGCGCATTTACAGAAAGCCGACAGTTGTTTCTATAATTCGTTTATACTAATAGTACACTGTGTAGACGATACAGCGCGGGCGATTCGAAAAATAATTTTAAATCACCCGACAGCTGTGTGTAATGACACTTTCGTGTCAGCCCACTTCGCATATACTCAAGCGCAGTGCCCATTGAACCTACCAGGTGTGCTTATACTCACTTTGGCACAGAAGAAATTACTCAGCCTCTGCTCCTGCGGACGCCATTTGCAAATCACCTAATGTGGCGAGGCTCGCCCACCTGCAATGATGATTAACGACTACCGATTGCGTAATACCTGAACTTGGAACCCCGCAGTTCTCCGCGACAGTGCCTTCGCTCTTGCGTCACTCGATTACGTGGCCGCTTGTATTTACTTGGCGCTGGAATACATTTGACAAAACTTGCTCACTCGGCGTTTACACATGCAAGCGAACGAAGCCGAGAATACATCGGCTTGCCGCAAACTTCTTACTCTGCTCGCCCGGTTCAGCGTTTGCTCTCTGAACAAATTTGAGGGCATTGGAGCGTTTTAATTTTGACCAAGTCTAATTATGACTAAATACTAAATAATAATGTACATATAAGCACATATTGGCTGTTTTAAACATACTCAGGCGACCCAGGTCAAATTCCCGTTTCAGAAGTAACAAAAGGACTAGAACATGGAAAGGAAATTTTAGGGAACAACTAAGGGAACAGCGCAACCACAATGAATGCCAGGAAATTTTAAGATCAATGAATACTGTACGTTCTCGGGAACAACAGTGTAAATGTCATACTAGATGGGGACAAATTATTAAAAACGTTGGAAGAATATATTACAGAGCCAGTAGCGTAACTTGGTACTTGCAGACACCGCGGCCGTGGGGGGGCCCAAAGGGCCCCCTAATTTTCTTTCATTCAATAAACGCAAACAGGAAAAAATCTTCCTCAAATAAATTACTGCTGCTCTTAATAAAATAATATTAACATTAAAAAAGGAAGAATGCGATGAGGAGAGAAGGATGCTGTACAGCGTCGATAATTTTGAATTTGTGATTCTTTGTGTTTTTGTGAATAAAATGTTAGGGGAAATTGACATCACTTCAAAAGTGCTACAGGATCCAGACACGGATTTAATGAAAACTGCAACCTGTAATAAAAAAAAACCCCTAGAATATTTGAAAAAAATATCGAAGTAAGTACCTTAGTGTTGAATTAAAAGCAACGAATTTAGTCAACCACTGGAACAAAAATCCTACATTAAAATAAAGGCAGACCGAAAGTTAAAAGACATTTTGACGGACTTTTGGAAGATCAAAGGTTTCTGATAGACATTTGCATTTGCAAAAAAACTTATAGTCTAGATAAACTAAAAGAGTTTAAAAGTGTGAAACAATTTTCTAAGTTTTTAATAGTTGATAATCGGAATTTATCATCAATTCTTCCTGAAATTGCGGACAGCACTGTTATTATTTTTAACATTACCTGTTTCGGTCGTTTCAGCTGAAAGAAGCTTCTATATATTAAAAACTAAGTAGTATGTCAGAAACAGTATGTCCCAGAAAATATTGGAAAACCTTTCTTTATTGTCCACTGAATCGGAGATAGCTAATAAAATGAAATTGCAAGGGGCATCTTAGTTAAAATTTAAAACATTGTTTTGTCATGCCTAATCTTATTATTATTATTATTATTATTGATGTTTTTTTCCACTTTATTTTATTAAGGGCCTATAAGGGGCCTGCAGTAAATTTTCGAGAAAGGCCCGAAATCTGAAGTTACGCCAGAGCTATTTTATAATAACCGAGAAGTATAGACACAAATTTTACATCCGAATTTGAAAATAGCAATAATATGTAAAGCAGTCGGACCTAATGAAATTCTAGTCGAGCCATTTAAATCGTTGTGATGAGAAAAGTGTATACATTCCGACAAAACTGTTAAATCAACTTTATGACAACGGCAAACTTAATAAATCCTGAGAATAGTCCTAGTGTTCAAACTTGTAGCAATTTCCAATTATTAAGCTTAATGAGTCACGCCCTGAAGCTTCTTCTGAGGGTTATGCAGGATATAATTTATAGAAAAAAGAGATGTCAGACACGGATGCTATCTCCAGTTCTGTTTGATATGTACTTGGAATACTTCTTCTTTTTCTCTGTTTTCCAAAAAGCATTGTGGAAACATGAGGAAGCGTTAAGATAAAATCATGAACAATATCAGATGATTTACAGATGCTCACGGATATGCTGAACAATATCAGCGAAGAGATGGGTTTAGAAATCAATACGAACAAGACCAAACTCACAATCATAAGTTGACAACTTGTACAGTAGGGAGCATAACTTTTGATAACAACAATTGAGCAAGTTTTGCTAAGCTGTTAAATTATATTCGTAAAATTAGCAAATGGTGTTTTTTTATAGATGGAAAGGCCACATTTGCTTTGTAGGCTTAAAATATTGCTCTTTGTTTTTATCATGTCATTTTCCTGTATGTTAGGGCAAAACCTTGAACGTCTAGATAAGATTTAATAAAGTGATCTCCAAACATTTTAGTGACTTTATTGGCAATACAAATATTTTTAAATTATTGTATGTAATAGAAGCGACTAATCTTAAGTAAGATGTAGCTTTTACTCTTTCACGCTACAGTATATCTTAAAACGTAAGAGCACACAAAGCAGGAAGCCTCTCAGTAGCTATTTTGTTTTGAATGTTCAGAACTCCATTCTTGACATTTCTGAGATGTTTCAACGGATTTTTACAGTGTCTGCAGATGAGGGAAGAAAGTGTTTAAGAACATTTTACAACAGATCGCTGTTTAACACGCCATCATTCGGAAGACATTTTTATATCCTCACGCAACTGATACTTTAATTCAGGCTTACAGAGTCTTTATTTATGGAACGTGTTAACTTGGATGCGAGGTGCTAAGCATTTAAGAACATTTATATAACACAAATTAAGTTATCTGCGACGCTTCAGAAATTAATTTGGTTGATTTTGCCTTGTTTTTGTAGGCGTCATTTAATGGACTAAAATGATGTAACGATATCGCAACTTATAACATTTATTTCTCATTTATTTATTATTGATAAATAAGAGCAGGTCGTTAATGATATTAAATTTATAAAAAGGAATTTATTACAAATAAATTTTTTATATTTAAAAAAAGGGTCTAACTATACTAACTATAATGTAAAATACAAAACGAAACTTATTATTTTATGTAGGTATTTGAAGACATAATATTATGATTTATATGATATTTGCAAATACATTAGTTGGTTAGTACCTATCTAATGTGGTGACGTAACTTTCAAAATAAAAAACTTTAAATACACTTTATTATTCTCTGCTCTTTATTTTATGCAGTAATAATAATAATTGCATTAATATAGCCTGTACATTCTTACAAATTGATTAACATTGTTACGTGTAAACTATGCTCTAGTAAATATTAAGGAAATGTATTCAGGAATTAATTTGAGTTTTCAGCGATTTGTTGCCGTGTATTCTTGAAATTTGTATAATCTTCAGAAAGATTGCCTGTATAGAGGGAGAGATTTCCTGTAGTCATCTTGGGCATATAGATAGATATATTGCTTCTGGTGCTTGTGTGAAATATACTACATGTGAATATAAATTCTTCGATATTTGAAAAGTTTCGCTCAACATTAATGTGTTGTGTATGCAGTATTTCAGAAGCAAAACTCACTTCGGCCAGAGGTCTCCAACCTCTGGTAGGTTAATCTGGTTTCGCCTTTGCATATTGCTTGACGATTCGGTCATATTTTAGGCGTCTTATTGCCCTACTTAGTATTTTCTCTTTTTGAACTCTGTTGCCACCACGTAAAACACCTGGGAGCGGTTTTGGATGTCCTGTTCAGCTATTCTGCAAAATACCTCTCTCCAAAGTGTTCGAGACCTTTACCTGCTACAATTGCGCCTCGCCAACTAAAGAATATTCCGCAGCACTCAACCATGCCCTTTGGGCATTTTATCCACGGCTCCATGGCCGCCATCTATATAGGCTTGGACAACTCCAAGTACCCCTTTTGCGATTCCCATCTTAGGCCCAAGCGGTTTTGCGGCTCGTATAAATGCCGAATTATAAAATAGCTAGAGATGGGAAATACTGCTACTGACTAGTAACGTTACATTCGTTCCCGTTACCGAAATATAACGTTCCGAATTAACGTTACCACGTTACTGATAAAACGCACATACACATGGCGTCCGTAATAATGTGAGTCATCCTAACGAACGCCCTGAAAGACCCAAATATCGAAGACCACGGCGTCTGCATTTTTATTCTGTTTGTTGTATATGTCAGCACGTGCACATTATTTATTGTATTATTGTTCCTCTTCTAAACAACTCCGACCAGCCAAAATAATTTTACAGTACCTATTCACTCTTCACTCGCCAAAACCTAGATTTTTAATATAAATTTTTATAGTATCGTGTGGGTGCTTGCGATCACAAATTTAGCACTAGAAATGAGTTCAAGAAAGACCTGTGATTTGGAACATTTTATTCCGAAATCAAAAAGTAGGTAATCGCATAGCTGTTTGTAAGCTCAACGTTATGTTTATAAGTAATTATAAGATTTGCTTATTTTTATAAGCTAAAAACCCTCTACCGAAACCTCCCTCTAATTAATAATTATTAATGATTTATTTATTCAATTCCATTTGTAATATTTGGAACGACGACTTCGCATGTTTTAACGTAACGTTGTGCAAAAACTCGTGATCTATTAAATTCCATAACGCTAGTGCCACTGTTCGTATCTCACTGTGTACCATTGTACTCGTTAACAAAATAACAAGTTATTTAATGAACGAGTAACGAAACGTAACGTTGCCGTAAAATAACGTTTCCAAAATAACGTTACTGAAATAACGACTCATCTCTATAAAATACACCTCGTGTTGATGCTTTATTTGATTGTACACGGTGTTTTACTCCCTATTGCGGTGGCGGTTTCTTGCAGAATGTAAGAAACTGAAACTCCGCGGTAGAATTGTTTGCTAGAAGCTCGTATTCTTGTATTATTAGTGTTTTTATAATAGTATTTTTAGTTTCGACGATTTGTTCGCATT
Source organism: Agriotes lineatus (assembly GCA_940337035.1). Taxonomy (NCBI): domain Eukaryota; kingdom Metazoa; phylum Arthropoda; class Insecta; order Coleoptera; family Elateridae; genus Agriotes; species Agriotes lineatus. Next base: position 31,380,983 of record OW679200.1, on the reverse strand, counting down.
CGCCGCCTTGCTCTGTTGCTGCGATCGGCAATCGCTTTTTGTGACAATCTTCTGAGGAAGCATTCGATTTGTGCTTTTCAACGTTTACTGCACGAATTGAAGTGTATGATATTGCGAACGCCTAGGCCTATTGCGCGAATTTCGATCCTAACGTAATCGAACCTAGTATATGCGAATTCCTAACTTCCGTGCCCCGCTTTTGCCCCGTTTTTATTAGCAGTTGGGAGCCGTGTGCTTGTGAAGGGCATTGCGAGGAAATCGCATATATACTAACTTCTTACCCTGTTTATTCGCATTCAATTTTATCAATAGAACTGTGTACATATTGTAATGGTATGGTGCTTACAACAATTCTGGTTGCATTGCAAACGTACGAATAATAAAGAAAGATTCAAATAGGCCCAGAATTGGTATTCTACAATAAGTCACTAGTAAACATTGATAATTACATAATACATGATTAGCAATAACTGTAATTTAATTAACAAAGACTAGCTATTTGAATGAAACAGTTATCGGCAGGGTTTGCATTCAGCTGATTTTTAATGATTTGTGCTCGGTGTGGCAAATGCTTTTAATTTATTATGACTGACAGGTTAATAGTGTAACGTCAAGACAGAATATTCAATTTACTTAAGTACAGAGATATTTCGAAGCGTTACAAAAGTTTATGCAGCGTTCTGTATTTATATCATTATGCCAACAATCGATAACGCAGCTGAAGGGTTACTAAGCAGTGTACGGAAGCACAGGAATCTAAAGAGCATGCGAAAAGCAACCAGAAAATGATGAAGACTACAATATAGTGTTAAATAACTTGTAAGCCAGTGTTTATAAACTAAAAGTGCATAAAAAGCAATAAAAAGTGCGGTGAAAGTGCTCCGGAATAACATTTAGCAAAAGCAATTTAGTATTTAAGGAAAAACATTGTAAAAACTTACTTAAACAATTGTTAACTTGTTGCTATGATACCTAGATGTTCAATTATTATTGTTTATTAGAGGTGCCAAGCCAGAAGCTGTTGTAATATTGGCTCCCAAGCTTTAATTGATTGCGTACATTAAAAGTTATAATTTGCCCTAGTTGTTGATTATTTACCAGTATGCAGAGCCCAGTTGTGCATAATTTCATAAAATTGCAAAGTGCAGTTCCAGAGGAAATTGATCCTAAAGCATCGCTCATTTGTGTTAGACTTGGAAGCGATATTTTTGGCAAGTTGTGGTGCTCCGGCAAGCAGATAGCAGCGTGCATAGTATAGAGAGCCTTTGTTTGTGGCATGCAAAAAGGTAGCAGCAGTTGAAGACGTTCCAGGAGGACATTAAGAGGTTGGCGTCTTTTGAAAACGTGATCTGGGTCCAAGGTCAACTTTTGAAGTCCGATTAGAGAACTACAATTTGTTATATACCCCTCATTGTTCACTATCTATCATTTTTACCTATTCTTGGCTTTTACTGTTATATATTGTTTTTTGTTTACGATTTGAGTCACTTAGTGGTTTGTTGGCTCAAGAAGACTTTGGGAACAGTGTCAATTGGAAGCACTTGGAGCCCTCTAATTTAGTTCTATTTCTTTTGAAAGTAAGTCGACCCTGACCATCTCCCGAGCTAATCGGCGGCACGGTTCCGTTTCATTAGCGGCAAAAACTAATGTAACAATAAATAAGTTCACATTTACAGCTAATATAATTATTGGAAAACTTGAAATTAAATCAACGTCTCATTCATAATTATTACAACGAAATAAAAACTTAGATTAAAATGGCATCCCTACAAACACATTAAAATATACAAAATTATAGGTTTACTTCCTTTATATTTTATTTGCATTTATATGAGTGTACACATTCGCCATTTTGCTTTTGCTCTATGCGACGTTTGGATTTCAATACCGATATATATATAGTGTAAATAGACATTACATTACAACAATTGCTGACTTTTTAAAATTTATATCTTTTTAGGAAACTATGTGGTTTAGGGGATTTATACCAAAAGGTGTTGATCTTCTGGTTTATTCCTATTTAAAGTCTTGCTTTTCTTTGGAACTCTTCTGCCCATTTACACATTTACTGCTGTATGAAGGTTCTCTTTACAATTTTTCTTTAAGCACAGCTTTATCAGCAACAGCAAACACAGTACTATAACGGCAACCCCGAGCTACACCACGGACGCAGCCACCAACGTTCAACACAGGCGCACACATATAACTGACAGAGAACTTAGCTTCGGTATGACAGTGACAGGTCAGTAGCATGTTCCAGGAAATCCTGAAGGAAGGGGGTCAAAGGTATAGCTGGTTGCAGTTTCTTTGACGTGTCTTCAAGTAGGATGCGTCTGGGGTTGCTTTGCATCCTCACGTCTTGTAGCCTCCAGTTTACAAGTATGGTTTAGGGTATTCTGTTCGTAGTTCTTTGCGTTATTGCATTGAGTAGTTTTGTTGGTACTTTTGATTCCAGAGGTTGTTCTCTGATGATTTTTTTAAGATTTGCAAAACAATAATTTGTTATAAGCAAAAGAAGCCCTGCTTTACAATATATGCCAAAGAGTGATATATCCTTTCTAAATTTGATTAAATCTTCTTTATCGGTACGTCATAAGTTTAACTATTATTAGAGGTCTAGGTACATCTGCTTCAGGATCAATCATTTCTATTGTTCGTGGTTTTGTTTAATAACGTTATCTTCTTCAGACAGAAGATTGCTCAATTCGCTGATTTCATAATGACATGCACCTACAGAGTGACTCTGGTTTGTCCATTCTAGTCTATAGGTTTCCTATTACAACTAATTTAGATTTTAGATGCGTGTTTGCTTCCGCTTCCGTTTGATTATATTTCAAAAAGCTACATGAAAATTTACCGTTTAAGAATTGCAGTTGGTACTTGCTTTTGTACGGGATATGAGTTTAACATCACAAGAACTGCAAGCATTCGACGATGTTACTCTTGAATATCCAATATCAAGGTCTTTCTCAACACGACTATAAAACCCAACAATTATCACTCAGTGCAATATCTACATGATTCACCAAGTGATGTCAGATGATCTCGGCCACAAGTAATAACGTGTACATAAGTTGTTGAACTACATCTTTTCTGCTTTTATGCGCTATTAATAGTCATCACGTCTTCTTCATAACCGTGACTTCTTGGTAGATTGCGTTGTAACGCATTGATTTGTTGGGATGTCATGATAGCCCTTTTTGTCACACCATGTTAGACTCACATCGTCAGATCTATACTAAGTTTTGGTGATTGTTCACGCTATATTTTTCCACCTGATTTGTTCGTTGACAATTATTTAAATAAATAAATAGTCTTTTTGCACTATACTCTATTCACTATAGTGACGGATTGTCAATGTCAAAATCCAATTAAAAACAATCCTTTATATGATGGTTAATATTTTTAAGTCAAGCTATAGGTAACTAGAAACAATTATAAAGCTGCTAATGTTAAAACTATAGATTATAGGTTATATTTCAAACTGACTTAAGCAAAAATAAATAAAAGTTGCCAGGTAACAAATACCCAAATCTTCAATATTACGCTTTGCGTTGTTCAACCTAGTAGTAACAAAAAAACCAATAGAAATTCAACAGTGCTACCATAAAACGTCATTTTTGACAATCCGGGGACCATAGTGAACAGAGTATACTATAGTCAAATTTATACCCATTCGGAGTCACGTGATAATCTAGTAATTTTACGTATGTCCGATTCTTAAAAATGCAATTTTAGGGAAATAAATGACATTCCGTTTTGTAGGTTATCCTGACATATGCCAATTTCTAAAACAAGGTTGCTACGGGTTTTATTCTCTTATATGAAATCAAACTGAATTTACAGGTTAAAGAGAAACATAACATGTCGTTAAAATGTAAATATAATAAAGATATGTCAGCTGCTACATTAAAAACCTGCTGCGTATAGCAAATTTTAAGTCAATTTCTGTGCATGCATATTCTGTTATAGAACATTGCCATTTGAAGCCTATTTCCTTGCACAATCTATTTAGGGAAGAAACTGAATGTGAAAAATCTCCAGATTCTTCAACCAAGCATTTTTTAGATTTTTTATGGTTACAAATTCTTTAGCTACATACATTTTATATACAGTGTCTTGACTGCTTCGTCGACTTCCGTTTTTGCATTCTTCACTTTCTGGCTCATATTTTCGGTAAATTGTGCTCTCCGAGATATTTAATGCAAGAGAAGCACGGCGAACAGCGTTGGAGGGTGAAACTGTTGATTTACTATTATTAATATTGTACTCTTCATAAAAAAAAACGCATAATATTCAAATTAATTGTTGTGACTGCTCGTTATACCGCATGTCCGATGGTTTCTTTTAATTTCCAGTTTTCGGCTCAACAATTTTAGGTTTTATTACCCTTATCTCAATAACTTACACGAAAAATATAATCTGACAGATTAGAAACGTCAAATTTTTAAAATTAATTTTATGAATCGACATGCCTTTTTTTCAAATTTCTTCCATTTCATCTATTTTACTAAAGATGAACAGAGACAGACAAAAGTCACGTGACTCCGAATGGGTATAATTTTGACTGTAGTCTCAGAACGCACCGTTATTGGCCTATCTTTATGTCGTGAAGTTGATTTTCTCCACCATGGCAGCGAAAGTAAAATAAACAATTTTCACCGTGGTAACTAATAAATTGCTAAGTTACCAAATATGACTATTTTAATTTTGTCGTTGTAGCTCTATTGGCAGGTTGACAGTTAAAATATTTTCGAAATTTGTTGGAAATTTAGGTATTAAGCCGTTTGGTAGAAAAAAAAATAGTATATACACTACGGTAGCGAATCGTTTTATAACCTTCGCGCTTTAGATACGTCGCGCTGCGCGCTCAGTATCTAATGTGCGCTCAGGTTATAATGCTGCGCTTCGCTACCTTGATGTATAATATACTATTACTTCACCAATCAATCACAATTCAAAATTAACGCCATTACAAAAATAAGTATAACACATTTCAAAGACCAAAATTTTCCAGACGTCCAGCCACCCAGCATATGCTATTTCTCAAATTCTCTGACCAAGTTTATAGTAGCTTCAAGATAATTTCTAAAAGTTTCTGTTGACAGTAAGTCTACGCCCGTAATTTCTTTAAGTTTAATTTTGTGTACAGCAGCTTCCACTTTATGCATGGTAATGTTAAGTACATGTTCGTCGTTTTCATGGTAAACATATAGATTTTCACAACGCTTTTGTCACACCTCAATGATTTTATTCAAGTCACCTTTTTGGTGATGTTTTGAAACAGATATCTAGAGTTGTCAACAAGAGCTTCCAGCTCTCTCAATTTGCGTAGTTATAGTATTATATTGTCTGGGCTTGTTTCAGATTTGTAATGATATACTCGTACTATTTTTAATTATCTATTCCATCCATTATAACTTTCTTCACTATTTTGAGGCGTCGACGCACTTTCAAAGTTCATATACACGTCTCAGTTACATCCTATATTTGCAGATTGCGCAAGAAGGCGAAAAATATTTACCGTTGAATGTTACACTTGCTAAGTGTTGCAGTTTAGACATTGACAAAGTAAAAATAACATTTATCGTTTACCCAAAAAACAATTGGCCGTTAAGGAAATGATATTTACCATAAAATCGGTGGTCTCTTTCTTTGTATGTATGTATGTTTGTTCGCTATCTTCTCCGAAGATACTGGACCGATTAAATTATATGATAGCTTACAATTTTGCTAATATTTAGACTTAGATCGTAGGGTGGTTTTTATTTTAAAAAAAAGTACGAAAAAGTAAAGTAAAATTAACTATTAAACCGTTAATTTTCATATACCATTATAGCAGCGCCTTATTCAACGAAGCATCGTTGGTTCAGTGGTATAATGCTCGCCTGCCACGCGGGCGGCCCGGGTTCTATTCCCGGCCGATGCATCCTTTTTTAAATTTATATTAATGAATCTCTCTTAAATTAGCTAACCGAAGCGTAGCTCGGGTGATTCACTAGTAATACATACTTTTTGTTGATTTCCATGAAATCTATATACAATCGTTCTATGCGAATAATAAGTAATATTAGTGACTATGAAATAACACAGATAAGACTCTAATTTTCTAAGTTTATTTTCATTCTAATATTATTTCGCGACATACAACAAAAGTAACAAATGATAAGAATCCACCAGTCAGTCGCTTAACCGATATTTCATTGATAACCAAATGAATTTATAACTTCGGGAGCTCAGCTCATAGAATGTTAGACTTTACCTTCAAATACAAACAATTAAATATTCCATAAAGATAAACATATACTACTTTACGACCTACTAATCGTCCTCGTAGTGTGTAGAACAATCCAAAGTAAACTGTCAAAACAACAAAAGGACATGAAGCAGATAGATAGATAAGCGAAACTTGCTTATAAAACTTGAAAACTGGAAAATATATGCAAACTAGTTGTTTAAGCTTACGTTTAGACTTATAATAAGTTATAAATAAAATATGTTCTTTTGCCTTTGTTTAATTTTATTAACTATTTACTCTTATATGTCTATGTATGCACAATGTGTTCTACACTTGAAACGAAAACACTTAAATATCTTCTATATTTTTAAGCACTAGCTGTAACCAGCGGCGCCGTGTGTGTCGCATTTAAAATGTATCCCCTAACCTTGCTTTTTACGTAATACAATTATCTGCTGCACACTTACTTGTCTAAGGTTGCACAGTAGACCGTTATCACAAAATAATACTTGCAGCCTCTGTTAGGAGACGAAACACCACAAGAAGACACGAGATAGATCGCACACAAAAAATTCAAAGTTATCAAACACAAGTGTGATGTCAACCGAAGCATCAAGGATTCGATTTGTAAGGGTGCGTTTAAACGAAGTGTGGGTCTCATTCAGTTAGGCAGTAATGAACCCTCCTTATTATTAAATAAAATATACTTGTGCTCGTTGATTTAAAAAACACAACCAATAGACATAATAACTAATTCTTTTTTTGTGATAATATTCCTATTAAAAGTAATGGGAAGTTTACAAAAACCCAAAAATAGTAAACCGTTGAATGAAGCCTTGATACTTTTGCCGGTTCAACACTGCATATAGTGTTGTGCATTATTTACGAGGTATGATAATGATTTGGGTTATTTCCAACTCTAGCGACCAAGGTAGACTGAATTTCATTAAAAATTTTGTTTGAACATCCTTAAAAATTCTACATATAAATTCTTGCAAAAAATGAAGAAGATATTTTAGAAGAAATAATAACCAAAATATAGTCACATAACATGACATAGAACCAAAATTTAATAATTTTTGCTATAGTATTCCCTTTAATTTTAAATGTTCTGAAGTGATTTTGTGTTTTTACTATTACGATTTCTGTGCAAAAAGTGCACACAACATTTAACCATTAGCATTTATGCTCTAATAAGAAAGTAATTAAGTTTACAGCGAAAATAAAACGCAAATTTTGATTTCAGGGTTTTGTTTATAGTGACTGGATTTAGTTGTTTAAAATTCACTTTTAGCTAAAAAAGTGTAATTTAAACTTTGCTCATTTTTTTTTTTTTGAAAATGTTTTAAAACAAAGTTTAGTATTTGAAAATTTTGACGATTGAGAAGAAAATTTAGATGTCGAATTTTCATTTTTTTTCTTACATGACCAATTTGATATTTTAAATAAGAATTTAGGTTCTAGCAATTTCATTTTTTGGCATTTCTGAAAGGTATAAGCATAGAAAACATTACAAATCAGTTGTTTTTACTAAAAACAAATTCAAATGGTGATTTCAACCATATTGTGACATTATTGCGAATAGAAAAATCGTATCAGAGGATTACAAAGTTTTTAAAATCTAATTCAACTTATGTTGATCGCTAGGGTAAGTTTCAGAAAATTCATATTTTTAATCAGCCATACTATGTAGGCATATCAAGGTGTAAATAATCGAAACAGATGAATTCTTCTCCGAAGTCTGTACAAGTCATCATAATTTCACATGGTTATGTTTAATAATAGAAAAGATACATAGGTATTTCAGTGAAACACATTGTATGTTTTCATTATCACGCTCTAACTGAACAAATACAAAAGTAAAAAACTTTGTTTTATTAATTTGAGTACACGCGTTTGTTTAAGATAAAATTGTGTTAGGTTATGTCAAGTTAGGTTGGGTTAAGTTAGGTTAGGTTAGCTTGGTATCATAATAAGGACGCACAAAGTTCTTAAACTAGGTTAAGTTACGTTGGGATCTCGGTAGGTGAGTGACGATCGCGGCTGCAGGCGGAGTCACAGTGAAAAGACGCATCGCTGGAGCCGGAGTGGACGAGAGTTCGACTCCCAGCAGTTTTAAGGTTTAAATGACGCCCGTGCCCCCTGAAGTAACGTGTAAGCGGTTCCAGGGGGCAACGGTAGTCGTTAGGATGGAAAAAGGTTAGGTTACTTTAGGTTGCTATCATAACACAAATTCACAAAAAAGAAAAACACCTCGACGAGCTTACAACAACATACACGTGCAGAACTAAAGCTCTCAGTCCTAAAATTATGTGAATATATGTTAGACAAGGTAAGGTTCGGTTGGATTAGTAGCCTGACAAGAATGCACAAAACAAAAGCGCGTAGAGTAAAAGTTAATTGCAAAATTAGGTACAGTAAGATATACCAGGTAGTTTAGGTTAGGTTATGTTAAATTAGGTTAGGTTAGGTTGGTAGGTTTGGTTATGGTGGAACGCAGAGATATCAGATAAGAGGAAACTATTTATGAAGATAAAAATCTGGTGTGATACACGCACACACTTCCTTTTACAGTGATCTTATAATTAGGCAAATATTTTATTTTTAATTTTTAAGCCTTTGTCAAAAACGGTACAAAATAGAGCGTTAGTTCAAAAGACAATTTGTTTCTAAAATTTTAAGCTGAATTCAAAAATGTAATAATATACCAGGTGTTCTATTTAAAATAAGAGTTAATACAAAAATAGGAAAAAAACAAAAAAAACCATTTTAGAGGTATGAAACTCGAAAATTATCTATCTCACATCAATACACATTCAAAATGTAATAAAAATGTAACGTTTGAAAAAAATCGTTGGAGCCGTTTTTGAAAAAATCGAAAAAAACTGAAAAATTACAAGAGTAAACACTACACTTCCGGTTATTCGATTTTCTTAAAAAGATTGCTGTCTCATCTACATAGTACACAAAACTTATATATGAAGTTTCAACGCCATACCTCTTTTCGTTTTTGAGATATTCTGTTCACAGACAGACAGACAGACACACACACACACAGGCAGACCAATGAACAAAAACATGATTTTTAGGTTCAGGGGATTCTAAAACATAAAGATCTGTTGAAATCTCAATTTCGAATTTTTGAGGTGGATCCAATACTTCCTTTATAGTAAAAGGAAGTGAAAAGAGAATCAACAAGGAAGAATCAAAACTGCGAGTAGAAGAAGAGTACTTCGATGCAGGGAAAAACTACAAACTGGCAATTAACAAATCTTCTTCTTCTTCTTTTTCCAGTTGTGCCTTACGGCATTGGGCCCATTATACAATTCCTGTAGGTTTTCCTTTCTCTTGCCATGCTTTATACCTCCTCCATATTCTTTCTTCTTATACTAGCCGTCTGCCTGATATTATGTTCCTATTGTATTCGGTGTCTGCCTTTTGTTCTTTTTCCCTCCATTCTTGTCTCCATTATCAGTTTCGGGTATCTTGTGATGCCCATGCGGTGTACATGTCCGCACCACTTTAATTGTTTGTTCTCAATTTCGCGTTGGCTGTTGGTCCAGTTGGTCCCTTATGCTGTTGTTTCTTATCATATCCCTCCTTCTTTTTCCTAATTAATAAATATAAAGGAGATAGATGGAAAGAGACCTATAGAGAAATGGCAAAAATCGTAACAAAGGAGCTGAATTAAGACAAAACTAATATTAAGTAAAAAAGACATGGACAACATAATTCGTATAAGAATTATTCCCAAAATGCCAAGAGACTACGCCGGGAAGTAGAGTGTATAAACTTTGAATTGGAAGAGCCTTGACGGATTAGCCAATAAAATTATGAGAATAACCATCACTGTGTTTGCGTTTGCGATCCTGAACAAATCGCTGATAGTGCGCACTTTTCCAGGGAGGTGGAAGAAGGCAAAGTTGTGTCTAATCGAAAACAAAGGGAAAATAGGCGGAAAACTTAAGTACAAACCAATATGCCTAATCGATGCAAAGGAAAAAACTTTCGAAAAACGAATAGCAAAAGGTTAAATAAAGAAACAGCAGAAAAGGGAGAACTATCAGCTAACCAGTACTGACTCATAAAGGGCCAGTCAACCACAGACCCGATAGCGAAATAGGGAACACTAGACATAAGAAACGCGTATAACTCCGCAAGATAGTACATACACCTTTATACGTTGTTTCCTACTGGCCACCGTTGCCCCCCGGAGCCGCTTACTCATTACTTCAGGAGGCGCAAGCGTCATTAAAACCTGAACCTTAACTAAGTGGCCCGATCCTTTAATGATACCGTTCTGTACGCCCCCGTTTTCACTATGGCGAGTCTTCGTTGCTGCCTTACCAGGGTTGAAAGATTTTATCTTTTCCTCGCATTATTCCACAGATCCTAAGCTGCATATAGTATAATTGATATGCCACTGAACAGAGTATTCTCATTTGTTTTTGTTGTCTTGGCCCATCTATCTTTGCATCAGACTTCGTAGGGCAATAGTAGTTTTCTCAGTCTTTTGCGCTGCTCTTTCTAGATATATATTCATTTTACAGTTTCTTTGGAATATAACTAGGGGGTATTTAAAATATTTCTAACTATTTATTTTATTGTCCAGGTTGATTTTGGTCTTCTTATGTGTGTTCCCTTCGTATAGGATTACCACATTGGTTTTTTCAGTCGCTGTTTATTACTGTTCTTCCTCCATTTTGTTTTGTTTTTATAACTGTCCGGTCCACATTTACTTTAAGAAGTTCCTCTGATTTTGCCATCTTGCGAAGTTAAACGCGTTTCTTTCATGGGGAGACCATGATTTGTGGAGACATTCAATCTACACATGTTCTTCATTTCGTGTGTCGGTAGCATATAGTAATTTAGGTAAGATCTGTCTAATGTAATAAATGAATGTCGCTTCTTATCAGTGTAATTACCCAACAGGTCTTGATAATAATTTGAATAAAATCGAAACGTCGACTTTATAATTACAAGTGGTCTTCTTACATAACCAGTCAAGCTGAATTCTGCCAAGTACTGAGATTGGAGGTTTTCGCCCCAATCCCAGTCAAAATTACACACAAGTACTTCGTTTTACTTATATTTATTGAAAGGCCGGCTTTTTCATACTCTTCTTTTATTTTTCATGTATTCCGGATCAGCCTTGTCTTGAGCAAGAAGGACCTGATCGTCTGCAAATTGTAGAGTATAGATGTTGGTATTTTCTACTGGTAATCCCAATTCCGGCCCAATTTTTCTTCCAGTTTTGTAAAGCAAACTCTACATATATATTGAAAAGAGTGGGTGCCAGACAGCAACCTTGTTTGAGGCATTTTGTTGCAATGAATTCCTCAGATATGGTATTTCCAATTTTTACTTGTATCTTTGTATCTTTATATAATTCTTTGATGGCTTTGATAATAACAATGTTGATACTCGTTTTCTCTAATGCCTGCCATAATTTTGAAATTGGAATGCTATCATAGGCCTTTGATAAATCAATAAATAACAAATGTACGCTTCTTCCCGTGTTTATTTTCTTTTCAATTATTTGTTTCAAGCAGAATATATTGTCCATACAGGAGCGGAATCCACTTTGTTGTTCGGATTCGTGATTTTTGTATTCTCCTTTGACAAGTTCTCGCAATAGTCTTCCACATAGTCGGCTAAATGTTGGTGTTACAGTTATGCCCCTATAGTTTTCACAGTTACGAGGATCTCCTTTTTTATATATGGAAGATAAATAACCTAATTTCCACTCGGTAGGTATCACTCCTGTATTGATACACTTGCTGAATAGTTGGGATATCATTCTCCATAGTTTCTCTGTGCCATATTTTAGCATTTCTGCAGTAATTGCTCCTGGGTCACTTGCTTTACCTGTTTTCATGATCTTTATTGCTTTTGCAACTGCGTCAAGTGTTATATCTATGGGGTCACCTTCAACTCTGATAGATCGTTTTTGTTAAAATGGATTCGTTTCTCTGTTAGAAGGTCACTATAATATTTTTCCCATTTTTGTCCACTTATTAACTCCAGAGCTTTTTACTTTTTATCTGCTTTGATGCTATCTATAAACCTCCATGCCTCTGTGCACCGTTTTCCTCCAATATGCATTTCAATGTCTCGACATTTTTTATCCCACGTTTTCTTTTTCTCTTTTGCTACCATTATCTTTACCTCTGCCCGGTGTCTGTTGTATATTTAACATAACCTAACCTAAACTACCTGACATATCTTACTGTACCTAATTTTACGATTAATTTTTATTCTGCGAGCTTTTGTCTCTGCATGCTTTTGTCGGAGCGATTTCATTTTGTGCGTTCTTGTCATGCTACTAATCGGACCGAACCTGACCTTGCCTAATCTAACATTACCTAACCTATACATACTCACATAATTTTAGGTAGGCGAGCTTTAGTTCTGCACATATTTCTTACGGTTCCGTACACAAAAAGCCGTCAGTTGTGTCCGTTAGGAGCAGTTTCATTGTATTTCCGTTTTCTAGAGATACCTATACACAGTATTTATCTAATAGTACTAAAAATATAATTAGTGTTCATTACATATTACATCCAAATTCTTGGATATTTTTTTTGAGCCCTGCAAATCTGTAAAAGTCACCTATTACACATTATATTTTAACGTGTACTTATTTATATGAATTTCAAGATTACATAATTAAAATTACTAATAGTCTATCGACACGCAAATAATCAAAGGAGAATTATCAGTTATAAAAAATGGATATATCTAAAACTATTGTAGAATCGCACCCTGTAGCTGTTGCGTTCCAAATATGCATATTTTCGTCAAAGGTCAAAACCTGAGATATGTGCAAATGTTTTAAAGATGGGAACTGTATGTTGTAATGATGCCCTTAACTATAAAGGCCTTAGTAAATAAAAAATAATAAGTAGGGCAAATCACCGCAATTTACAAATTAAATAAATTTAATAAAAAAATTCTTGTATCAATCTCAGGGCTCTTGTAATTAATATTTGCAAAAATATAGTTTATTGCTTTTTCTATTTTATTCAATTGCATTTTATAAACTAAAGCTCCGGTCAGCAGGAGAAATACTCTTTTTCAAATTGGTAGGTTCAACACTCAGTATTACAATTACTTTCGAGTAGGGCTTATTAACATATATGGCAAATGCTTGACTTTGTAGCTGACAACTTTAACCTTAAGATTACCTATAAACACAAAGATGATCTGTTGGTACAAGAAAATAGTGTTATTGAATTCAAACACCAAAAATGGCAAAATTCACATCAGGTAAAATACAATGGAAATAATTTGACATATTCCGGATAACCTGGTTTTGTTACAGTGACATAGGGACGCCTAAACCTGCATTTGTTTAGCTTTCTGCAATTCTCCAAATCTCTGGCCCAGATAACAAAATCAAATGACGCTAGCTCGATTGTAAAACCCTGGATAAATATATGCAGCTGGATCATGTTCACAACCTCGTACGATGTTTAATCTTAATGACACTCAAAGCTAGCGGGCCTTCTGCAACGGCAGGCCTGTGAATTTTAGCTTGCAACTTGGTGTTGCCTTCTCCTCCAAATGTCTGCACCTAGGCACTCATGAGGGTCTGCTCCAAACGTAGCACATAAAATTCTAGTTGGTTGATGTCTCAACGATTCTAAAATTGGCTTCGATGTTAACCGCTCTTGGGCGAAACTTCGCAGAGCTGATCCCTTTATACAGACAGATACTCTGCAGACTGCTGGATATGAAAAACCACTTTCTGACTCACACACAAAACTTTTTGATATGAAAATTTACAAAAAAAAATGGGAGCCCCTCTTGCATCCAGCTCCAATTGTACAAGCTTCTTTAGTTATTTGAACAATTAAATGTCTCACATCCTAGCAACTACGTTTCACAATTGTTTTTTTATTATGAAATAAGTTTTGATATAATGTTTTTACTTAAGAACTAAACTGTTTTTTCTTGAAATTGTCAATCGTAACACTTTACTCTGCTTTTACACAATTAGTTTTAAACGCACTGTTTCACATGTTTATAATTAGCATTTCACTAATGGTCTTATCAAGCTTTCGTTAGCCTTATCTTGCTCTCTACAATATTTGCTTTGCTTGTACTGCTTTGCACCATTTCTTTACCCGTAAGCTGTCTTGCCGTTTGTTGGTGATATAATTTTTAATACTAACGCTCATATATTTTTTAATACTAACGCTCATATAATTTTTGTAACTACACAAACCATCTTCTGTATCAATTCAAATTCACATTATTGTATTGACGTTACCAAATCAAATCTGCTAGTTAGATAAATTAAGGTGCGTTTGCCATACCGAACATCAATTATGAATAAAATGTTAAACGTAACCCTTTTGATTCTGCCTTATCTAATTCTAATTTTTCTCAATCAAATTATAGTTGCTGCTAATCATATCACGTACATTTATTAGTGTAAAATACTGAATTTATCTTGCAATAAATAAAACATTAATTCTGTGCTTTTTTTGAATTATTCTTTAATTTTTGCGTTAGTTAGGCAGCCGGAATTGCTGTGGGCAGTAAACCATTGCAATATTTGACCGAAAGTATATTTGGTTTCGAACCATGTAGAGATCTAATCGGCATGCAAACTATCGTCTTCCTGCAAGAAATAGTTTTTGAGCTATACCGCTCACAGGCAGATGGACAGACAGACAGACATGGAAAACATGTGCTTTGTGATCTAGAGATTCTTAAACGTGAAGATATAAAGTAATTTTTTTAACGCCTAAGGCAAGGGCAGAAAAAACTTTGCATCTTCGATTTAAAACTACTGTGTATTGTATTTACTGAATCCAACATAGATATTGTTAGGTGGTTGCGTGTCAGGTTCTTAGAAAATCCATAGGAAAATACGAAAGAAGATAGAGTGATCATGTCATTATTGCCTCTCTTATTTTTGCAACTAGTGTGAGTAGTATCAGCAACAATGGGTAACTACTGGTAACCCAAGCACTTACTAGATTTATTTTTTTGCAAAAAATAAGGATTAAAGTAGAAAATATAGATTTTGAACAATAAAAATACACCTTTCTTGTATCACACAAATGATCTAAAGACAACTACAACATACTATAGTACGATGCTTGGAAAATAAATCCAAGTGTTATTATCAAACTTCCTGTTTCAATATTTGCCAATATTTGGTTTGTATTCCGACGTTGAACTGGAATACGGTTACTTAAGTCTGCAGTTAAGTTTGATTAAGAAACACAGAGCTGTAACACTTAAAAATGTTTCAATATTATTTGTAGTTTTTGTTATTACATAATTGCTGGAAAATTTTCAATTTAACATCAGTTTCTGAGAAATGTTGTGGAGAAAGCTGCTTTTCATAAATTTACCTTGAGAAACATAATATCAATTTAAAATACAGTTCTTTAATTTTATGATTTTGAATACACCAAAGTTGCTTTTCTGTGATTCAAAGTTACGCCAGAATGTCTACTGTTACTCAGTCATAACCTACAGTGATAACAGTTATCAGTGGTGAAAGTGGCAATGATCTAACAAACAAGTTCGTTGTTTACGCGCCCCAGTCCTTGTGTTTGTGGAATTAATGCAAATCAAAATTTGTAGCTTTTCAATAAGCTGTCGCAAAGCAACCTTGCCCTTTATTGCGGTTTAATGAATGACGCATAAATTTTGTAATTGAATACGCCGCTCTAATTAGCTGTGTGTTTTATGTAATATGCGGCAATGAATGTTAAGCAGCGGAATATTTTAAAATGAAAACAGCAGATTTTATTAAAGTTTATGAGAGCTGTGTCTTAACAGCTTTTGTGTAGCGCATGTAGAACATGTAGCAAGAAAACTTTTGCTACAGACAACTAGTACCGACTACGCTTAGATTTCAAGCACAAAAATTAAGTCGACATCCAAGCCAATAGTGATGTTTGAATGGATCAGGAATATTGCAAAAAAAACATCTCTGGGGTTCATTAACTTACGAATAACAATCTCACATGTTTTGAATGTAGTCTGGATATGTACTTATCATACATAAGTAGAAATGATACAATCAAAGATAGAAAAACGCGATAACAAACCCTTCAATGTACCTATTTTTAGGTTTATTTGTGGATGACGTATGTAAGAGTTAAAGAGAGGCCTTTACAATTACAAAGCAGGAAAGGAAGTTTCGTATTTAATAAAGGCATTTGCAGGGCCGTAACTAGGTATAGGCAGAGTAGGCCCCTGCCTACAGGCGCAAGCAACCAGGGGCGCCAAAATGACAGTGGGAAAAAACATTTCCTTCATGCTAATGAAACAAAAACAAATCAAGGAGTGGGCAATTTTACGGACAAATTAATTTGTAATATTAAAGACACCCTTACAAATCGATTTTCCGTCTTTGCCGTCCGATGATAGTTCGGGTGGCATTCGCGGCAGGAAGATCTGCGCGCACCTCACACTAACGCGCGAAACTTTAAATGCGGCATGCGCCGCAAGCTACAGATAGTTTATATATATGGAAATAATATATAGTTTGAATAATGTAAGACTTTACATTGGCAACTGTATTTTAGCATTAATAAAGTTATCCATGCTAGTAACAATTGTCGGTTTTGAAATTGCAATGAAATAATCCAGTTTCAATTAATTTCCCTAGTCACTGTGTTGTTATTTTGTTTACAAACACCATGGTAACATTACGTAAATTCCCTATGTCTAATTTTTCTTAATTCAGCCATGTACAGTTATTCTCATTGTCTGTTTTGTTGTATTTATAATATAATATGTACACCCGTTATTAAAATTATTGTTTTATATTTTTATCTTTTTATCTAATTTTATTTATATTTTATTTTGTGTTAGGCGCGTTTTTGTGTTATGTTAATACTGCATCGAAAGCTATCAATTTCGGCAGGGTCTAGGTGCCGAAAATTCCCACTTTTCTATACTAGTAACTTTTACTTTTCGGCAGTAATAACCATAGCAAGAAAAACTAATAACCATTTCCATTGTTCGAAATCAAAATAGACACTCCCATTTTGGGGTATGATCATGACCTCCTTGAGTTTTCCCGACTTCCTCGATTAAACTGTTATTTTATAATTAGAACAAACGCTTATGCATATAACTCGCACGAAAGCGGACTTTTAGACCCGCCTTATTTATGTGCATCGCTCGCTGTGCTCGCTTGGACATAAACCGCGGCTCTTCTAAAAAAGTCCTTAATTTCGTACTTGTAACATAAACGTGTTGCACTTGTTATTTGTTCATGTACTGCAAGTAAATGGCGAAAAATTTGAATATAGAAATATCACAAATCATGTGAAATGTCGTGCATTTAAAAATTAAACTATGTGTTGCTATACAGAAAAATCAACTTTTCTAAACCATTTGCCGTCGCTATAGAGAAGAGTGCTGCCATGCAGAAAAGTACTACTTTTCTAAACGATTTGTTAATTAGGAATACAATACATTGCCCTACTGTACGGAAAAAAAATACAAATTACTGGCGGAGTGCACCGAAAATTTTATAGCATGTTAAATTTGCATTTCTTGCACTCAAAACGATGCCTGAAACTGTACTTTACTGCACTACTGTAGAAAACAAAATGTTTAATAAATTGCTGGCAGGGTGCAATAAAATTCTTATTATTGTACTGAGAATAATAAAGTGGCACTTTTTACACTCCAAACGATAAAATATCAAAAATGATTAATAAATTGATGGTGGAGCCCAATAAAAATTTCAATGTACCGAATGTTTTAGCATATGAATTGAATCAAATAAGAATTTGATACGATACGCTGTAATTTATAATAACTATAAGCAATTACTGATTTCATAAAACAATAACAATATAGTATATTGTGAAAAATCGTAAATAACTCAATATAGTGTATTGTGAAAAATCGTAAATAACTAAGTCAATTCTATTATATTAAACTAGCAACCAGTGAGACAAATGTCTCATTTAATAAAAAAAAAGACCGTTTTTCAAATAAAACGCGTTTTCGAGAAATCACGTGATTTCTCGAAAACCGGAATTGTCACGTAATTGAAATTCGGTTTCTGACCTGACATGACCATTCCAAACAAATAACTTTAATAACTTTTTACTCTATCTCTTACGGTTTGGCTGCTGAAACAGCGTCCCGGACACACAAAACAGCGTCCCAGACAAGCCTATTATATATATGGATATTAGAACATAGTTCACAAGTAATGATCATTTTAAAAGATGAAATATTCATTACTGCTCAGCATAAAATGTACATATCGTAAAAAAATTGGACACCACCATTAATTTAATTTTGAACGTTTGGTGTGGAATTCGCGAAAGAAAAACTGTAGGAGAAGCAATTTCTTACAAAAATTTCCATGTAATTTAGTGTTATCTATACAAAAACCGTAATGCACTTAAAAATGTTCGGAAATTTGCTCTTTATAATACGATAAAGACTAAATAAAACGATAAATTGAAGCTTTTATTGGTTCTCTGAATAGTAAAACATGGACTACTATAAAAAACATAGTATAACCGTCTTTGATGTAGATTTAAAGTAAGGAAATTAGTATCAGTATTTCTAAAATTAAGAAAACAAATGACGAAATATGTACACTTAAGAAGTGTCCTAATAATGTCAAAAATAGTTTTGTTTTAAGTAATATAATAATTGACGTGTTAGAAGAAAACTAAAATCGAAAATTTTTGTTTTTTGAACATATACAGAATAGAAACGCACAATTTTGTCCCAATTTAACCGATTTTATATCTCTTAACGTTTTCGAAATGCCTTTAAAACTAAATAACTAGTATATAAACATGATTTCTGTGGTTTGCTATTCATTTGGGCCTCTCCCTTTCTTTTCCAGAAAAGGAAGTATTGGATTCACCCCAAAAATTAGAAATTGAGTTTTCAACAGATTTTCACGTTTTAGTCTCCTGAACAAAAAATGTTTTGTTCATTGGTCTGTCTGTCAGTCTATGTGTCTGTGGGTGAACAGAATATCTCAAAAACGTAACGAGGTATGACGTTAGAACTTCATATATAAGTTTTGTGTACTATCTAGATGCCACAGCAAGCTTTTGAAGAAAATCACATAACCGGAAGTATGGTGTACTCTTGTGATTTTTCAGTTTTTCCGATTTTTGCAAAAACGGCTGTAACGATTTTTTTCAAACTTTACATTTTTAATGTGTATTGATACGTGATTTTTCAGTTGAATACCTCTAAAATGGGTTCTACAGGGCATTATAGAAAACTAATAAAAAAGAAAATCTGAAACTGCGGCTACGGATTTTATGTGTAAGAGCGACTACAACTACAATATTTTCACATTGATATCACTTACGGTTATACCAGAAGTCGCTATTAAAAAAGTAAAAGGAAGTTGTGTGTGTGTAACACCAGATTTTTTTGTCTTCTAATAGCATTCTGTCATTATCATTTTCTCTTTTGGATTTCATATTTTGCTCTTTTCAGTGCTTCATCACGATTGATAAATGAAGCTTCTTGTCTTGATTTTTGATATCTTATCAAAAATTCTGTATAATATCACAGTCGTAATTGGTATCAATATAACATTGGAAAAATTGGAAATTTGATAAAAATAAAAGAGAATAGCTGCTGATAAGAAAGTTATGTTGATACTAAATGCTTTAAAGGAAAACATTTTCGAGCATTATAAAGACTCACATTCGAGTTACTGTATTATCACATTGAATGCTCGACACACAAAAAGATACGCTCACAGTTCTAGAAATATTTGAGCCTTTATATTGTGTTCCAGTCAAAGTCTATGGATGAAATTTCGAAGAAACCGAGGAAGATTGTTAGGGATGATGACTGCGATTTAGATTTAAAAAGATGAAATACATCCATTACACAATGGAGAAAGTAATTAAATTACTATTGTCATAATCCCACAGCTGATTAAGGTAGTGACATCAATACGTGAGGGAGGGGGTTGACACAACAAAGAAGCTGACCTGCGGTTAATTAAGTAAATCATTAACGATGGTAGCCAAAACCACAGATCAACCGAAGCTTTGAAAAATTTCTTACACTTATCGCGATGGCCGAGCTAACTCAATCGGCGATATGGTCGTGAGTTCAAATTACCAGCTATGCACCCCTGTAAAGTCTTCAAAAAAATATTGTTGGGCGCCAGAAACCAGATTAAAACCAATTAAACCGATTAAAAATAAATGAACTACAAGTAATCAGAGTTTATTAAATATTAAATAATCTTGCAGTCAATAACTGTGATTTACGCAATATGGAGTTTATTCAAAATTTGCAATAATACAAGCAAACAAACCAAAGGTTGACACGCTTTAATACAAATAACCCCTTTGTGGGTCGTTAAATTAATTGAAAGCAAGGTAAATCGAGTGATATGCATATCGCTGTCATTTATAAAAAACCTTTCTGTTTAGGCTGTTGTAAGCAAAAAACGTAGGTGCTGCTTTCACAAAAAAGGCGTAAAGTGCACATAACAATTCAAAGCTATCTTTAATTAAATAACTGTGAATGTTCTACTCAATGGGAAACAAATTGAAGTACTGGTATAACCAGCCCGGGTTTAACAACCGAAAGCACTAACCTCTGGCGTCCTGTACTTCTTAAGTGGTGGTGCAGTCAGGGGTTGCTACACAGGATTATTCTTAACCAAATTACAGTATCGACGCTGAAGGTAGCTGACGGCCGTTTAAAATTGAGAAGGGAAGCTGGCCTCCAAGTGTAAAATTATCAGGCGAAAATGGTTACTTTCAGGTAAAATTTTCGGCAGAAGATTTCCGGACAAAAAGTAATTCCCGGTGAAAACTTGTGAGTTCCAGGCGAAAATACTTCCTGGTAAAAGCTAAAGAAATGCAATTAATATGAGGATAACAGAAAGAAAAACCCATCGTACCTGAATTAAATTTTCAGTTCCAAACACAATCGTCGTGGCGTAATTAGCACGAAGAAAATTCTCGCAAGCAAGTGGCTTGTTTGAGAAACGAAAATATAATGCCTCCGCCTTCGGACAATCGAAATGAGAACAGCTGCAAGCTGGGCCTTTGAGATAAGCCAGCGAATGTTTGTGGGGCTTTCCAAAATCTGTACGAAATGAGCGAACTAATAAATTGAAATAATTTGAAATACAATTTGATTATTATTCCAAAAGAATATACAGGCTAGTCCTCTAGTAATTGGTATATTGAGAAAACATTCGAGCGAAGCCAAAAAATGGTTTCAGGGTATAGAAAAATTAGAAAACTTTTCCCTGTTTAAAAAGTGGCAAGAGATTGTTTGACGCTAATGGCAGAGTCTGTAACTGACGAATAGATCTTTTCCAAAGAGCTCTTACTTATTAGAAAACATTAAAACCGTTTAAATCATAATTCTTCAAGAAGCCAGGCTTCGTCAAATTCTTGGCTGAATTGTTTAAAAGTAGTTCGAACTAATTATTATTAATATTTCTTTAATTAACGTTCTTTGAGAATGTTTTCATTTTTCAATGTATCTTTGAAGGCAGTCGTAAATATAATTAAAACCCGATTTTCCCTAGCTTTTGCATTTGTACAGTATTGTTTTAGAATTACTCTTGATATCAAGATTTTGTGGAACACTATCTCTTTTGTCTATTCTAAACCCCAACTTTTCATATTGTTCTTATTCTAATTCTACTGGTTAAAAACTCTAAATCTTTGTTGTCATGCGTAATTAGCCCCTGCTCGTGGGAGTTTGTAGATCATAACTTGTTTTTTACAATTTCTAAAGAATTGTAATTGACGAAAGTATTTTAAAACAATAAAAGTATATGAAATATTCAATACCTTGTATCACAAGCTGTAAACAAGTAGCTCGTGTAACTGAAACGATTTAAATTCCTACAGCTCAATATTTTTACTTTTAAGGCTATGAGGAACAAAAGCAAATTATGGCACAGCCTAAACAGGACTTCCGACATTAACCTTCAATGGCACCTCAGCTCGGTGTTGACCATAAATAATTTGGGCACTCAAGCTTTCACTCCAAAAAGAGGCTCACCAGAAATATGAATTTGGGAGAGCTACTCCGCAAGAAAGGACAAAAATTACTCTTAAACAAATTGAAATTTGGAGTGCGCAGGCTGTACGAGGGTTAAAAATGATATGTTGCCATCCGGAATAATTCCCTCGCCCGCCACAACAATACACGTACTCTAGGACTCCCACTTAACACACAATGCGATGATACAAGTCATATACAGCCCCATACAACTCCACAACACTCAAAACTTTTACATGCGAGTTCTCGTCCACGAACGCTGTACCGGAAATGCTTTGAGAACAGAAGATCGAAAGGACGCTACGTGCCGCTTTGCTCTCTGTTTACGGTGGGCAACACTGGCTGTGGCCTAACAAGCGGAAGATTCCTGTATTTTAAATAAATCGTCTCAAGGTATATATCAGCATATTTGGATTTTCCATTTAGCGACGTGTTAATTAGGGATGGTAATTCTACGGATTGGATCGGATCTGGTTTTTTCAAACGAATTTTTGTTCCATCCTATCCAATCCGATGGATTGGATGAAATCCGAAAATGTCAACTTTTACTGTTTGAAGCCATAGCGATAACAAAGTTTAAAAAAGTAATTTCAGAAATATTATATATTGTTTGAGGCTGTCCCAATTACTCGAATTATTCTTGTTTTAGAAAGGAATTTTGGCTTAGATCACGTAGTGTTTGTCGACAAACTCGAGCAAGGATCAAAGCGATGGCCATGCTCTTTCATGGCTCTTGTTGTTTGAGAATCTGAGAACAAGGATAAGTAGACAGAGAGCTACTTTCATTCTGATGCTGCACGCTGCAATGTTTTGCGAAACGTTAGTCAATATGGGTGCACTAACAGCAACAAGATCAAATCTACCACTGTCCTTGTTCTCGCCTCTGGCGTGCTTTACAAGTTGAGTTACCGTGCTCTTTTGCTTTTCCTTCTGATAAAGCTCCTTATGAAAGTGGGGTTGAGTTCTTTGATCTCAATAATGACACAGTCCAATCCCGGAAGTCGTTTTTTACTTAAGTATAATTCAGAAATATTATTTAATGCAAAACAAAACTTAATTTTTCACTAAAGGTAAATATCCATAAAATTTCATGTATTTTTAAGGATAAAGTAGATATAGTTTTGATCACTCCTTAAGTCGCAGTAATTGTGTCCGATGCTAGATTATTTCTAGCAAGCGTAGTAATAAGGTTCTTTCCCGCTAGAGAAAAGATATTTCAATGGAGAACGATTTGCTGGGATAACCAAATGATTCCGTGCCATACGAGCAAGATTTGGATATTGAGACTCATTTTGATTTTCACCATGATAAATGATTGCACAGCACTCCATTTGATTCAATTGGGATGACAAGGGCAACTCTCCTTTTATTGTAAACATGAAGTAACAGTGATTTTTTTTCAGTTGTCTGGTTAACTTTGGATTCGGTTCTGGTTTCCTCTGTAGAAGATGCAGTATGTTTTACCTGTTTCTATGCTAGTCTGCTTTTATCTACTTTCTTTAAACCATTCCATTTCCATTGTGGGGTTCAGAACAATCGCAATAGAGTAAATTTCATTTAGTTAAGCACCAGTAAAATACTTTCTTTGTAGCAGCGACTATTGCAATGCTTATTTTGTGCGTATCTTCAAAGTTACTCTTGTGCACTGTCAAATGTTGTCAATCATAGAGTTGAAGATTGGAGTCGAAGATTGAATTGTGGTATATTTTTCAAGACACGTGAATTCTGTCACATGGTTAAAAGTCTCTAGAAATTGATCAATGTCGATGTCGTTTTGGTTCTCCTTTTAAAGTTTGAATTAACGAAACCGGGAGCCAAAGCACAACTGCCAGGGCAAATGTTTATCTGGCTTATTTCGTCATTTCTGCCTCAACGCTTAATCTGTTGTCGTTATTTCGTCCGTCTGCCGTTGCTGTGGGATGGGAGATTTAACGTTGTCATTGCATGACTTTTTCTCACATGGTGAACAGCGTGCAGAAGGTATTCTTGCCTAACGAAAATAAACCCGAACTGATCGGACTTTTTTTATCTTTCGGATCCAATCCGATCAGGTGCGATCTGGAAATCTTCGAATAGAAAAGTTCAAACGCCGGGCGGATAAATATCCGATGGATTTGATTCAAATCGTATTGCTATTATTAGTCTTAATGGCACTTACTTGAGCAGCAACGCTACAGTCCTTTCACGTCCTCTCCCTCTATTTTTCAGTTATTAATCCATAGGATAGTTTTTGAATTTTTTGTTATCGTTATCGTTACGCGTGTTTCTTTCAGAGGATGTTCTTCCACCTGTCTGAGAATGGTATTTTTATTAATCCGTCTCCCATGGCTTGCCTATCTCAACCCCCCTAAGATTATAAATTCGAGCTATAATTCGTGATTAAATTGATTTCACCATATCTCTTCTCCATCTCTAATTGGTGCTGAGATTTATTTCAAGGCTTGTTTTCAAACATTCTTAACTTGTTTTCGTTTTTCTGAGTAGTTCTCTATATTTCACTTCCAAATGTAATTATAGGATTTATTAATGTTCTATATATTACTAATTTAAAATGTCTATTGATGTTTTTGTCTTTTAAAGTTCCATTTGGAGGCTTTGTGGCTGGTTGGTAAAGAATTTGCGTTTCTAGTCGGTAATGCGAACCGCACACCGGATCTTTGATGGTCGTCGCCCCTGTGAAAGGGTATTCCTCCTGGTAATTCAACTGAATAGGCTAGCCAGATTTTCGAACCGCGGCCTTAGTGGAACAGTTGCATGCTCTCAGCCTATGTTGGGGAAGAAGAAAAAAAAAGAAGAAAAAAATCGATTAAATGAGAAAATTGCTCGATTCGTTTGCGCGATCGTGGTCTTGATGTACGTCGACTCTTCGTTTGTTAGTGTCACTCTTAAATAATTGAAACTATTAATTACTTCTAAGTTGAAATATTGGACTGCTAAGTCTTGTCCCACCCTTGGTCGAATTCTTCGAATGTTTCCTTTGTACTTTTTTCCTACCATGTTTGTTATCCTCAGCATAAATAACGAGTTGTTTGGATTTCTTATAGATTATTATTTAGGCGGATGATCTATTTTGTGAAATTTCTTCTGGTTTATTTTGTACTTTATGTATGTGTTTATCTTTCCAGGTATTAGGTATCCTATAAAATTATTACCTAGTTATACTGTCATACTCTTATTGAAAAACCACGAAAATACAACAGATGTTAAGTTGGTATTCTCAAGTTTCCTTTATGATATTTTTAAAAATAACACGGTATTAGTATAGCTAGGGTCCTATATGCCTGCTATTACCTTGGTAGTTGTTGCATTTAAGTTTATTCCCTTTTGTTGAATTTAGATGCGCCTTTAAATTTTCAAAAATAAATAAGCCAAATAATTTTTAAAAATTTGCTTTAAAGATTCTATTATTTCAATAATTTCTTAAAAGAAGTCACAAGCTTAGTAAGTGGGAATTTTGCTTAAGACATGTTATGTATATACAAATTACGTAGATTAATGCTGTTCAATACTTTGAAAAGAAATTTGATATAAAAAATGCTAACATTTTTTACTTTGCTGTTTGTATTTGGTTATTTTGCAAATTCTGTGAAATTTTCTAGAGGCAACTTTCTATAGTTAACTTCATAGAATTTTTAAAGAATCTGACCATTCCAGTAATCTTTTCTTTATAAAAACTACATTAGACTTGTTAGTATTGGATATCGTTTATTGTGCTATTCGATTAGTTTAGTCTCTGTGTCGTTGTATAATACAAAAAACACAACTACAAATTTAACTTATTTACGGACAACTTGTACAGAAAAGATAAGTTATAAAATAAAATATCAGCAATTCTGGGATAATCTGTTAGACGAGGACAGTAAGCACCGATAGAAAAACGGTTTTCTAATGATTGATATGATATCAGAAATTAAGAAGTACAGGTACAATTGCAATGAAACTTTCCATTAGTACCTTTTAGAACAGTCAATGTCACAGTGTACACGTTTTACAATTGTGCCTACCAGATTTTACTGCTTCATGTAGATTTGATTGGGCATTTTATTGCTAATTTGACATAGCTTTGAGGACATATAAACAGAAAATATGGCAATAAAATTCTTAGTGTTTTATGGAACAATGTTGTTATAAACATGTGTTTTAATTATTTTGCAATTATTATCGTGTATACTTAGAACAGCTCAAGACTGTTAAAAACATTACTTACGCATTTACAATGTTATAGGTGCAATCTTATCTATGAAAAAAAAATAGTGTTATGTCTTGAAAAATTATTTTATCTAACAGTGACGAAAATTGGTCAAGGAACGCGTAAATTCATCTCTTTTAATGCTGTTTCCGCTTATCTCAATAAAAAAAGCTAAAGGCATTATCTTGTTTATACATATATTATTTGCATTAAAATCTCTTTTAGGTAGGTTTTAATAGCAGACATAATATTCCACGAAACTTTAATTTTGCTTAATAACACTCGTTAGCCGTTAATTTTCTGAACTTTGTGTAATCGCATAATCTTTCATGATGAAATTAAAAACATGTCAATTGTAGAAATTGTTGCTAACTGCACACTGCACCAATCTAATTTGTCAAATTACATATAAGTGCTGATAATTTGGAGTGCATACTACGATGTCATTGCTTTTCAAATTAAATGTTTTCATTGCAATTTTTGCTTGCAGTGTGAGGCTGAATTACCTTTTACTGATAATTATAATTATAGTTAGATATGATTGTCATAGGTTTTAAAACTGCGGAAATTGTGGTACTAGATTTTTTAAATTTTAATAATACAGAACTGGCAGTTACGAGATGATTTTTTTACTTTACATTCTTTAATTTCTGAACCATATTTGAAAATCACGCAATGGGTAAATTTGAAAATCGAAATGCAAAAATGTGTTGCTAAGGACTTCCTATTCGCTGGTTTTTCTAGTTTTCTATGATGCACTTGGCCGTGTTCTAAGGAACTTATATTAAGTAATTATATAATAATGTGCAAGCGGCATCTTTTGTATAAATAAAACGACAGAATATTTATTCTTGACGGTAGTTCTAGAACAGAACTACTGGGACTTCATTTGCAAGTTGTAAAGCCTAAAGCCTCATTCACACGGGTTTAGTAAACAGTCAAGTTGCTGGAGCAAGTCACTGGCTTTTAGTAACTAAACTCGTGTGAACAGAGAAGCCAGTGGCGAGTAGAGTACTGGATCCAGTAAATGAAGCCAGGCAAGTAGATTGAAAACAGCTCAACTTACTTGCCTGCTATCCTGTCCCCACCACATATTAATTCCAAGAAGAGAGACATTCTTAAGCACAATTTGTATTCTAAAGGGTCTTTTACATAGAGCTCGTTAAGAATTTGAGATGAAGCCCCATGTGTAGGTCTTCTTAAAAGCCATCTCCTTGTCCACACCTTCTTTTTCTTGTACAATTCTTCATGAAGTATATCCAAACATTCATCCATGAGAAGTTTTGAAATATTTTTAATTACTTTCTTCAATAAGTTTGAGCGATCCATTTTACGATGATTTCACTCACAAACTAAAGCGAAATACTAAAACGTATGTGAACGGTCACTGGAACAGCAATTGTCCTATCATAAAACGAAGCCAGTTACTTGCTCCAGCAACTAGACTGTTTACTAAACCCGTGTAAACAGGGCTTAATAGTGCTACTGAAGCGAAGATGGCGTTGGATTCCTTAATGCTGTTAGTTCTTTGAAGCTGTTTATTTTATTATTTAATATCAGTGGTGTAGTGGCAAATTTGGCAGTGGGGGAACGCTAGACTTCCGGGGGGGGGGGGGGGGGGTGGATATGGAATATTCCCTAGGGGGAGTCCGGGGGCTCCTCCGGAATTTTTAAAAAAGTATAAATGCAAAAATATTCGTTTTGATGTTTTCTGGTGCAATTTTTCCGTATTACGATGTCGGTTTTGTAGTCTTAATATATAAATATAAAGCCTACAACTTTCTAATTCAAACTGTTTTAATACTTTGTATATTCATAGCAAGTAGCAAGTCATATTTGACGTGATTTTTTTAAATAATAACGTATACCACTATTTAAATGACACTGGAATGAACAATAAATTATCAAATTGTTTGTGCAGACAACAGTATTTACTCCATGTAGGCCTACGCCATACAACGTTCAATTTAATATCGCTTAATATTTGCAATAAGAAACAACGCACATTTTAGAAAATCGGCCAGTAAATTTAATAAGTTTTACTTGTGTGTTTTTTTGACGTAATTATTGTATTAAATTAACTTTTTACTAAATTTAATCTGTTTTTTTACTCAACAAAAAACCAGTGAGGGAACGCCGTTCCCCCGCGTTCCCCCTCGACTACACCCCTGTTTAATATGGCACTGTAGCAAGGCGTTGATTCTAATTAATAAAGTGTAGAAATTCTAACAATTTTTAGATTTACAAATAACAAAATTGCGTTGAGAAAACTAACAGCAAATATTAATTTACTCAGTCGAGGATATACATATGCTAAGTAAAAGAAAGCAATTGCAATAACTTTACAATAATCTAGATTTTTGCGATATTTTTAACTTTCAAATGTCTGCTCTACTAAATTTTGTCAAATGGCAAAATCCGTTTACTTGCCATTTCCCCAGAGTTCATTTAAATATTCGAGTAAGAACAAATAAATTACAGAAATATATAAATAAGTCTATCGTTCTTTTATAAATATATAAGTTTTTGTCTAAACTAAGAAAAAGATTGTACAATATTCAGGCATATACGATAAATCTATTCTTCCCGCCTGGTGGATAGGCAACCGGTCCGGCAGCAATGGTGAGTTGGACAACGTAACATTTGAAACTTATTTTTTTGATCGGCTCCAAGTGTATTGATGTATAACACGTAAGGGTGGGAAATAGTAAAATTTACATATCGATATTCAATATGAAAATTATATCGATATTTGGCGATATACCGGGTGACAATGAGAATAAAGCCATACTTTATCTTCTTTATTTATGAATTGATTTAGATAAAATTTTATATCAAGATATTAGAGAGATAATTTCTGGTTGGCCAATAAATATAGTCAAAACGTTCGACTTTCGGTTTCACCGAAAATGTGACCAATTTTGATATTTTTATATAGATTACCCTGTATATTTTATGTTTTTCGGAATGTACAAGTTAAATTACATAAACTAGTCTCGCCAAATTCTAATTTTTTCAAACAAAAAATATTTTTTCAACGTTTATTTTTTACGATAGAAGGCTGTCACTTGAAAAAAAAATGTTTTAATTGACTCTAGCCACTAATAATAATAGCTATTTTATCAATGCGGTCAATAACAAACCCTTAATAAAAGAGGAAAATTTGCTAAACACGTTTTTTAGGAAAAAGTCATTTTTTTTAAATGGCACCTACCAAGGGCTATCTGGCCATTAAAAAGCAATTTTAATTACCAATCTAACGATATGCATCATCCACTACTTTATCTTTATCTATAATTGAAGAATAGCTAATTTTTTAAAAATATTTCTGTGTAATACCTGAACAAACTCGGCAACACTGTTGTATGTAATTTGAGTCGTAGATTGCAAAAAACATAAAAGATATAGGGTGATCTATTTAAAAAATCAAAGTTAGTGATATTTCCGGTGAAACCGGAAGTCGGCCATTTTGATTATACTTGCATGTCAATTCGAAATTATGTCTATACCTTTTCAACTTCAAATTGGGACTAATCAATTTCAAAATGGGAATAAACAATTTCAAAATGAAATAAACAATTTCAATTTGAGAATAAACAACTTCAAATTGTCACTAATCAACTTAAGATTGAGAAAAGCTTTTTGTTAGCGGTAGTCTTTGGAAAATGGCAATTACATGGTTGTGACAGGACGGAACTAATTATTGTTAGTTGTTGCTGGTGTTCAGTCCTGTCACAACCATGTAATTGCCATTTTCCAAAGACTACCGCTAACAAAAAACTTTTCTCAATTTGAAGTTGATTAGTCACAATTTGAAGTTGTTTATTCTCAAATTGAAATTGTTTATTTCATTTTGAAATTGTTTAATCTCATTTTGAAATTGATTAGTCCCAATTTGAAGTTCCTTGTATCAAATTTTATCTAAATTTATTCATAAGTAACGGAGATATAGGCATGGCCCTGGTCTCATTGTCACCCGGTATAGATATTTGTCGATATATTGATAAATATCCTAAAAATATGGAGATATCGATGAGCATCGAATCGATAAATAGGTACTGATATTCCATATATCGCTCACCCGAGTAACAGGACGAATAGTGTACAAAGATGGCAGTACGATTTCTGTCCAGTTCGTTGTTTTAATGGTGGTTTTAGTAGTTAATACGGCCCCCAGGGGCAAGTTTATCCCGTTAAGGGGATTTGTGTTAGTGACCGTGTTTGTAGCGAAATGCCTTAGTCCGGTCAGTTAATTTTCAAAGCGGTTTTGGAAAAAGAAAATTCCCTCTATTTAGCGACGTCCTGACGGCGTTACGAGAGAGCAACTTGCTGGCACTGAATGCCGTGTCAAAGAGGGTATACAGGGAGAGAACTCGCAACACAGGCTTCTCCAGCTGGTTTGGGGCCGAGAATCAACAGGCAGGATTTTATTGCCAAGCCAAGCTTGGAAATATAAGTTTAAAAGTGCCTTTTAACGGCGGGAACGGTGGCGGTCTCAAATTAACAAAGCCCTGGGCTGCTCTGCAGCGAGCGGTAGTTGCTAACGGTTAACGGCTCCTCGGGGCTGTCCAGGCCTCATGTCAAGCTCATGTCAAGTCGGTGGAGGTCTGAGAGCGTGAATTTTTTCTGCAACGGCGTAAAGGCATAAAATCTCCCTAGCTCGGATGCCGGATAAAGTTATGCTTCTAGGAGCGTGACAGCTCGCTTATATACTCTCTACTATTTTCTGAGGTTCTTGGAGGGAAGAATTGTATTGTTGTGATAAGGGGTGCGGGCCTATGTGCACTATCAGGATATTTGCATTTGAAGTTCAAGGCCGTACATATGCAGAATCAAGCGTTTTTTTGAATTTTATCACCGAAGCTAGAGCTTTTATAATATTTTCTTCGCTTGGCATTATTTATAGAGGCTTTGGTCTTCAGGTCTTTTATCACCTCGAACCTCAACGGTTCTTTTGTAAATTGTGAGTTGTTTCTATGTTAGAAGGGTTGTAGGCTGTTGATAAACCTTAGAAAATTTCTGGTTTCAAACCCCTTATTTCGTTGGGAATTGTAATTGCCTTTGCAGTGGTGTCTACGTCGACAGCCACCAGTGCAGTTGCACAGAATGTGTGTCGTTTCCGTTGCCTCATTGCATAAGCAACGGATTTGGTCCTCAGCCTTACCAATCTTAAAGAGTTGGTATTGTAGTGATATATGACCTATGTATATGCCAGTGATGATTTTTAGTTCCATGTTACTGAGTGACAAAAGTGATTTTTGCTTTCTTTTGAGAAACAGTTATAAACTCATTTGCCTGGCGTTGTCTTGGTGTTACCTAATTTTAGTGCACACAGCATTGTTGGTGACAGTACAAATATATAAATTAAATTAAAAATTAACCACTACTGGCCACAAATACTCCTTTTTAGCTTCTTTTCCCAGTCTTGCTGTAATTTTGTGACTTTCAAGCATGGCTTGAATCCATCTGATAATAGAAAGATCGAATCCTTTTCTCATGGCAGCTCTTTCTATGGATTCGAAGAAGGCGCCCTCAATATCTACGAAACACATAGAGCTATTTATTTTGTCATGTGTGTTTTCTCCAGCCCATATACGAGACTATGTAGGGCTGTTGTCGTCGATTTTGCCTTTTGACACGCACGTTGGTTTAGATGAAGTGGTCGGATTGGGAAGACTTCACTTCTTAGGTACTGGTCAAGTACCTTCTCCATTCCTTTCTAATAGAAATAAAGTGAGGCTTATGGGTTTGTAAGTCTTGGGTTGAGTGTTGGAACTCCCTCCTTTTTTTAGTGTGAAGACCACGTTAACCCATCTCTACATTTTGGGTATGTAGCCAAGGTAAATGCTAGCCTACATATAGTGAGCAGCAGGTAAGGACGGGAAGAAGCCATCTCCGTCGAATGGCTTAAACGGTGTTCGGAGATGGGGGCGTGAGAGCCGGAGACATAGGTGCTTAATAGTAGCTGTTGTAGTATCTTGTACCCTTTGATAGAAGCTAGGCCATGTACTTCTCTTCGACCTCCCAATTTCTAGGTCATATGTTGTGAGGACTACCCTCTAATCGTCCCATGTCTCTTAGCGTTTCTGATTCTTGGCTTTAATGAATAGTCTTCTTGATTCAGAACGTAATATGTCTAATTCCCTGTCCCATCAGGACATTGCATGTCTGATCCTTTGACTTTTGATAGGGCAGCTTGCTTCATATGCCTTGTATATGAGGTTATGTAGATCAGTTGAGGTTCCTTCCAGACTTTACTCTTTTGAGTCTTCTTGTCAGATTGGTGTTGTCGAGAAGCTGGATAGCCTCGACGTCCACATGTTGATGAAGCCGTTGTTCGTAACTCCTTGCTGATCTGGTAATAGTCTGGTCTACTGATCTGAAGATCTCGATGAAGGTCGCTGTTTCTAATATACCAAGGCACATTGACGATATTTCTTAGTACTTTATTCTGGAATCTCTGAATGGTTAGGATATTACTTTTGCTGGCACAACCCGAGAGCTGTATGCCAGTCCACACTGGTTTGAGGATTTGCTTATACAGTAGTATTTTGTTATAGGTAGATAGACTGGAGTGTCTACCAAGTAGCTAATACATTTTCTTGTATCTTATATCCACTTCTCCTCTTTTTTATAACACGGACTTTCCAGCGAAGTCTTGCATCTAAAGTCATATATAGGTATTTTGCTGAATTAGAGTAAGGAATCTGGGAGTTATTTATGTTGATTAAAATTTGTTGTTCACTTTTACTTGTGAATTTAATATGAACAGATTTGGTTTCGTTCAGTTTGATATGCCATCTTTTGGTCCAATTACTAATTTCGTTGACTGATCTTAGCAATTTATTTGCAGCCGGTTCATGGCCTTTGCCTACCGATTTTGGGGAGGTCCGACCTAAAAAGTATTACTGCTGTCGCGATACGCCTAAAGTCAGAGTAACTGGCAATCCTTTTAGTTAAAATACACTTGTACATGAAGCCTGAAGCTACTGTTGCGAGATTAATAAGAACACTTAAGTACAAATACTTGCATTTATTTTCTGCCGTTTACAGAACACTTAAGTTTAATACCGTCACTTATAAACTTTTCTTATTAACTAACTAAATTCTAAGTCCAGTTTGACCAAGAAAACTTGGTAGGCGTTTACAAATTTCCAAATAAGCCTATCAGAGTAGTTCTAAATTTTGGAATTTTGTCACGTCAGGCGTACGTAACATTTCATAATAGTTTCATGAATTCTACAAATTTTTACGGTTTCACACGCTAAAATTGGTCAAGCAGCGACACCTCGCAAATTATCCCTAATACAGTTTTACAATTCTCTTAAAGGAATTTGCTTCAACCGGCACGTAATTTTAATAACCGAGTTGCAACAGTTGCACTTCTGACCACCTACTAATCATAAACCTTCGCCCATTTTTTCGGCTTACGAGGTAAACCCTGCATAAATTTACTCTTAACCATTTCTTGAGATTTGAATATTTCTATCTTCCCAGAGAAAAGCACGTTTCTAAAGACCGGCTAAATATTCGCCTGTTGTAATTTTAATATGACCATTTTGCCTACGAAATTCCACCTTAAAATATTTATGATACAAATTGCTTATGGCTAACTAAAGTACCGTCTATTCCTACAACCGCGTATAGTTCATTTTCACTCACGAACGCAAATCGTAACACTGCACTTAGGACCTGGCGCCCATTATTTCGTTTATTTTTAAATAGGGTTTCCGCTTTGTTAAAATCCCGATCCTCGCGGTAAGCTACTGCCCTGGGCCGATATTTACCAACTGACCAAATACCAAAT
Organism: Agriotes lineatus; assembly: GCA_940337035.1. Classification (NCBI taxonomy): domain Eukaryota; kingdom Metazoa; phylum Arthropoda; class Insecta; order Coleoptera; family Elateridae; genus Agriotes; species Agriotes lineatus. The sequence continues at coordinate 31,346,729 of OW679200.1, read as the reverse complement.
ATAACTGTTGCCAACAGGTAAGGCCACCCTTCATTACAATCGTCACTGGCAATAACAAAATTATAGACAAAAAATAAAAACTAAATGCTTTTGCTCTTAATTTGGTCACCTTATACAGTCGAAAGATTTGAATAACAAAGATGGCTAATGACACCGATACTTTTTTTAAATCATAGACTTTCTTCTGATGATAAGCTGATGGTCACCGGTGGTACTAAATTTATATTCCAAAATTAAGTTTCCATTTTTTAGGCAACGTAGTCTGTTATGTTGACAAGAATATTCGTTGGCCAAAATTCTCAAAATATAACTTCAATGGCTACTTGGCTACAAAGGCCTGCGATTCTTTAAATACTCTACAATGAATTAACAGATGCTCATTAGGCCGCCAACGAATTTACCAAATAATGTCAAGTGTATCCAGGTATACAGGGGAAATTTCTAAACACACAGCAGCATAAAACATTTTGAAAGGAAGTCTCAACATTAATTCAGGTAGTAGTAACAAAAGAACAAGACCACAATGCAAATATCACAGTATAATTAATCAAATTCATCACATACAAGTTATAGGTGACTAATTTCTAAGCAAGCATCGGGTAAGGTAGTTTAGTGAATAATGTAATAGATATTGTTTCAAGGTGCCTCGGAATACATTAATCTACTGGCAAGTAAATATACTGGGTGTCTTAAAAAAATATATCTAGTACGTTTTGCATTTTGTTTGCATGTACATTTTTATGTGCCGCTAGATTATTATTGGTATTGCATTATTCAGAGTTGTCACTCATTAATTGTCAAATTAAAAAGTAAACTTCAAATAGTTTTTAATTAAATTTGTTTATCTTCATCAGTGTTGTTATATACTATTAACCAAATAAATTTTAGTATCGTTAAGAGCTTCATTACTCCACTCCTTTTATATAATAAAATACATCGAACCAGAATTTATTCATGAAGATAAAATATTGAAGAATACACGTTTGCTTATGGCACTTAACAATACTCGTTTGATTGTCACAAAACTCGGCTCACCGCCTCGTTTTGGCAATCAAACTCGTTTCGTTAACATGCTCATAATCAAACTTGTATCGTTAATATCTATAATAAAACATAAAATGTACACTACAATAGCAAACAATTTTTATTATTGAGGCATATTTTCGATCAGGGCAGTTAATACTAAATGGAGAATGGCAATATTTCCACGTGGTTTGTAAGCAGCAGTTTCCTAACAGAATTGTAGAAGAAACCAAAAAGGCAAGTCTACTAGAAGGCCAGCCACTGCCCCAAACGTTATTGAAAATGTCGAAGCTCTTGTTGTACAAAATCCAAAAACTTCTGTGCGTCGTATTTCAGCTCAGACGGATGTCCCTGCAAGTACTGATCACAAAATTTTGAAGAAGGGACTGCACATGGATCCCTGTAAAGTGTCTGTTGTACATGAAATTCGACCACAGGACCATGCTAGTCCAATACACTATTGCAACCTTTTCCAAGAAAATTTAAACAACAACGATATTTTTAATTTAAGTTTCTTTAGCGGTGAGGCATGGTTTTGTTTAAGTGGATTTGTAAATAAACAAAACTACATAATGTAGTCAGTCGATAATCAGCATAACCATATTGAGTCTCCTCTACATCCTCTTAAAGTTGGAATATGGTTACCTGTGTCACGTCGTAGAATCATAGGACCAATATTTTTTCGTGACGCAATAAACGCTCAACGTTATTGAGAACTGCTGTTAGTGTTGCACCACGTTTTTGGTAACATGAAACGAAGGGTAGCATTGTGTATTCAGCAAAATGGTGGACACTGAGCACTTGTAGCCAAGCAATAACTGGCCCTTTAGCCATGAAGTTATTATCTGGAAAAAATATACCTACGATTAATCACTTTTTATATGGGTAGTCTTACTTCTTACAATGTTCATGCTGTTAGATAATGCTTTAAAATATGTACATATGTGCCTCTTTAAAAAGTAACGAAAACCACCCCTAAACTAAATTCGGTCAGCAAAGAGTATTGTCGTTATTGAGGTAATGTTATTATTTTGTCTGCTGTTAGCTAGTGCATTGCGTGAGAGCGGAATATTCTATTTTGCATGGGAAATTCAAAGCATACTACATGTAATTCTTATTAAGATACCCGGTACATATACTGTAATGTCGCCCCCTAATACTTAAAAGGCTTTATGTAAAAATATAAATAATTCAGGGCAAATTCAAACGATAAGGAAGCTGACCTGCGGTTAATTAATTAAAATAATCAATGGTAGTAAAATATCGCAGATCAACCCCTTTAAAGTTCGTACTACACGGAAGCTCTAAAAATCTTCACTTACCGCGATGGCCTAGCTAACTCAAATTTGGCGATATGGTCGTGGGTTCAAACCACCAGCTGTGTACCCTGCAAAGTCCTCAAAAGAAAGGATATGTGCGCCAGAAATGATATGATTTCGAATAATTTAAATAAACTACAAATGACTAGCGTTTATTTAATAACTACTGAATAATCTGTAGTATGGTAATTGAATAATAAATAATCAAAACAATTTGACCAGAAATAATGTCATAGTAGAGCTGTGAAAGTTAAATGAAGTTTGCGACACGCACCAAGAAATCCCTTTTTGGGTTATTCAATTAATTGTAACCACAAATAAATCGAGTGGTATGCATACCGCTGTCATTTAAAAAAACCTCTCTGTTCAGGCTATTGAAAGCACAAAGCGTGAATGCTCCTTTTACATAAATTGTAGCTTTAAATATTAATCGTAATTAAATATACGCATTAAGCTTCAAGTATTAAAATAGATTGACTGTATGAGATTAAATTTTATATGTTAATATCAACACAAAGTTTAAACTGCCCGAATCTGCTTAAAAGCAGGAAGACCGTCCACTTTTAAAGTAATATGATATAACACCAAGAATCACTAACCTCCGACGCCCAAGGCTGCTGTTAACCAAAGGCTGGCCAGGAGTTGCTATACCCGGGGGAGAAAGCGCCGGGGATGCGTCCGTAATTGCAGAAAAGCCATTCACAAGCCGCAGGAGCTCGGTAGGACGTTAGCAGGTGTTGAAAATTAAATCGGACGGCAACGTTACTTCCAAGATTAAATTATCGGGTAAAACTGTCGATTAAGAGCTAAAGAAACATAATTAATACAAGAATAGCAAGCAGAAAATCTCAATCGTACCTGAATCAAAATCATCAGCCCTTCAAAAATTAATCGTCGTAGCTTAATAAAGCACGAACGGGACCTTTTAGAAACAAGTTGCTCTGTCGAGGTGCAGGAAAAGAATCTTAGCGCATTCGGCCAACTAACAAAGACAGCTGAACGCTGCGACCTCGCGATAAGCCAGCGAATCTTTTTGGGCTTTCCAGAATCGGTACGAAATGAGCGAACTAATAAATTGAAATAATTCGAAAAACAATTGATTATTATGTGAAGACAATATACAGGCTGGTCCTGAAATAATTGGTATGCGGAGAAAAATGGTTTCAAAATTACCACAATTTATAAATTAAAATGGTTTTAATATTTGAATTTTATTTCAAACTCAGGACTAATAAAGAGCTGATGTAATAATTATATTTCAAAAAATGGTTTATTGTTCTCTGTATTTTATTTATTTGCAATTAAATAGGGCTTAGCTCCGGTAAAGCATGAAATAATAAAAAAATAACTCTGTTGTATGATAAATTAACCAGTATGGCAAATGCGTGACTTTGTATTTGACATGTCTATAACCTCATTTAGTGTACTCAAGATGATTTGTTCGTAAATGCTGCTAAATATGTGACGTGGCTTCCGGGTAACCTGTTTTGTTTCAGTGACGCAAACAGACGCTCTGATGTGCAACTGTTCTATTTTCGGTAAAATTGGCAAAATCGGCTTCAAACAGCAAATCTAAGGGATGCTATCTCAATTATTCGAATCGGGACGGATCTGGGCCCTTGAAATCACGTTCAGCCCCTCGGAAAATGTCGAAACTTGAAGAACCTCAAATACTACGGGGCTGCTCCACCTGTTTCCTATGAAATTTACCTTTCGAAGTGGTGTTCCGTTGCTGCCTCGCACAATGAAGAGACGCCACGGCTATTACATACTTGGTGACGACTTCCTCCTCCAAATTTTCTCACTCAGGCACTCCTAAAGACTCTCTGCAAATCTAGCACACCCAATTCGCCGATGTCTTGGATCAGTCAAAAGGGGCTCCGAAGTTGGTCGCACTAGGACGAAATCTTGCTGGGCTATTGGAACTTTATTGGAAACTGTTATGAATTGGAGAATTAGCCACAATGCACTACACACTGGTGACTATAATTAAACACAATTTTGGCTCAACAAATCACTTCCTTTATTAATAATTATACAAAAACTGGGAGCTCAACTGACACCCAGCTAAAAATGTTAAAGCTTCTATTTGATCTCAATTGTTAAACAATTGACATTTTCTTTTCAAGCGATAACGATCTAAATTTGTTTATTATTGCATTCATAGTAAGTTCGATTTCAATATAAGATAAAATTGCTTACTCTGTGTACTTTTGCTTAAAAAACAGTGCACTGTGATAACAGCAAATAAGCAAACAAAGAGTGAGATGCTTTTATACAAACACCAGCGTCTGCCACAAAGACCATCGTCATAAAACTTAAAAGAGCTCTTAGTTAATCTCAGTATGCTTAAAATAAATTTTTACTTCCTTTTACAATAAAGGAAGTATTGGATTCACCTCAAAAATTCGAAATTGAGTTTTTAACAGATCTACACGTTTCAGAGTCCTCTGAACCCAAAAAACATATTTTTTTCATTGGTCTGTCTGTGTGTCTGTGTGTGTGTCTGTGAACAGAATATCTCAAAAAAGAAAAGAGGTATGGGGTTGAAACTTCATATATAAGTTTTGTGTACTATGTAGATGTGACAGCAAGCTTTCGAAGAAAATCGCATAACCGGAAGTAGGTGTTTACTCTTGTGATTTTTCAAATTTTTTTTCGATTTTTTCAAAAACAGCTTTAAGGATTTTTTTAAAACTTCTCGTTTTTATAAAATTTTTAATGTGTATTGATGTGAGATATGTAATGTGTGTGTTGAATACTTTTAAAATTGGTTTCTTTTTTTTCAATTTTTTTATTAACTCCTACTTTAAATAGAACAACCGGTATATTACTACATTTTTGAATTCAGCTTAAAATTCTAGAGAAAATTTGTCTCTTCACCTAACGCTCTGTTTTGCACCGCTTTTGTAGAATTTGTAATTTTGTAAAATTGTTGACAAATGCTTAAATATTTAAAATAAAATTTTTGGCCAATTATAAGATCACTGTAAAAGGAAGTTGTGTGCGTGTATCACACCAGATTTTTCTGTATGCAATTAAATTTAACGATACAAAAGTATAGCGAAAACGAAACCTATGCACTGTAGCAGTAAAGAAGGTACCACGTTACAGGGTGCCGATGATGTAAAGCCGACGGAATTACACAGGTCTTTATCGCAGCTAGTGCATTCGCCGCCGAGGCGATGCACTGCGCAGTTGGCAGTACTCTGACAACTCCTCGTGTATATTTGAACTGAAATCTGTATTTTACTAAAACTTGGTAAGGTTAGGTGTCAAAGCTTACCATCTTCACTAAGCGGAACTACGGCATAAAAGCAGGTTCTGTAGGGCCCTGTGCAGTAGACTTTTCCCACTGCGCTCATATTTGATCCGTCGATGCAGGAGTTGGTGTAGGTCAGTTGGGGCGGAATCGGAGGCAGGTCATTGGGTGGTAGATAGGCATTTATAGCAACGCAGCTGTAGCATTGAAGACATGATCCTAAAATCGAGATAAAAAATACATTTTCGTCCCTATATTACATTGTAACTGTTGTTAAACATGTTTTTGAAAAAAGAAGTTTTCTGAAAGTCGATACCCTTCATAAGGAGAATGTTTGGAAGCTATAAATGTATCATATAATATGGCTTTTGTGTTTCATGTTTATACATTAGTTAAGACCTTATAAAATTATAAAAAAATAGTAAGAATATTCTGATATAGTGAGTTTGCGCCATACAAACACTTTATATTTTTTTAGCTTTATATTTTCTGAAGAAGTTAGACAAACAGTGTCAGAGAAAGTAAGAACGTATGAACAATACACAAACATATAGTCTCAGGAAGCATATAACAATTGGTTAGATCCGTTTGAAAATTCCTGCTGTTACCGCATTTGGTCCGATCAGCAGTCCGACAATTGAAATTGACACATCGAGCAAAGAGGTTGCGTGTAATGTGTTGTCTGTTCCGTGAATATAGCCGTTTTGGAAGCCCCTTATCGTGTGGATATATTCAGCTTCTTCAGATCTGGTATTCCGAATTCATAGGAACACCAATATCTCGCCATTCGAGATCTGCCCTCAGCCCCGGAGCCGCCGCCTTAGTTTATCACATTTGTCCGTCGTCAAGTATACACTGCATTCCTGCTGTGTCACATGTACATTTGGCTACATTTGAAGGCTGACCCGCTTAAATGTATGTTTATGAATGTTATCTTAATGGAGTTAAATTTGCTTTATGATTTCACTTTATAAAATCAGGAAACAAACAGTTTTAAAATCGAGGAGCTGCGTATTGCATAGTATTCTTGGTGCAACTTCAAAGTCTATCAATAGCGTTCAAGGTGGCGCAAATGTCATCATCCGATTTGGTGTGTTTGTAATTTTGGAAATATTTAAAAAAATGGCATTTAAAAAAATAGTACATTATGTCATTTGGAGTTAAAAGCTTTATCTGCTGAGGCTGCTTTCCCCGGTATTGGTATTTGAAGAGAGGAAAGGTTAGACGGGTTTTGTTGTTACAGTGTTCGTAGAAAGCAAGTCTTTGTATTTTACTAAGTTTAAGTTTGTTAGTTTTCTGCTTGAATTTAGTCCACAATATCAAGCCTGCTTATGGAATAGCTGGTTTATTCACTGTTGTGCACAACCGATGCAGTATACTTCGTCTTACACAATTCTGACAATTTTCTTGAAATGTTGGTTTCAGCTTAGTCTGGAGTTTACAATGATCTTTAGGTGTTTAACCTCTCCTTTGTGCGTTCTTCGCGTAAAAAATACTATGGTAAAACTATTATGAGGGTTGATGTTTAGGATTTTCGTTTGCATTCATATAGCTGCAACATCTAGAGCTTGTTGTAAATGTACCCTTAATGTGCTGTTCATTATCTTTTCTAAGGGAGAAAATCCTTCGCTACTGTGCCTGTCCATGAAGAGTTTCACGGTAGACTTTTGATAATCTCTTACCATCCGAGCTGTCAAAGTACATCAAGTAGTGACCTGTGTTACTTTGCTTCTTAGCATGCAGTGTAACCACCTGCAGAAGATATCCTCCGGTTTGAGATTTGGCATGGTTGCTGTTAGTGAATTAGAGAAAATGCTATCAAGTGCTCCCTTTATGTCTAAAAATGCCTGTAGAAAGATCTCTTTGTTTTCCAGCGTTTTCTTCGCCCTTTTGGAAAGGTGATGAAGTGTTGTTTTATTTAAATATCTTGAAATGTTGCGAAATTGCTTTGGTATAGAGGGTTGTTCACCAAAACAGTATTCCGTATATATCAGTCAAGCAGTTCAGTTACATAGTGTCAATTTCAGCGCAGGTAACATCTTCCTTTAAGTTGCAGTTTGTGGCTTTTTATCTAGTATTTTGTTCTTCTAAGTTTCTTAATTTTTATTCTGATCGGTTGTGACCGCTAAACGGTCTAACAGGTGGTAGTAACAAAACTAATGATAATCTTGCAACACTTCAATATAAGCGGGATAGTGAGTTGTGAATACCCAAATTAGTCCGTAACCAATGCGTTCAACAGGTTAGTTGAGCTACTCTGGCGGAGGAATGGGTTAACATTAAAATGATCAAAACCAAATATGGCGCCGTCAATTTGATTTTTCAATAACTCGCGAATCCAAGTTGGAAGATTTTCCAGTGATCTGGTAATTGCCACTTGTATTGAAGGCAGATGCATCAAAAATACATTTATCAGATGTAGGCTCTGTGATAAGCTGTAACCAATTTTTGGAAAGAAAAAGATATAAATACGGCGTCATTAACGTGAAATTTATTTCTAATACATGCAGACAAATAATATAGGATGAGCAGTTTCTGATATCGAAATAAAATATTGATTCTATAATATCTAAAGGAAAGGTACATAAGTAATTGAAAGGAACCCAATACCAACCCACGACGTGTACGAGTAGCGTTCACAGAGTAACGTATATATTGTAATGGTACCACTTAAGACTGCTAGTTTATTTGTGAAAGTTAGTCCATAGGTATGAGATTATTTATGGAAGGATAAATACCTAATTATTAAAATGTACAAAGATTAATTTAAGTAGAAAAAGAACAGCACAATTATTCCAAATTTATTTAATAAAGTACAGATCGAATTCAAATTCAGTAATGCATTTGATATTCAGAAAAAGTTCTAACATATCAATTTAAAATATGATTTTTGGAGTTATATGGATGGTTATTTGGTGTTATCAGAGAGCGATTCATAAAAATTAAATAATAATTAGTACAAACTATAGGATAGTTTGAAGTAATGTAAAAGCTCTAAGCTGAGTTAATATTTTAAAAAAATTACTCAAAAAAATTTCAAATTAAAAAAATTTACTGCATTGACATGTAATCCAGAGTGTTAGGTTTAAAAACTTGGTATAAATATTTATTACTATGGTGAATTGTAATTTATAAAATTACAACTAATTTTCGATTCTAAAATGTACAACTAATAGTTTTGTATCAAGAAAAAGTGAAGTGGTTCATAAGGACAGCTAATTGCAGAGGAGGATTTTCGTTGCGGTTACAAACGGAAGCGCCTGAATAAGTTGGTTGCATTTGCATGACTGGACAGGAGTATTGGATCGACTCAATTAAGTGAATTATTATGTAAAATAAACAGTAATCAATTTCAATAGTGAATGAATAAGATATTTACATAAGTACTTACGTTTATCAGCATTTTAAAATAATACGTATTGTACAGATATGAATTCAGCTGATCTTTCATATAAATAATCTGACATTGACAATTGAGAACTGTCATTTATTTGAAATAATTTTCATAATAGTATAAAAAAAAATTTAAGTTTAATAATTTTTGATAATGCATGAACCTGACCTGACTTTGATAGTGATTGTTTTTACCGGAGCTAGAAAAGGGAAATAAAAACTCAGAGAAAATAAATTTGAATAAAGGTATATGATCCATTGGCACTATTTTGAATTAAATAAAGAAGAATAGCATACCAACACAAGGAACTATTACAATATATTAATTTCAAATGTAAGCTTAACTTACAATTAGACAAAGTGCAAGCTTCGTGCACATATAAATGACTAATACATCAATAAATGGTAAATCTGGCATAAACAGGAAAATTAAAATATCATCAGGTCATAAACTTCTTCACGCCCATACATCTTGAATTGTTATTTAGTTAGAGTAAAGCAAGGTTGAAGCTAATCTGTTGAATCCAGCGTCGATCAAGAAAGCAGATTTTGCTTTAATTTCGTATAGGTACTCAACAGAACGATAGGCAAAAACAACAGACTACGAAAACAAGGCCAAATGGAACCAACATTGCAACTGGCAGCTTCATTCTAGAAACCGTAATCTTGCAACTTAAATTTCGAAAATATGAAAGCCTTGAAACAATAAGACGCGATTAGCATTTAAAATTGGATGAAATATGTGTAAGGATAGATTGCCAACATGTGCTTCACGACAGAACTCGCAGAAACAATGCTATCTTCATTAGATCCACCAGATGGTGGTTTTTCCAGATTTCATGTAACAAACCAACAATGAGGATTGGGAAGACAACGGAGCATCCACTAAATTACAAATCCCTTGGAAAGGAAAGACGCGAGGTCTCCGAAAATTTAAGTGGCAACAGAGAACGTTGTTTTTTAGCTCAGTCCGGATCATAGTATGAAGTTACTAAGTAAGCGCGCTAGAACTCATGACGATGAAACGAATAATTTTGCGAAACAGTAGACGATACCCAAAATCCAACAGAAAAGTCTGAAAAGCTAAGACAGTACGAGGCATCACGAGCAGCTTCGATCACGTAAACCAAATAATGTAATAAAGGGATTGAACTTGCATGAAAAGTCACACATTTAGTAGAAGAGACTACAGTGATCCCGTTTTGATAAATTCATAACGGCATATGGGCGTATACCTTTCTTCCAAATCTTCAAAATAGACGCTTAATTTGAAACTGATAAATATGTAAATTGCCATAATTAATTAATTAAAATAACATTTTGAGAGGAACCTAACAAAACCAGAAAATATCACATTACTCGTGAGGAGAAAATGCGAAATCCCAAATCCAACATATATTTATTTGCGCAGCAAGCATTGGAGGCCTAGGGCGTTTGAGTTTACAGCTGCAACTATTGTGTACATTACATTTCATACACTAAATATTTCTAGTACTTACGTTATTTTAAACAAATTTGACAATTCTTTTTCACTCTTCTCTGTTCAAAGCTATTTCTTTCCAGCTTATTACATTCGCACTTCTTATGTCCTCCATCACACTATTATACCATATTTTCCTTGACCTCACCTTCATTGTTCCTCCAAGTTGTGTTAGTTTCAGCACTTTTTTGGCATTCTTTCCCTGGGCATCCTCTCCACGTACCCTAAGCATCTTATTCATTGGGCTCTTACATAGGTATTTATTTTAGGTTCGTTATATATCGTCTTTACTTCTCAGTTTGTCCTTTTTCTCCATCCTTCCTGTTCTTGTACTCTTCCGTATGTAGTTCTCAACATCCTCCGTTCTCATCGCATTAGCAGTTTTTCCTTTTTTAGCATCCACCATAAATCACTGTAGGCCTTATCACAGTTTTATATATCCTCACTTTCGTTTTTCTGAACGCATATTTTGATTTCATCAGCGTTGTTACACTCCCCATGTTTGGTTTCTTTGGTTATTCTAGCTCTCACTTCTAGCTGTTCATCCCCTTTATCTTTGATTACCACTCCCAAGTACACGAACTTGTTAACCTTCTCATATTTACGTTCTTTCCCTCCGTGCGAGGTCCATCTTAGATATTCTTCTGTATTTTCTTGTGTATCTCCCTTTATCATGTATTTGGTTTTGTTGTGGTTTGTTTCCAATCCAAACTTTCTTGCTTCTGACTCTAACTTTTTAATAATTCTGATCATTTCTTTTTTTGTTTTAGTTTGTTTTTAGTTAGTCATCTGCAAAGGCAAAACACTGATTTTCATTGTTGAATATTGTTTCTTGTGTTTTTATACCACTGCTTCTTATAATTTGTTGTTTTTTTTCCGCAGCTGAGTGCGAACGTGAGAAGACGTGTGTGAAAGAGCTCCGCTATTATAACCCAAATTGGGCGATAACGAGTAAATTTCCTATACATTTTCATACGAATAGAGAGGCAACGAAAAGTGTAAAGCAAGTGAAATAAGATCATACAAACCAGCTAGCCTAGAAAAATCAAGGTGGGTCTAATCCAAAATGTCAGAATACGCACTAGTTTTCTCCGCTGGGTCTACCCTGGCAACGAGTGCAAGCGGCGACAAGTAGATAAACGAATCAATCTACGGTGCTAAGATGAAGAATTAAAACATAACCCGACCAAGAACAAAAAAGTAGAAGATGTGTCTCTAAAAACCATAAATAAGAGCAAAGATAAATTGGACAAAATCATGCAAATGCTCCAAAACCTTACAGGGAGAGGGGGGTATCATCAATAAAAGGGAGAATTGAGACCAAGATAAAGAAATAAATAAGATAAAACAAGAAAATGAAGTAATCAAAGAAGAATTGTTATATCTAAACATAAGACTGAAACACATTGAAAAAAAAAGAAAAGAAACAACATTATGGTTTTGGGGATGAATACAGAAGTGAGGAATGAAAGTGACCTACGAAAACTTTTTAAAACAAGACTTGAAAACAGACAGGCATATAAAAGCGGCTCGAAAAATAGGACAGAAGCTGTGTCTACTGGAAATGGAAAGCACGCAAGATAAAAAAAGTCTTGAAAAACAAGGCTAATCTGACAGGGAGGTGATCCATCATGCTGATAGTGGAGGTGTCTTAAGGCTAATCTGAAAAAGATAGGCAAGCCAATATATTGAAATTGTTTAATGCTCGCAATTTAATTCTGCATGCATACAGAAATATTGAACAAAGTCAATTAAAGCACAGAATTGAAATATTTTATTTCATTGCAATCTAGACAGTATTTAAGTTTAAGTTTAAGTTAAGTAATTAAATGCATTGAAAATGCGATGCAAGAAGCATAATTAGAGGGATAAAGTATAGCATAAGAAAAGCAGATTTCGGAAGGATTGAATTTGAAGTTTGAGTAAAAGAAAGATTTAAGATGGCTAATATAAGTAATATGATAGGTTTGAGCATATTTGAAGCCGAACCAAATGTAAGTAAATAATGCAAAAGGTTGGTTATGTGCATAATGAATATGAGCGTAGAGTTATTAATAAACGTACGGGTCAGTGAAAAGCAAGCAAGCTGAAAGGTAGATGGAAATTAAAGCAAGATAAGATAGAATTTGCAAAGAGCAATGCAGAATGAGGGCAACTGAAATGAAGAATAATTAGTGATGTGGTTAAAATTGAACTCAAGTGCCAGTGCAATTTAAAACTAAGGGTTCATAGCAGAGCAGTGATAGATAACATTTTATGTGACAAGAAAGGACAATTTTTATGTATAAGAAATAAAGACAATTTCTAGTTTTAAGCAACAAACATGTTAATCAAATTTTATTCTTTTATGTGAAATTGCAACCAAAACTTATTTTGTTTGAACAATATTAGATCGCGGTTTCTAGGTAACGCGATGCTCTTTTGTTAAAAAAAAGAGAAAATAATTCTTGCAATATTAACTTGAGGACAAATAATGCTCTTAATTTGGGTTTTTTTATGCAATAAAAGTTAGTTGCAAAGTCTAAAAATTTGGTGTGATACACTCTCACAACTTCCTTTTACAGTGATTTTATAATTAGCCAAACATTTGATTTTTAATTTTTAAACATTTGTCAAAAATTACAAATTCTACAAAAACGGTACAAAATAGAGCGGTAGTTGAAGAGACAAATTTTCCTTGTAATTTTAAGCTGAATTTAAAAATGTAATAATATACCGAGTGTTCTATTGAAAATAGGAGTTAATAAAAAAATAGAAAAAGAAATAAAAGAAACCCGTTTTAGAAGTATTTAACTGTAAAATCATCTATCTCACATCAATACACATTAAAAATGTAATAAAAATGTAAGGTTTGAAAGAAATTGTTAAAGCAGTTTTTGAAAAAATTGAAAAAACTGAAAAAGAGGAAACAACTACTTCTGGTTATGCGATTTTCTTCAAAAGCTTCCTGTCTCATCTAGATAATACACATAACTTATATATGAAGTTTTAACGCCATACCTCTTTTCGTTTTTGGGATATGCTGTTCACAGACAGACACACAGACAGACAGACAGACCAATGAACAAAAACATGTTTTTTGGGTTCACGGGACTCAAAACGTGAAGATCTGTTGAAAACTCAATTTCGAATCTTTGGGATAAATCCAATACTTCCTTTATCGTAAAAGGATGTAAAAAGTGTACAAAGTTATTCTACAAGTCGTCGGGCATAAGTTGAAGTGTTATTAAAAGTTTCTCCACCGAAAAAGTTTATAAAATTGTGCAAGTCAAGATTGGCGTGGGTTGGGCTTCGACAATTTAGAAATGTTAAACTGCGATACCAGTCTATTCCAACATCAGAAGCCAGGGAACTCAAGTCCTACAGGTTGGGAAGAGGTGTAACAACGTCCTAGAAGAAGATTTCGTTCCAAGGAAGCGGTTTCCAGCAAATAAGGGCGTTGGCGTCACCCGCAGCAGTTCCAGAGGCGAGGTCGGCGATATTTTAAAAGGTACGATTTGGCAGGTTTTTATGTGGTTGGAGTCCGGAAAGCCAGTGGACTTCGAGAGCACATCTTGCTGAAGAGATTTATCGTGTTTCCGAGCATCCAGATATGTCCAAGTTCCAGAAAATCCCGTGGCGTCATTAGAAAATGCGATTTATACTACGATTTGCAGTTTTCACAGGAAGCCAAGACAAAAGATAGTAGCGCGTAGTTTTTACGTCACAACCTGAAACAAAACCAAGTTAGATGTTGCTAGGCGGGAGATTCGATTCAGTTTACTTGTGGTTTTCTTGCAAATTTCGCTTTTCAATATCAAAATAAAACTCTGTATGCACCCGCGACCTTTTTGTGGTGTAAGTCAATTTTGTGAGGTTATAAATTATTGAAGTGAGTAGAGCAGTTGTACTAAGATTTTTAATATTTGAGCTACTCTGAGTTAAATATTCTACAGAATTCTTTTAATATAAAACTCATATTTGAAACTAACCTGAGATATCAGTCTTGTGTTTTGCCGGAGCAAGTCCATAGGATTATTGCAATTTGATAAAATTTTATGGGAGAGTAATAAATACGTTTCATTTTAGTTAGCCTAAGATACTGACAAGAAAGTTTTGAATTTTTAAAATTTAATATAAGTGCCCTGAGTATTGGGGTGTTTGCCTAATAGTACAGTGACTTGGCGATTGTCTAACATTACATAAACAATGATATGACAAGAAATGAACTGCAAAGAGAAAAGATGATCAGATTGAAAGCAAACGAAGCAAAAAAGAAAGGAAAAAGTGAAGATCGGGTGTAAGAGTCTGTCGATCGAGGATAGAGAGTGGAGACGGAATAACGAAAAAGGGGACACAGAAGAAAGCTTGCCAGAAGAGTAAAAAAACTGAGTAACTATACGAGGACGGATGATAAATATGACGACCTGACATACGACAAAAACACGATACATGATGAAGAAACCAATAAAAATCAAATATTGACAATAGAAACAATGAGAGAAAGGAAGGAAGAAAGTAACGAGGAAAAATAAAAAGGAAAACAAACTGATGACTTTAGCAACATGGAATGTTAGATTAATAAAGAAATCGGGCAGTATGAAGACTAGACACGAACAAAGGAAGTATGGGAACAAAAGTTATGATAAACTAATAAAATGCTGGTTTGACGAGGAATGTGTAATACTAACAGAAAATAAAAGAAAGTTAAAACGACGGATGCTAACGGATAAGAGTGTTGAAACGGCCCAAAAAGTCAAAGGAATAAGAGGAGAGCTGAAAAGGATGTGCAGGAGAAAAAAGAGGCAATATAATAAAAAAAAACTAAAAAAATAGAAGAAAATTTTCAAAACAAAGAAATAAGGTAGTTTTACCAGGAAGTCAAAAAAGCAGAAAAAGGATATCAGATCAGCATCAGTTACATTAAGTCAGAACAAGGAACACTGATATATGAGCAAGAAAAAGTCATGCAAAGATGGAGCAAGCACTTTGAAGAGCTACTTAATGGGCAAGAAAAAATACGAGAAGTAAGTTTAGATATTGAAGAAGACTTAATAGCAGTAGAAGCGCCAATGGAGGAAGAGATTAAGGGGACACTGAATGGGCTGAAAAATAACAAGAAGCCAGGAGAAAGTGAAATAGCAGCAGAAGAATTCGAGATAAATAGAGGACTGAGACAAGGTGATCCACTGTCAACGGAACTCTTCAACTTAATTTTAGAACTCAAACATCATTACGGCTAAATTGAACGTTAGGAGCAGCAGATAAAATGATATCTTTTAAACGAGACCTAATAATTAAGTAGCTGTTGGGGAAAAACTACAGGTGAGGTAAATTACCAGGGATAACGTTAGGAAATAAAGCAAAGTAAATGCAACACGGTATAGTTGGCAAATGAACAACTATACCATTATATTCCTTTTTTAATACTCACGACGAAATCTACAAGAATCTTGGCTTTTTTATTAGCTAAATAAGGTATTGGCTTTACTGAGTGCAATTTTTATCAAGCCTTGCAACTTTTTTATTAAAAATTACCAATATCCCAATAATCGTTGTATTATCTGCATCATCATAGAAAGAAATAACGTTTTGAATATGGAGTGGATGTACATGTTTACCGTTAAAGTGTGTTAGAATATGTTACATTTTAATGTATCACGGGCTTTTGGCGCCCATGACTGATAGAAAGGGGGGGGGGGTAGATATTTTAATACTGGTTGCGGCCGCGGCTTTAAAATGCTCGACGCCGCGCCGGCAGTTTTTCTCGAGTAACACCTAGAAGAAACCGGCTGAGTGGCGGAACAGCGAAACGCAAGAGGCTCGGCGTAAGAACTCAGGCGCTCCTGCTTTACATATTATATGCGGAGTAAATGCAGGTTAATTAATCCTATAATACTATAGTAAATAATCGGTCTTCACCGGACTGACAATAAAGTTCAAACTGCTATTTTAAAATTTTTCGTATATGCACAACAATATATTTTCGGCCTCGCTATGTGAACATCACCGCGGGGGACAAATTCCAGGTTTCTTTTGTACAGGTGACTATCTTCGTTGTTCAGTCGTCCGCAGGTCTGAAATAAGAATTCTCATTCTATCAAGTATACTTTCAGGGAGCTGTGGCCGTCAAAACTTCACTATTTCAAACTGCGGGTTTACTTTGCCTTCAAGTCGGTATTGTTTACACATTACGTTAAATATTTACTGCCTTTTCTGAATAACTTCCACAGGACTTGTATTTTCTACATTCATAATTAGAAGTAAATAAGATATTACCATTATTATGTGTGTATTATTAAAATGTTTGCTTTACGAATATTGCCAACCGACAGGTTGGATTGTGACCAGCTTACTAGGTACTTGGTATAATATGGCTTGTAACAGTAACATCACCTTAAAGTCACTTTCATTTGACGGTAATAAATTATTAGAAGCAAAATGTGTCTTTATTGTTTGAGTCTTTCGCGTTTGCTCAAATTATCAACACTAAAATAACATTTCCGCTTAGACCGCGTTGTCTTTGTAGATGAATACTCAGATGTGTTTCGACAGAAACACTTACACTTTCAGAATAGAACTGTGACCGTATCCCACTGTAGCTAGCTGGATGCACTTCAGGTTTGGTTACGTGTCGTAAATCCATTTTAGATTGTAGCACATGGCAGTAGCAGCGAATTCTATTTCCTTAGCATTTGTATATCTTGGTGCACTTAAATAATGTTTATTGACGTCAATAGTTTTCCTGTTCCACGTTGATTGGAAATACTAGTTTAAGTCAAACATATATACATTTTTCACCCTACTGGTTTCTACTAACATCTTCACTTGGAGCATATTTTTTCCTGTGGCGATTAACAAACCGGTGATATGATTCTAAAATGTGATTTATTAAAAGGTATTTAACAGTTTTTGGTTTCGAGCTTATCTCCTACATTTGATATTATTTGTTACGGTCTTAAACGGTCTTTACGACACCGCACCGGCTCGTACAACAACCAAACGGCCGGCGCGGGCGATAATAGACAAAATCGAGACGAAGGTTTTCTTAGGCCGCTACCCATGCCGCAACAAGATAAGCCGGTTAAGCATTCAGTGGAGCTAGGGCGGGTTCTTTACGAGATCACCTAAGGGCAACGGCCAGAGGGGCGGTACATAACGATGAAAGTAAATAAATAGGGCGCCACCAAGCCTGTCTTAGGGGTGTATTCGAATAACCGGGCCTGGACGGTTAGACGGATGAGAATTACACAGGGTACTTCGTCATGAAGGTACTCGAGAGCTGTCAAACTCGGGCTACAATTTCGGGACAGATAATACTTAATTCACGATTTCGGGAACTTGTGGCCGCGGCGGCGACGTCACCAGACTTACCTGCACGCTCCAATCTCTCAAGCCCCGTCGTACATCAATCTTCACACTGAGAGGCTTAATCTGAAAAAAGAACATGCACAGGTCGAACAATAATAATAAGTTTCTTAATCAGATATTCGTCTATTGGTCGACTTTACAATCGCGCAGCGTTCACGCCGCCAAGCTTATTCTAAATCCTAAGGTACGCCCCAGCTGGAGGACGAGTTAATGCTACTACACAAACATGCAACCGGCCGACGCTGGCCCGCCAATTTACATAGAAAAGACCAGTCACAGATAAGCGCCCTCAAGGGACGCCAGCCCCGGACAAACGTATCAATCTCCAGCGAAGGCGACGAAGGCACCACAAATGACAGCAAGCACAGCGTCGCAAAGGTATGCGATGAATTAGTTGAATGCTAAATTAGCCAATCACGGGACCAGCACAACTGCAAGGCGCGACCAAATTACAGCAAATACAGCGTCGCAAAGGCATGCGTCGAATTAGGTGAATGTTTCAGTGATCAGGGAAGGGGCCAGCACACTTGCAAGATTCGAATAAACGACAGCCAATGCCACGTCGCCAAGGCATGCGACAAACTAGTCTAATATCTAATAAGCAAGACACGGGGCAAGCGCACACATGAAATGTTTCCACCACTGACCACAAACACAGCGTCGCAAAAGGATGCGAAGAGTTCGCTAACTGCCCAATCGGCCAAGCACAGGGCTCGCACACATGCAACACCTGAATAAATGATGGCGACTTCAGCGTCACAACGGTATGCGAAGCCCCAGATCACCGCAAAAGCCGCGAACACGCAAACATGCCCACGCGGGCCTACAAGCACAAACTTGCTCGCGGGCATGACAGATGATAGCCCAAATGGATACCTGTACAGGTACCTTACTTCGCTGACGATCCCTGAAGACCGCGTGCGGTCGGTTGGCAGCCCACATCCGCCTGTGGCACCCAATTAGAAGCGGGGCGACACATGGAGCAACAGGCAGAGACTCGATCGGAATGCGACTCTCACGAGAGCAACAACAACGGAAGCGAGACCCAAAACGTCCTGCCGGGATGGATCCTCGAATTGTCAAGTTAAAGGGGACAGCCCACTACTTGGAAAAGCAGAACTGGGCGCTCGAAGTGCCCATTACACCCACACCACGTAGCACAACCCACCACAAGAACACACACGCGGCCCGTCCTCTCTTTCACAGCGCTGCCGGAACTCTACAAAGGCAGAAACAGTTTTAACAACACTTGCTGAAACAGCACGAGACGGAAAAGGTTGACGCCCCAGCCAATGGCGGGAGCGCCGCACGAACACACACTATCGACCTCTTAGATCGACGGCTCCCGGCTGAATGCCCAAAGCGACCGTTAGAAGAGAAAATCGCGAGAACCAAGCGCGTCACCACGTGACTCTCGACAACCAATAGCGAGGCGGAGTCTACGCCGGCTGAATCCAGTTTGCCCGCGTTTAAAGAACATGTGTTTTATAAAGGGTGACCTAAAATGGCTAGAACAAGACAGCTACGCCCATACACAGGGTGTTCGAACTCAAATGGACAAGAACAGAGCTGGTATTTGTGAATATTTGCGATGAAGAGCTTAAATGGCGGGAAACGGGTTTTAAATATAAATAAGCTGCCCTATGCATTTTATAGCCCTGCAGCGGAGCTACCAAATCGCACGCAAACATAAATCGCTTATGAATGCAAAGGACACCACGCAAGAAGCTGTATAATTACGCCCTCTGCGGAATGCAACAGATTCAGCTTGACGTGCAAATCTGCACGTAAACGCGGCCCCAAGGCGAGCAATGGCCATTGACGTAACCGGCCGAGAAGTCCGCAATAAAAAGCGAATTTTGATATCCTAGTTTTCTAAACATAGGACACTAGTGAAATGTACTTCACAAATGCTTTGCATTCTTTTAGACAGCTGTTAAATCGCAAACATTGGCAACGTAATCCCTTCAGCAGCTGAAACGTTGATAAATACAGAATCATTTGTTACTAAGTTTTGAGGAACGTTAATGAATGTAAATTTCTGTAAAGCAAGAAGACATTCCTACTTTCTACTCGTTGATGTGTTGCTGAAGTAAGCTTTCTCTTTGCAGTCATACTCTTCTTTTTCACATTAAGAGACCATTCTTGCCGATTATGTTCCATTAATGTAACATAAGTTTATGATTATATTCTAAAATATATACATGTACAGGCTTTTGTCTAATTAAAATGGCGTGAAAGCGTGAGTACGAATAAAATTGTTTTATTGTTTATTGACCTTAGCACAAAATTTAAAAAACATAGAAAAATGGCAAGAAAATGATGTATTGGAAATTGATGCTAATAATGTTTACACTTACATTAGTTACTTTCCAAACAATTGCCAGTATTATAATGGTCAACATAATAGTGAACAGCAGGAAACCAGCTCTGCAAGTTCAAAAATAGCTTTTTTCTAGTATTGACTGTGGGTGAGAATTATTTCCTTCAAAACGCACTCGTTGTTAATCTCGTAAATGTAGCTAAGCGCGTAAGTGTTACTTACGCATCCAAGCCAACACAGTAACAGTCTTCAAGATTTGTATATCAAAAAGTAAACTAGATGTTATGCATTTATTAATGTTAACAGTACAATTTAAACAATTAAATACGTTGGTTGGAGATTTATAATCTTTTGAAATTATTTGAAAATGACGCCATGATATTAACAGGATAATTAACAGTATTGATTATATGTTTATATTGCTACTCTGGTATTTCTGTGCATCAATATAGTACCTCTAGACTATTACATAGAGCACAATTTTTGTAATTATACTTGTTTGTTATTTAAATTATTTGGAAAGTAGGAAAAATGTAATAAATTTTAATAAAATCAAATTAGTAATCAACTGACTGCTAATATTTGTAACTTAGGTTTCAGATTTTGCTCTATCTTGAATTTGAATGAACTATAGTAGTAAACATAGCAGATTTATCATTGCGTCAAACTTAATTGTGATTATATTAGGTTGCAGTTGAAAGCTTAAGTAGGCGTTACCTAGATTTAAGTAGCTAAATTTATGAATTGAATTATATACGTTGTAATTGGCATTGACCATGCTCTTACGCAAGCGAATTGTTATTCTAAAATACTCTTATGTAAGTTTAATAGATAAAAAGTATAATACCTTTGAATAAAAATGATCGAAGTAAAACCATATAGGCTGAGCATTGTTAGAAAAACTTTCCAGAACATAAAGCAACGAAAAATGTTGACAATGAAAATTGCATTAACAAAAAAAAATCTTGCTCGAGCATGTAGCGGATTTCACCTCAAAACTTCACTTACCAATTTTAAATAAAAGAAAGAAGATTGGCAGCAAACGAAAATACCAACTATTGGGAGCCTGCATTTTTATTTACTGCTTCTGTTGAAATTTTTAGAGTAACTCACTATTTTAAGTATTGGGCAGAGGCCGTGCGTCTTCAATACCAAACCTTATGCGATAAACAAGATTTTCATGGTCGACGTAATAATAGATACTAGGCCTCCGTCTCGGTGTAGCTACTACTCTAGTTGAAGCTGAAGGCTAAAAATATAATGTGATATGTTGATGTTCCGCATTTTTTAGTGGTGAAGCTAGTTAATTTTAAGAAAAATCAGTTTATATTTTTGTTTGAAGGATGCACTATTTTTGTGCAAGTTTTATATGTGAATATGGCTGAAAGTCCGGAAGTAATTGGAGTTGATTTAATATAAATTCGTTTGTAGAAACAATGCATTCAGTCACAAGCCCTAAATATTAATGATATTGAAAATAGTTATGAAAACCATTTTTTACGAAACACCATAGTACTATTCTCGGGAAAATCTACTCACAGTCACTCAGGCAAAAGTCTGTAGGTATTAGCAATTGTAGATAGCAATTAAGCTATTAGTTTTAAATGCATTGTTTTGGGTTTAATTTCATGGTATCTAAAGGTAACGAAGTTGTTTCTTGGTGGCACATAGTTTTCCACGTGTAGCTTCTAAATCCCAATAATAAATGTCTTATAAATAAAACAGAATAAGGAAATGTGTTCGTTCCATAAGGTTTGAAATTGATTAAAACTGAACTAATTTTTTAAATTAGTAAATTCCATTTATTATTACTCATAATCGTTCATTATAACTATTAACCCATTTCCTTTAAAGAATAATTTATACTGTATAGAATAGGGTGGTATGAAAATATAATTTTTCGAATTTCAAACTCTAATAGCACGGTAAACTGGCGCCTCGCACATAATAACAGCCTTAAATTTTGTTGAAATTTACTTTACCGTTCTACCAATATTTAAATGTTTTTAAAACATTTTCTATTCTAATAGTACTCAATATTTCCCTTTCATTCATAAGAATCCACTGTTAAAATATTATTTAATTTTTACATCTTCTACCTTCTACCAGACCTAAAAGAGTATTAAAAAATTCATTTTTGAATTTCCATTAATAGTACAGCAAAAAATTTATATATTGTACATACAAATTAACTTTTTTAAAGTACCATTTGAGTTAGGGAACATTATTCACGATCCACCAAATCCTTAAAATAGTAAAAATTAAGATGGCTAAATATAATAGCGGCAGCAACTAAAGACTTTATTCAGATACATAAACTTTTTTAAGCTGTAATCCTATAGCATAAAAATATCTTAAAATAGTGTATTTTCAGTTTTAATCAACTTGTGAAGTTTTACCCCTCCCCCCCTCCAATAATAGGATAATTAAAGACTTAGTGCAACGTACAAGATGCTGGAAAGACTTCTATATAACAGAATAAGTCAAACAATCCTGAGTGACATCCCCGTCGAACAAGCTGGCTTCCGCCCGGACCGCAGCTGCTGTGACCAAGTCCTTGCTCTTACCAATTATATCGAAAAGGGATTCCAAGAGGGCCTGAAAACTTCAGTGGTCTTCGTAGACCTTACAGCAGCCTATGATACCGTGTGGAGGGAGGGGATGCTTCTGAAATTATTAACTTCCATACGATGCACTAAAACGACCAACCTCATTAACAACATGCTCGCAAATAGACAGTTTATCCTGAACAAAGACAATCAGGGCAGCACAAAAAGAACACTCAACAACGGGTTACCCCAAGGATCTGTGTTGGCTCCCTTACTTTTTAATCTGTATATTGCGGATCTGCCTCCCACCACGTCCAGGAAATTTGGATATGCGGACGATCTTGCGATTGCCGTGCAACACAAGAACATCACCGCAACAGAAGATACCTTAACGAATGATCTTTCCGCACTGGGAGTTTATTTCCGAGAATGGAGATTGAAGCCTAGTATGAACAAAACTGAGTCTTGTTGTTTTCACTTAAACAACAAAATGACTAACACAAGGCTTAATGTGTACTTCGACGGAGCACTTCTCCACCATAACCCAACTCCAAAATATCTTGGTATTACCCTGGACAGGACTTTAACCTACAAAAAACATCTCACCAACACGGCTGCAAAACTAAAAACGAGAAATAATATCCTACACAAACTAGCAGGAACAACATGGGGTGCCTCCGCAGACACCCTGAGAACTACAGCCCTCAGCCTCGTTTACTCTGTAGCAGAGTACTGCGCGCCTGTATGGATCAACAGCAGTCACACCAAACTAGTGGATGTGCCTATCGCTATGGCCATCGAACTTGCTAACTCCCATTTTAATGCTAAGAACTGCTGGCAACAAAGGTGGCTCCAAACTGCACCTCCTGAATGGCATCAAGTCCTAAATGTGAACGCAACTCCAAGAGGCTTCGATCTACCCCGTAACACTTGGTTGAAACTAAATAGAGTCCGCACAGGTCACGGGCGTTGCGGTGACTCGTTTTTCAAATGGGGAATAAACCAATCTCCCCAATGTGACTGTCAAAATGGTAACCAGACTATCCGCCATATCACGACAGAATGCCCCACTCGCGCATACCCTGGACCCCTCTCAGATTTTGTTGGACTCCCCCAAGAAGCAATCCATTGGCTGAATAGACTGGACGTTGCGTTCTAAAACGTTTTTCCTTTTTTCATATTGTTAACAGTATGTACTTGTCGTGCTCGTGACTATATATATCTATGTTCTATGTTATAACATATTGTATTATGTGTGTAAAGCGCAATACGCTAAATAAATAAATAATTAAAGATTTATACCTCGATTTATGCTCAAATCGTTCCCTCAAATATAGATGCGATTAGAAAAAACACCAGGTACTTAATAGAAAGATATATTATGTTTAACAATATGTACAAAAATAAGTAATCACTTAATGTAAACTAAATTGTATGTTGTGGAAATAACAGTTTCGCCTGGGGCGTCGCGTTTCGTTACTTCCTAGTGAGTTGTAACCTTCCTGACACTGGTGTACGGCAGGCGGGCACGATGGGTTATTGAACAAGTACCTCGGTCATTTGTGGAGGCAACGGACCGAATTAGTAGCGCTAACGTCGAGGCTGGCTAACCTCCAAATCACAGTTTTGTTGGCGTTTATGGTGCTAGAATCACATATATAATTACGCTGTATGAGATAACTACACCTTAGCGTCAAGGTAGGAATTCCTGCGGGCCTGGTTGGTGCCCTAGGAGTTCGCAGCTTATCCGTCGGAGTGACGGCTATGCGAAATTCGACTTGGTTTTTTTTACATCAATTTCAACGGACTGCGGACATTAACTTCTCGGAAACTCGAGAAGAATTTGACCGGCGGTTGATTCCATAGGCGGGTTCGCCTTCCTGACACTGGTGTACGGCAGCAGGGCACGATGGGTTATTGAACAAGTTCTCGGTCATTTGTGGAACGCACCCATTTGGAGCAACGGACCGAATTGGTAGCGCTAACGTCCCGGCTGGCTAACCTCCAAATCACAGTTTTGTTGGCGTTTATGGTGCTAGAGTCACATATATAATTACGCTGTATGAGATAACTACACCTTAGCGTCAAGCTAGGAATTCCTGCGGGCCTTGTAGGTGTCCTAGGATATCGCAGCTTATCCGTTGGAGTGACGGCGATGCGAAATTCGACCTGGTTTTTTTACATCAATTTCAGCGGGCTGAGGACATTGACTTTCCGGCAGCTAGCGAAGAATTTGCTCACCGGTTAATTCCACAGGCGGGTTCGACGTTCCGGCTTCGGGAAAACGCCTCTACACGAT